>BOPP01000171.1:2058100-2075746 GCA_017312745.1 Gryllus bimaculatus
GGTAGGAAGGAAGGTAGGAAGGAAGGTAGGAAGGAAGGTAGGAAGGAAGGTAGGAAGGAAGGAAGGAAAGAAGGAAGGAAGAAAGGAAGGAAAGAAGGAAAAACAATCAAGAAAAAAGAAAGCATAGAAGAAAGAACAGATGGAAGGACGAACATGAGAAATGAAGAAAAATAGAAAGAAAGGTTAGGAGGAATAAAGACGAAATGGAAGGAAAGAGTGAGAGATGGAAGAAGAAAAGGAAGGATTGAAGGAAGAATGGTAAAAAGAAAGAAAACCGACAAAGAAAGAGAGACTTAACAAAAGCTTATTCAGCTACATGTAAGTTGTATTCATTCTCTGTATATAAAATATTATTTTCACATTGCATTTACTGATCATGGATTAAAGTTATATTTATTCATAGAAATATGTCTTCCACATGACTATGGCTGTAAATGCTCACCAGTTTGCGGGCCCACTGGATCGGAATCGTCGCCTTCTTCCATCTTGAACTTCTCGCAGGACCACGCCATACTGGTGATACCGACGTCTGTGCCCAGTTGCACTTGCGATACCATGGCGCCGTGAACGTCCATTACAATGATCTGCCCGGACGTCGTGCCAAAGTATACCTGTAGAACACGATCCAAGAGTCATGAGAACGAAATGAATTTGTTGAAAATGAGAGGCCATAATGAATACTCTTCTCGCTACTTCCAAAGCACTGTTGTTTGTTTGCAAGACAAGTAATTTTATGCGACCAGTATTTGGCCAGCTGCAGTAAGGTTGCTCCAATATGTGTGGCAATATTTTGCACGATTAATTTTCAGAATTTCTCGGATTACGAGTACATACAAAATTCCTAATCAACACATTCTGAACACAATTCGTTGCATACTTTGTACTTCTAAGCCTACTGTACAACTAGCAAAGGCTTTGAGTAACATTAAAGTTTGGAATATACATATATATTCACTCATTGATATTTCGTTGACAAAAATTCGCAAATTAGATACACGAATGCAAAAATCAGAGTGCGAAATTTTCCCTACATGGTCCTCTAGAGTACATCTGCATAAGGGGATTGTCAGCTGAAAAAAAAATTCACAGATATCTCAAAACAAATGTACAAAACTAATTGTAGTTGAACATGGAAAGAACAATTAAAAATAATGAAGAACATTCAATGACTTGTGTTCATTGAATGTCATTCATTGTGTTCATTGAACGTCATCATCAAACGTTACCTGTTGGTCATCCGGCGTCCAGATCCCGCAGGTGATGGTAGAGTCGAGGTTCAACATGGATGACCAGTAGCGCTGCCCCGCCACGGAACCCACCAGCACAAACCCGTCCTGCAACAGTGAAAGAATGGTGAAATCTCATTCGGAAAAGCAGAGTTCAACGTCCGTGTCTGACACATGCTGCAGACAGGAGGAATGAATATTACAATTAAAATTAGACGAAGATTTTAAGGAGTGAGGTTGTTTAACTTTGCAGGAAAATGTGTTCATGAGAAATGGTTCTGCATACTATATATATAAAGAAAACCTACTACTTAAAATAGTTTTCTCCTCCCCAATGTTTCCAAAGAGTGTTGAAATGTTATATCCTCGAACTAAAAATGAAGATTGCGTATTTTTTGACATATGTAGTTCACAAAGAGCAACAACGAGCAAATTAGAGTTAATTGAAATAAAACTGACCCTAGATTAACACGTACAAGTGATTTTATTGATGATAAGACAACTTATTCAAGCGCAGATGTAATTAATTTTTTGTGTAGAGACAGACGTTGTAATTTATTTTCGGCCGGAGCTTTCTTCCAGTTTGGCCTGATACCTTTCCCGGCTGCCATCAATCAATGGTTCTGCAGACTGTATATATAAAGAAAACCTTAAGTAGTTTTCTCCACCACAATGTTTCAAAAGAGTATTGAAATATTATATCCTCGAACTAAAAATGAACATTGTGTATTTTTTGACATATGTCGTTCACAATGAACAACAAGGAGCAAATTAGAGTTAATTGAAATAAAACTGACCCTAAATTAACACGTACAAGTGATTTGATTGATGATAAGACAACTTATTCAAACGCAGATGTACTTAATTTTTTGTGTGGAGACAGACGTTTTCATTTATTTTTGGCTGGAGCTTTCTTCCAGTTTGGCCTGATACCTTTCCCGGCTGCCATCAATCGGCGCCTGCGGGACCTACCAGGTGTCCCGAAGTCTCTACCTCTCCCCAGGGAACCTTCCCCGTGAGCCCTGTTTTGCTTCTCAAAAACAACTTCGAGGTAGCCCCCAAGCCTATCTCCGGCCTCTACCGGTCAATTATGCCAGGTGTAACCTGTGAGCCCATCTCGGTGCTTTTACCATTATTTTGGATGTAGGGACTCTCGCACACAGATCATACACACAGACTTATTTTTCAGATCAAGGAATTCAGGTAGGATTAAGGTACTGAGGACTGGGAATATACCCTGTACGTCGGAGTCATCTGAGGGATCAAGGATAGTCGTCGTCTACTTGTCTTTCATACGTTCTCCAACGCAATCCTGTCAGGCTAAGATTAAAAAGGTGATGCATGGTGGGTGACAAATCCCCCATGCCACAACATACGGGTAAACAAAAATGCCCAAGCGGGACTTGAACCCGCGACGTCTCCGACCGACATCGCCACTTGCCTAAAAGAACTGAGTCGTCCTGGTCGACCCAGGTGTTGTGTAATAAAGGATAGAAAAGGAAAAAATTCCACCAGAGTGCTATCTCAGTGTCACTACTTTGAAGTTGTAACGTTTTTAATACAAATAACTGATCTCCGGGATATTTTGGATAAATGTATCCGATATAAACAACAAAAGCAAAAGAACATTACAGAACGGACATCACTCTTGTTAAATTGATGTATAATATCGACTTGATGGAATAAAAATTACCAATCACTGAAGAAGGAAATGACGCTAATTATACAGGGATAGAAATGATATTAATCACTCCTGTCGCAGAATGAAACTCGTACAACACAAGATATGCCCTGCGACGGGGTAATGTGTACTGTTACTTGGGCATACACTGTACATTGAAATGAGTGTTCAATTATCCCTCCCTCCTCTTAAAGTATGTCAAACGAGTAATTGATAACAGTAGTAGCCGTTGGAACACGATGTTTCATTCATTACAATAGCCCCAAAGCATTAAGCGGTACATGAAGCGGAAAGGATCAAATTTATTTAAAACCAGTTTTTTTTCTGATTGCGTGGCTCCCCAGTCATTTGTTCACGTTGGTGGATGGGAACCTCTCTCTGCAGATACATCAGGAAAGAACACAACTCTCCATACTGAAGTTTATTTACAAAATGATTTGCAACGAACTGTTCAATTGAAATTCAGTGAATGAATACTTACGGCAAACATTCAAGACTGCTATTTGATTTGCTCCGGGTACAACGTTTTTTCCAATTACTAGCCTACAAAAGCATGTTTAATCTTGTGAAGAATAGTTGGCAATAACAGACGTAAAGTTGCCTAGACGAGCGTGAATACATGATCAAGATCAGACCAACGCCATTAATATATGATTTATGATCAATGAACGGCTACTCTATAAAGAACTTTATGGCAATGGAAATTAATTATTGAAGGCAATTATTTTAACACACAAATTGCAATTATTGAAAAACAGTGAACCCAACCGTTCAGCAAAGTGCTGTTTAACTAAGTCACGATAAATAGAAACTCTTCGATATCGATATCGATATCGATTCACATGAACA
Organism: Gryllus bimaculatus; assembly: GCA_017312745.1. Taxonomy (NCBI): domain Eukaryota; kingdom Metazoa; phylum Arthropoda; class Insecta; order Orthoptera; family Gryllidae; genus Gryllus; species Gryllus bimaculatus. Next base: position 2,061,857 of record BOPP01000171.1, read on the forward strand.
ATTATTTTTTATGTTATTTTGCTAAGATACGCTTCATTACTTTATAGCAGTTCAGTTTCACGAATTCAGTTATTCCTTAAAGACCATAAGATTTCGTTTTATTAGGGCACGTCAGATCAGAAATAATACTGCTAAGTGTCATAGAACTGAACAATCTACATTGTTCGAATACAAACGAATAAAAACGTATTTTTGTGAATTTATGAAATTAGAGAGCGATTAGCGACATATCTGTATCAAACCGGAGTGTGATAAAATATGCTAGTTTCCTTTGACCAAATTTCCGCAGAATTAGCGCGTCGATCGAGCAGAAGCTGCGATCAGGGTAGTTCTAAACAAATGACTTCCCAAGAATAACCGCGGCGTTCCGTACATCGTCGGTCGTTTTGCTAGTGATGTATCGAAGACAGGCTGCGACGAAGTACGAAAATCACATATGGGATATCCAAAACTCTAAAAATGATGTGGTCAAGCAACTAATTGTTAGTATTAATAAAAGTAACACGTTGGTGTGAGTTTAAACACACGAACTGACTGACACATTCCATAACGGCGATCCATAGTGTAGTGGTCAGATTGAGTGCTTCCGATAGCGTGAACACCTAAAGAAATTAGCCCCATAAGTTTCGTGAATGTTCCATAGCGAGATGTGGCGATGTTCTTCCTCTGCAGGATGGTGAGATGCGGCGAGGCAACGCCCCAGCCGGAATAAGCTCTAAGCTTCCGACTGGTTTTCCGACAAGTATGGTAGTCCAGTGCATGTATGTGTTACTATGTGTAAGAAAGGGTGAGGATAGAACAAGAACAAGGAAGCGAAAGGAAAAATCGCGCGCGGCCCGTGGCCCGTTCGTTAGGGTACTGCCGGAATTCGCCTGGTGTTGATCGGAGAAACCACGAAAAACTACCGATCAGAGCAGCCGGTCGCTAGAATCCTCCTACAGACAGCGACTGAATTCGACCTAATTATCCAGCTAGGGTAAAAAATTTTGCCACCGTCCGGAATCGAATCATAATACCTACCGGTCAGTGGTGTAATGGACAGACCGCTCGTCTTTCACCGCTAGAGCGTGAATTTGTTCCCCTTCCGATCCAAGTGGTAGGGGATAACGCAGGTTCGCGGCGGGTATCTGCGTGGTTAGACCGTGTGGTTACACTCCACCATTGTCCTTTCAACATTTATCTATCACCCCATCATCGGAATAATGGTTACCTTCTCAGTTAAGAGAGACAAACTGACCAGTTCACTCGCCCGAAGAGGAACGAGTGAGTAGGAAGGAGCGGGAAGATTAGGGAAGGAGAAAAAGAAAACAAACAAACAGGGAGACGGAAGAACGCGCAGTAGAGAATAAATGTAATAAGATGCAACTAGCATGCAAATAAGATGTAACAGATGAGACTCGCAGTGTTTATTGTCTTGTTTTTTAATGCCATCAGGGTTGGCTAAATGCATAAGAAGACTAAGCATGCCATTAGGGTCTCTGATGCATAAGAGCCCCCAATAGTTTTTAAACCAACACTTTACGTTTAAACCAACGTTTTAAAACAAGTTTTAAATTTCCTTTTTAGATTTCAATGGTTACTCTTTACTTTTACTTTAAATTCGAACACACACGTTAATTTTTAAAACACTATTAGCGAAGTGCATTGTTTGCACGTTCATTGGGCCCTGAATGGCCCAAATGCGACTAGCAGACAAGCGAGCAACAACGGGGAGAGAATGAGACAACGCGTCGATTGGCAGGAGTCGCCGAACGTGTATCAAATTAGATTTTATTCAAACGCTTACCAATTCCCGAAGCTGGATCCAATAAATCAGAACTTTCTTATAGATAGATAATCAATTGGTGTTTCCGGGAGCATCAACGTCTGTAGACATTAATCCCATATCAGTTTTGCGTGGTATATTCTGTGTAGTGGCAGTGCTCCTCCCCGCTGGAACGAGAGATTTGGCGCCGACATACACGTCAGCTTGAAAGGCTCCCCCTAAAGGAATCTACCCCGGCAGGTTGAGGCCCCGAGAGCATGATAAAAAGATGGTTGAGCTAGTCCGACGTACCGATTTTTGCTCGTTTTGCTCAGCACCAATTTGCGTCACAAATCACGTGACCACAACATGGGCACTTCATTTGAATAGCCATACCGGCGCTGGCCGCCATGCTGCATGGAGAGGGAGATGTGTTGAGAAACTTTTTGAAAGTGACATAAAGAGACAATTTTCAACGATGACAAACCAGAAATAACTTGATGAAAGTGTTGTTGAATTAAAAGATGCAATAATGTTTTTAAATGCTTCATATATATCTGTTTGGATGACGTATAACAAGGTCATAATTTTGGTGTCGGGCTGTATTTAAAAATTCCCAGTAATATTGTGACGCAACCTAATGCCTGAAGCTTATTGGCTGAAGTTGGGTGAGCTATTGTGCATCGTATTCATCTCTTTCCACCACGTTCGGTACAAGCTGTAAGAGACCCGTGGATCTCCTGAAATGTGTGGTAGTGTACGGCGAGTAAGTGTAATTGTATGTAATCTAAGGGGAAAGGTGTAGACGAGTATGAGGAAGGAGGGCAAGATCGCGCGTGGTGCGTGGCCTGTTTGTTAGGTACTACTCCCGCATTCGACTGATCCTAGCCGAAGAAATCGCGGAAAAATATTGTTGATAGCAGCCGGCCACTAGAATTATCCTTCAGACGATGTTTGAAATGGACCTAGCTATCTAACTATGTACCAGTATGTATGTATGAACTTGGCGCGACGCTCCTACCCGCGACCTCCCTGCCTCGCGGCCATGGGTTAAGGAGGTACATGTGGTCAGCACGTAGACATACCCAGGCCGTATTCCGTTCTTCTCAACCTGAGAGGTGAATTTTCTCATCGTTACACAGCAACATACGCTGCGACATTGCAAGGGAAAACACACACAATAGCCTTGGCTCGATCGGGAATCGGACCCGAGTAGTGAAAAGCGAGCATGCTGACCACGAACCCTATTTATCTAGAGTCGAAAATTACTCTGCTATCAAACTGGTCAGTCACTGCAGGACCTGGTCAGTCACTACAGTGGCAACCTGATCTAACTTTGGTGTACTCTCAAATAGTTATTTTAAGAGGTCACACGTTACGGATCGTTTACTTTTATATTTGGGGATTTACTATTAATTCTGCGAATTAGCGGTGACAGAACATCTCAACAAAGTCTCGGCTATCCGGGAGACGTCGCGTCGTTGGCTGGTAGGCCAACATTTCGCCTGACATGTCGCAGGCTTCCTCAGGGCAGTGACGGGGCACCGTCACTGCCCTGAGGAAACCTGCGACATGTCAGACGAAACGTCTCCCGGATAGCCACGAGGCGTCTCCCGGATAGCCGAGAATTTATGGATTCGAGCCGCGGAAGCTTACGTGTACAGCTAGCCACGAGCCCTAGCTATCCAACTAGAGTGGAAAATTCCTGTGCCGTTGTGTCTCAAACTCAAAGGCCTCCTGATCAGTCATTGCAGTGTCAACAGGTCTGATCACCTGATTTAACTTTGGTGTACTTTACAATAGTTGTTTTAAGAGTTACGGATAGTTTACTTTTATATTTAGGGATTTACTATTAATTCTGCGAATTAGCGGTGACAGAACATCTCAACCAATTCTCGGCTCTCCGGGAGATGCCGCGTCGTTGGCTGGAAGGCCGACGTTTCGCCTGACATTGTCAAGCCACCGTCACTGACGGGGCACTGCCCTGAGGAAGCACAGCCATGTCAGGCGAAACGTCGGCCTCCCAGCCAACGACACGGCGTCTCCCGGATAGTCGAGAATTTCGAGATTCGAGCCTCGGAAGCTTACGTGTACATCAGAACATCTCAACTGCCCACTCATTAAGCTCGATTCCCAGCGGCGGGAGGGGGGGTGAGGTACCTGGTAGCAGATGAGCGCCATGCGGCCGTCGTGCGACCACGAGAAGTGCGTGACGGGCGTGTTGCGGTCGTTGATGAGCTCGATGCTCCAGCGGCCCTCGTACTTGATCCACACGAAGATGATGCCCGAGCTGTCGCACGACGCCAGCTTCTGGTACGGCTCGTTCCATTTCACCAGGATCACCTGCGGACAAACGAAAGGTTTCATCAAAAAAAATCTCCGTTCACGCAGAGCGTTTTACGAATGAATTGACTTTCACCACAGTCACCATAAAATTAGTGCAGGTTAGGGAACATCTAAAGATGAATGGAAATTAATTGAGTTATTTATTACATGCACATTTTTTCAGTCACCGGCAAGGTTACGACAAAAGCTGTGTATATATACATATATATACATATATATATACATATATATACATATATATACATATATATACATATATACATATATATACATATATACATATATACATATATACATATATACATATATACATATATACATATATACATATATATACATTATATATATATATACATATATATTTATCTATCTATTTATATACTCTACCTACTATTTTATCGAATTGAATCTTTTGCAAAAGTGACAATAGCTATATACTAGTAGGTAGAAGCTAAAATAGTAGGTACAGGGTGTCAATAGAAAATGCACAACATTCTTCTCCATTAACGTAGGTATCATCCTACTGTTGTATTCAGAATACTATTTTTCCTCCAACACAATTTTTTTATTCGTAGTCTACTTGGAATTCTATTATTTTGAAGTTTATTTTATTGAGCTCATATCACAAATGTTTCCGGGTACATTAGAACTTTCATTCCACCCCACCCCCATTTTTCTTCTATATATCTAGTGATTCATTTCTTGAATTCCACTCTGTTGGCTTATAGATTTTCTTATCTATTATTATCTTAATGTTCTCATTGTAATCTTATTTGGAACTTTTTGCACAACACATGCATCACGGTATCTTTTGTGTCTTAGTAGGGGTTTTTATTTTTGCTGCATACGTCAATTAAATAAGATGTCTTTGTAAAGTCTAATCTTTGTTTCATTTCAAATAAATGCGTTGTTCCAGATAATATATCTCAGAGCGTAGAAACTCACTAATTTGTTTTGCTCTTTTCCTTTGTTTACCAAGAATCCATTTGATATCTTTTAATCGAGATATTTGAAAGGGATTACTTGCTCGACAATCTATATTTCTTGTCTGCATCTTTCTATTTTTTTATTTACATTTTTGATTCGGTTTATAATAAATTCATGGTGTACTACGTATTGGAGCATGAATTAAAATACCGATAATAGTTCTTGTATTCGTCAATGAGTTCTGTTTCAACATCAAATGGGCGACGGTCGATTAACATCAATTTGCATCTCAGAGCACCAATTTTATTATTAATAATGTTGTCATGTTCATTCAATACTAGTACTGTTTCGTTTGATTTCAGAAGCATGTCTTGAACATCTCACACATGCAAACAAATGTTAAGCGTAGAGGAAAGACTGACTAAAATCCTTCATTTATAGTGGAATGCTTTATTGAAAAACGATGGAACACATTGGTTGGTCATACATTACGGCATTGAAATTTTTTTACAGGTTTACTATCGGGAATAAAGGAAAGAAATAAGAAGAAAGTAAGAATTAGTCAATAGTTCTAGACGAAATGGATGAAATGAAAACGACAATCAGAAATGATTTCGGAATGGGTAAAATTGCACATTTACCAACCTTTAGATGAAAAGAATAAGAAACAGTCAAGAAAAATCAGATACTAAGAAACAGTTTTTTTTTCACAATTGTTTTAAAACAAGTTTGCTATTAACTTTATTAAATTATTAATTGGCAACAAGAAGTCAGAGTTTTAGAGCGTGCATTTATGCCATTGTTTAAGAGATAATTTCTATTAAACTGTCATTACAAACAATTTTGAAAATCGTTGGTCATTCTAATGACGATCGGATCATCCAAGCGGACAAAGATTTTTATTAATTTCGTGGAAATAATTGTTTTAAAACTTCATGAGGACGCAGAAAAAAGGACGATCGTAAATCGCGTGCACTAGCACAGAAACCGCCAGCGCACAATATACGACGGTCATAAAAGAAATGAAAGATCTCAGTGAGGCAGGGGGATGGAGAACGGACCGGAAGGCATTGGGGAACTGAATCTGCCCAGCCAATCCAGACTCCACTTTCTCCATTTTGTACGTTCTCTCGTGAGATTCAATGTGGAATATGCAATTCCAAATGTGAATTACAGCTAAAAAACCTTTTTAGGCATTCTCTTTTATTGCATTCTCGGAAATCATTGTTCTAAATATGTATTACCTATGAGACCTTTTACCTGTAGCCAATGGAAGCAATCTGAAAATATCAGACGGTACAAAACTTCATCGAGGTGACGGATATCACTAACAGATAATCAGTGGACTAAAGCACTTTATTGGAACTCAAAAATTTCGAAGTGGAAGTCTTTAGTTACTTTAGCGGAGTTACGCATTTTCTTATTCTCGTAGATGAGAGGACACAAGATATCTTACACTTAAGATATTTTCAGGCTCCTGCTACGTGTGTATGTTTTTACGTGGTAAATATGCGTTTTAATTAAAACATTAAAAGTGTACCAGCCCCAACACATCGGACATCATTTATTCACTAAAATCAATGCTTTCACATTTTCACACTATACTTATACGAATAAAAACCTCTCCGACCACTGACTTCGTAATTGTTCTAGTTAATCAATATACTGAACACTTTTTGAGCGGAAAAAGATGGAGGGGGGAATTGTTGAACTTTTTACATCGACTACGTATCAATTAAACAACGGTTTGTACGATTAAGCGCAATGGTGAATAAATTCAAGTGATGCATTTGTTTTACTTAATCCCTTACGTTCCGTCAGTGCGAGAGTGAGGATCGAAATGAACGCGGCGTAATCCTATAGTTGCATTCGTTTTTACTGCATCAGCGCAACGAATGTTATCACGCCAGCCGTTTCGAATTTACGGTTTGGCGCCGGAAGCAAGAACGTAATACACTGGAGTGTTCTGATTGCGGTATATCTTGGGCACAAGGGTGGGACAATTTTAGTCGCTTTACGTCCACAGTACGAGTCAATTCCCGGTTAACGTGAGCACTTCCACTTCATTACTCAGAGCGAATGGGGAACCATTCGGCTGAAACGCGGGTGTAAAGGGAGTCCATATGCACCGTTACTGCACTCGCCACCGTGTTCTTGAACACGCGAGTCACGGAAGAGGGTGCAAAACAATGCATGTCGTGGGTGCGTCGCAATGCGTAGTATCTTTATGATGAACTGTTCAAGCATTAGAGAACTCGTGTAAAACACTAAGTAGATAAGATGAAATAATTCCTTAGCGCACTGGATCTGTATTGGTTCTACTGATATTTTACATACCTAGCACAGAAAGTGAGTATTTGGCGTACGAATAAAAAGTTTCTGTGTGAGGCACGTTTTGGAGCGGAGTGGGGAATTTTGAAATGCACATGCCAAAAACACACTCATATTCAAATTTTACTGTTTTTTCTTCAACAAACATAAATGAAATATTTTCGTACAAGTTGCATTATTTCTTAATAGGATTTCATGGAAACTACCTAGTACATTTTTGAGGGAGCACGGGTGCCAAAAACATTTCATTAGTAGTTCATTAGTAGTTCAATAGTAAAAATGAAAGCCTAAGTATTCGGATTTGAAATATGAAGTTGGAACTCAAAAACTAGCTTTTCTCTAAACAGCTACTGTAATTTAAAATAACATACATGTACAGTAGAACCCCGGTATTTCGAACTAATTGAGGGTATGGTCTGTTCGGATGATCCGAAAAAATGTACCGTACATGTACATATTCATCAATAGTATTCCCAGACAATGAAAAGTAGCGAAGCGATCGCATCATCAAACAGATTCAGTTCCTTACGGCAAAAGAAGATTACCGATTTTATTCCTCTAAGTTCCTCTAAGTGAAAATTACTGCTTCATAAACACGAGATATCCACCGTAGTTACCAGTACAATAAACGTTTCATTTCGACAACTTGTGTTTCAATAATTAGTTGTTCAGTTCTACAGGAATTATAAAATTATTTCTTTACACTACAAATAAGCATTTTATTTATTTTATTCATTTTTCCTTCATCCCCAATTTTGTTCGGATTATCCGAAATTTCGAATTTGCGGAATTCGTATTAGCGAGGTTCTACTGTACTACTTCAAAAATCGTAATTAACTTAGTAGTTTTTTTATTTGAAAGTAATAAAATAATAAAATGAGCATTTGTTTTTGAAATAATTATCAGATGCAACCTAGTTTTATGATAATCGTGAAGACCGTAATATTCGAATCTATTTTTTTTGTGTACCAACATTATACACAATCTGTTATGGCATCGCAAATCGTACAGTCTGCAGGATTCTGAAACTAGTTCAATAAAATAATATTCGTCACCAAAGAACTGACGGGAGTACGGCGTTTTTATTTACACGTATCACAGAAAACAAGAATTACAAATCGACAAAACAAACACCACGAAACGTAAATTTAACTGATCAATGCTCAAAAACATTTATTAATAATGAAAATGTTCTGAGTGGATCGAAACATTCGTGAAAGAAAACCATAACTTCCAGAAACTGTTATTTTCATTTAAAGTATGAGGTTTTGAAAATTCGTGTGTGTTCGGCATCTCTCCCCTAGACACAATTGTCCTGGCGATTCTAACCTCATTTGCTACTGACTTCTCAATGTATTGTTCTGGGTCACTAGTTGAATGCCATTCATATTTTTCTCTTCCATCCAAGTAACAAATTTATCATATTCTTTTCCATAATTTTCACCTGATTTTCTAGGTATTAGCGACAATTGTACTTTAGCAACTTCATTAATTATTGCCTCTGGTAAATCCATCACAACGAACAATAAACATCCCGGCCAACCATGGCCACCCCTATTACAGTAGCCTTTGGCCTACATTATGTACGTAACATAATACTTCCAGGTTCAGTAAACATTTTACCCTTGTAATATTTTTATGATGATGTTATACAAAAATGGCGTATGCAATTCGTTTATGTTACTTTTTTGCACTCATAAGAATAGCCGCTTTCACTCCGTCGTTCATGAGGCTATTCTAATTCGTACGAAAAAGAACATAATAAACTAATGGCATAATTCTTTTTTCATCCTGCAACTGCACATCCCATTAAAGGCAAGGACCTCCTCCTCGCACAGGGCATTATTAATCCTTCTCTAATGAAGTGATAGTACGATGATGAAGGGTGAAGGGACGATCACAAATACATAGATGCCCGAGGCGGGATTCAAATCCGCTATCCTTCGATCCGAGTTCGCCACGTCACTACTGCCTTAGCGAGCTCGGCTACCCGGATCGACATGGCATAATATAGCAGTATCAAACTGAGGACTGCAGGAGCAAAGGGATCGGTTTCGAAACGGCATGAGATGGCCGTTGCCATTGGCCCGCTACCCCACCGGTGTAGAGTGGCAACGGCACTCGCAAACGCCATCTCCAGTAAAATGAAGTCGTAGGCTTCCGCGGCCGGAGTCATGTGAATGATCTTGGCTGTCCGGGTGACGCCGAGTCGAAGGCTGTGTTGCCGACGTTTCGACCACCTTATCGCAGTCCAGCCCTGAGGAAGACCACGATAACGGACGGACGGCGCGTGGGAGTATCGGATGCAGGAGTAAGGTCTTTTATGAGCCAACCTAAATTAATATGTAGTAGTATACTGCAGTACTCGTCCGCGGCGATGGAATCCGTCGAAACGTCGGCAACACAGCCTTCGACGCGGCGTCACCCGGACAGCCAAGATCATTCGCCATCTCGGGTTGGCTCCTCCGCCCGAGTTTTCGGAAGACGCGACGCAGTGGGAGCCAGCGTGGCGCCGGGTGGCGTCGCGTCGCGCCGCGGGCAGCGCTGCAAAGCGGTTGCCTCGCTTCGCGGGCTGGATAGCGCAGTTCCCTGCTGCCGCCGTCGCCGCTTCTTCGGGCGCTTTATGGCGGCAGAGGGCAACTTTCCGCGCTATCGATTTTCCCGCAAATGGCACAGCAAACCGCAGACCTCTCCCCCCTCCCCCATCGCGTTGCGGCGCGCGCGAAAACATTGGCCTGGAATGCGGACATAATCTCGAAATAGATTACCGGAGAAGCACCCTTGGGGAACGCCCAGAAATATACGCAATGAAAGACGTTTATCAACTAGTGAGTGTTGTGGTTACGGGCTGGAGTAATTAGTGAATTAGAGTGTTTCAGAAACTGACTGGAAGTCAATGAAGTACATTAGCTTCTGAGTGGTTATTTGGGAAGTTAATTGTTGTATTTTATTGGGAGGATACTTTAATGACTGTTATTTAATCAATGATTTAACATACTACTGCGAAAAAATTAATGAAAAGCAATATAAAGACGATGAAAAAGTTAATAAATTAGTAAACGTTTTTATTAATTACCAATGTAATAATTGAAAATCCCGGGAAAAAGTTAAATCATCAATATTTTATTGAATTTTTTTTTACAATGCAATTGGTGTTAGAAATAGTTCGCGTCTACATCTGCAAAAAACCTATACAAACCTTTTTTAAACTCAAGCATTTCGTGGGTTTCCTACGCCCACGTTATTCCCACAGAAGTACAAAAAGTAATATAAACTGGAGAATATTAGCGCGGCAAACACGCACAGACCGACGCTAAAAGAGCGAACCCGCGCGCAAACTCCTCGCGCATGGCTTCGCCTCCCATTTGCCCCCCTCCCCTCCCCTCCCCATCCTTCGCCTTCCGCGTATTTGCTCCACCTGCGTCTCGTTTACCGGGGCTTCGCAAACATCTTGTGTTCAGCTGCTGTCGCATATCGCTGCAAGTCTGCGGGGGAAGTTGCGGCTTTCTGCTCGACTTGGCGGAGCGGGACGCAGATTGCCCTCCGCCCCCGCCGTCGTCGTCCGGTCGCCGCCCTTGCCGCCCCTCGCGAACGCCCCCCCCCTCGGCTGCCTTAAGCTCCGGGATATGAGGCGCGTGGGTGGATCGGAGGGGGGAGGTCTTTTATGAGTCAACTTAACTTAATATGGAGTAGAATATTACAGTACTCGTCCGCGGCGATGGAATACCGTTGCGGTGACGAGGCGGCTTGAACTATCGCCGAAGTAAGCAGAGCTGAAAGGCTTCAGGTTCGAATCTGGTGTAAAGAATAGGTGATTGTAGCAAGAGGTAGTTGTTTATCGTATCATCACGTATCCAGTCATATCCTCGATAATTATTCATCAATCATTGTGTTGTGAAGAGTAGTGCAATAGAGAAGTAGAAACAAGTGAAGTGCAAGTGTAGTGTAGTGAAGTGGAGCGGGGCGCATTTATTTAAAAAGTGTATTTATTAGTTAAAATATCCGTGCCAGATAGTCATAAAATGCTGTTGTTTTTATTGTTATCATATTATTATTATTATTATTATTATTATTATTATTATTATTATTGTCTTAAAATGATTTTAAATTACATTGTGTCAATATTCCCAATTGTAATATGTTAATTTTAGTGTTCTGCCACCAGGTTGTATAAATCTACCTGCAGAAATAATAAATCTATCCATCATCATCATCGTTCATTCCCTCACGATCTCCTTACCACCCCTCCTACAGTGGTAAGGCAAACCACTGCTGTAATCTCTTGCCAAGAAAAAGAGAAAGGCACGAAAGGCAAGAGTACTCTCTCGCCCACACTCAGAAATGAGAACGGCACTCACCAGAATAAATTAGCATCAAACAGTACATCGACTTACCGAGCACCGAACACCACAAATAATGAGCAGGTGAAAGGGAACTCGAAATATCGATGTTCCAGTTATAAAGACTATTTTTAGCATAGAGTAGGACGTTTCTTACTTCAAGGGTATAAATACATTGGTGTTCCGGGTTATATACTAAAATTACCTAGCAATACCAATATGCCCTTGTCTCTAGGAGTTAATGTATTTCATTGCTGCTTCTTTTGATAGTCTACATTTACCTACAGAGATCAGGCACACGATCATTCCGTCCAAATAAACGGCGTGATCTCATCAGTTAGTAATCTGTTAACAACGGCGGTAACCAGGGATGGATTAATATCTCAAGGGACCATAAGTACGACAAATTATGGGTTCCCCTAATAATATTGCAATACTGAACATATGTAATCAAAATGAATATGCAAATGCATTATAATCTTTCAAATTTAAAAAAGTAGTATAGATATATTTTTGCTTATTATGGATTTACATAAATATGTGTTTAACCATTATTGGGTTAAATACGTGCTTAAATTTACTTGTGCATTTATCCTCCTCTGGAGGTAATATAATTATTTTTTATTTATCGGTGGATATGCAAGTTCAAGAGTAAGGGACATAATTGAACCGGCCATAAAAGTTAAGTAAAAGTTAACTACAATTACCATTTCTTCTTATTTCGTGAGCATTCCTTTTCATTTGTGCAATTTCTTTTAATAATTTCTAGTAATTTACATAATAATAACACTGTTTTTATTACATCAATAAATATAATTGAAGGAATTTTTAGGGCTATAAACAAAATAATAGTTAATGGAGCTTCGCATTTTGAAGGAAGAAAATTATACCATATGAGAAGGTGCAATTTCAAAATTCATACTAAAGCCGTAGTAATTGTAAGAATGAAGAATGGGACATAAGACCTTCGGAGTGGGTCATAGTACAATTTCATTAGAATCTGTGAGTATTAATTAGCAAGTAAAATGGCGCCTCTTCGGGGCGGCAAACCAGCTCCACATCGCCTCCCTAAATTTTTCACAGCGCCATGAATACATCTTCATATACGTGGCAGGTTGCGGTGATTATATCTAGAATGTAGGTTAATGGCTATCCAAGTATACACGCGGTCTATAATTACATCTTTTACGAGGATGTTGGAAGTAGGGATAAACCACATAAAGGAATATGACAGTTTCATTCAAAATTACAGGCGCCAGAATGTTGTTTTTACACTCCATGGAGTCGTTAGAATCAACGCACATTCTCTCTGTATCATTGTTTGCCGCTTCACAAAATAAAATAATTTGTAATACCCGCTAACTGATCCCTACAAGTTTTATTAGAGCGCTTATCAGAGTCGACAAGAATTTGTTATTTTTAATGTATTTGAAAATGAACCATCGCATGAAGACAAACTTCAACAAATATTCTGATAAGTTGATTCAAAGTTTCTTCCTATCCCAAATTTGGTTTACGAGCGTCTTCAATAAACGGGTCAAAAGTATAGGTAGACAACAACGTTATAAAACATTTTCATGTCTTTAAAAGACTTTGCAAAAAACATATGTTGCTTTTGACAAATTACGCGGTATGTTTTAGATTGGTCTAGTTTTTAAAACTGAATTTTTATTTAGTTCGCCACGAACATTTGCCTACACTCGAATTTCTGGTGAATATAGGCAAACTGATAGACTACAAAGTATTGGGTACACGCTTAAATTCATATTGAAAATCTCATTAGATAGTAAACCAACAAATAACGGAGCGAGCCTTGCGCGGGGCTTTGCCAACCAAAGAGGAAACAGTTCCGGTTTCCTGTGTGTTCCATCGATCGCTTAGTCGGACGCTCCGAGTTTCATTCTACACGTAATTTCCTTCTATTAATTGCTGAGCGCCCTAATGAGAACGATTTGGTTTGACTGTGCAAACGGGAACGTTGCAAACGAGAAACGATGTCTGAAAGCAACGACGGAACGCCGCTGTCGCAGCGCAGACCTCCGCCTCAGCATCTGCTGCGCATTTGTTCGCCTGCCCCGTTCTCTGCTTCCCTTAACAGACTCTAAAAGTGCTGTATCTATCCATTGATAATGTATTGGTCGAAGAAATAGTTGGAAAAATCAACCATTTGAACACTAAGGGTAAAGAAATAGCGTTGTGCTG
>BOPP01000171.1:2078908-2094778 GCA_017312745.1 Gryllus bimaculatus
CGCTCGTGGCCTCTATTAGGAGAAGAAAACAAACTCGGGGAACTTCTTAAAGGGGCTGATGAAGACGGAATACGCGTTCAATTGAGTAAGCACGGTAAGAATAAAACGTTCTCCCTTCCGTAGTAGGTATAATGCCTTGGTTCAATAATAATAATATTATTAATAATAATAATAATGATAATAATGATAATGATAATAAATAATTTTAATAATAATAATAATAATATTAATTATTATTACTATTATTTTAGCCCGTTACAATTCCGTTGAGGGCAAGGGCCTCTGGTTGCCGGATGGGTTACACAGTAGTAGAATTCCCGAGCACCCAATTCGGAAACGTCCTTATACAGACGCTATTTACACACAAAATAAGAAAATGTAACGCTATTCACTTATCACTGTCAACTTTCACACAGTTCACTTCGACTTCACTACTTGAAACTAATTAGGTAGCCCTTTAGGTTACTTCTTTCCGCATTAGTACGTATCAAGTTGACGACAAATTGAACAATCTACTCGTTGTTTACGTTAATTGTGTTGGATTTAGACATGGTCTTCCACTTCTGCCAATCCTTCACCCAGGTAGACCATTGGCTGCCAAACTTTTTGCTGCCAATTATTTAAATATATCAAGTTACATATTACAATGATATAACATACGTACGGTATTGAACAGCCAAAATTCATATTATTCACACGTAAATACTTGTTTTGTTATCACAATGACAAAAACATTCGTATATTTTAGATGTACTGCAAAATACACCATAGTAACTATTTCTCTCTCAGGAATATAAGTTTTTATGTGTATTTATAAAACGATCACGTCCCTCAAGAATCGATGAAAAACTTAAAAGTCTTAGAAGTCTGGGTGCTTTTAGAAAGGAACAAGAGAAACGCCCGATAAATACAGTAGAATCCGAACCCTTCATTGCTCAAATCACAATAAAATAATGAAATGAGTTATACACCAGTTGTATTCTTTTATTTACTTGGAGCCAATTCGTAAGAAATTGTTCTCCAAAAACAATATCAGTACAACATTAAGTCAGAGCCTACGTTAGTACTTTAAACTTTCAAGTCATTATTTCAGAGACTAGAAAAACATACATTAACTCATTAATTTTTGAAGAAATCGACTTTTGTCAAAATAAATATCCTTCAAACATTTTTTCTATAAGCGTTTTCTGAAACTACTTTAGTGTCTTAATAGCTCAGATGTATTATGTCTCGTGAAACCTGAAAAACGTCACACAACCTTGGATAAGGACATGATTCTGTAATGAAAACACTGTTATCGGTTGTTGGGCCGCTTAGAGATGTGTAAAGAATATCAGCGAAGATATGAAGTAGTGATTATACAATACGTAGGATGACCGAGTGGGAAGAATGGCATTGACCCTTTTCTGGATAAAAAGATAACTGATAAAGGTGATTACTTGGCTAACATACGTAAATGACACGCTCTATTGAAGAGATAAAGAAAGATCTATTACAAAGGTAAGAAAAACAGCGAGAACTACAGTGGTAAAAGAAATATTTAGTTATTAATGATCTAAACTATATCATTAATGATATTATTGTACTACTTTTTTCCCCGTTGTCGGGTTTACAGTCTACCGCCCAAGGAGGTACCATTATTGTTTCATTACCTTCGATAATGAAAAGGTAGTTACTGACGATTTAAGAGCGAAAGAATTTTAATGCGAATAGAACGGGAGTGACAAAAGTGTTTTCTTTACACATATATTTCTTCCTTATTCGCTAAATCTGCTTTTCTTTCCGTAGTTGAATTCGATCAGATAGAATGTTTTAATTAAATTTTTGATAAGATGGACTAACATTTAACATAAATATCCCAAAAAGTCTCGAAGATCTTTCGAATGCCCACAAAAACTGACATTATTTTCTTAAATCATATCCTTCGGTTTCCAAGGTTTAACTGTTATTTTTTACTCTCAGGTTCTACACAACGACAGTCTCAGTTTTATTACTTTCTCAACACAATATTTTATATGCTCAGAAGCGGATACACATGCCAACCGACTGAAATCGTTGTAATAACAACACCTCAACAATGAGTCTGCGGTGAGGCTAGGCCGGCTCTTTCACCTAACCTCATATTATACAGTGTAGTTTGTAGTAGCAAACTATTACAAATTAATAATTGGTGTTTCCCAATACAAAACATTACTTCACAAACAACCAGTAACAATAGAAAAACTGAAGTTTTACAAATAGCTAGAAAAAAAAGTTTCTAAAATTGAATTTTAACAAACAATGGTTTTAGGAAACAAAAATTAAGATAAAATAGTTGATTTTGTAGTAATATTCAAAAAGAGAGCAAGAGTGTTCCAAGTGCGATCTCTCTACGTGCAGCGTGGCTTTCACCACGAGTGACTTTCATCTAACATGAACAAAAATCCATGCTACCTCTCCCGTCGCTCGACCCTGGAGCCTGGCTTGTCGGCGAAAATCTACTATAGCGCGTCCGAGGTTAAGAATGAAGTACGGGCTCTTATGGCAACAGTGATGCCAAACGTGGCGCTTTTATGCTGTACACTATGAATCGAAAGTTACGCGCTTGATAATGAAGACGAATCCCACAATGGGGCAGTGCGCTAGTTTAGTGCTAAAGTAGTTTGTCTCGAAACTTTCCAAATATATGAAAGAATATTTTCTTCTCTTTCCTCAAATCTAAAACTATTCCTATTATACTCCAATATACTGGAAACGTTTCTGTAAAGCTACTCACATCTTTTGTGCTTCGAAATGTCATTACGAAATCAGGAAGATATATTAATTTTAAAGAGCACCACTTTTTGAACACAATATCTAACATTTAAGCTAATTACACGCAGTTGCAAAAATGCCAAGCCTCTTGTTTCCTTATAGAAAGTCTGGCTGTTAATACGTACAATGAAAATCTCAGGTGGGCTAACAATGTTTCGTTTTCAGAACCTACTTTCCACCTTTCGTTTACGCTGCACGCTAATCCGTTCTCTTACTCAAAACCGTTGTTTACAGGAACATCCCCAGCATCCTGAAATCCACAGCGCCGCATCACGCGGAGGCGATCTTCGCCTCGCTCTCGGGACATTAGCGCTCGCTCACGCACACGCGCGCGCAGGCCAGCGGGCGTTTTCCGCGCCATTGCCCCGATTCCCGCGCAACGATTCCGCGACGCGCTGCTGCGTGCGCGGCACCCGGGCCCAGGCGCCCTCGCGCGCGTCCTCGGTGGCGGCGGTGGCGAAGCGGCGGCGGAGACGGTGGAAGCGGCGGTGGCGGAGGTGGGGGTGGTGCGATGGTGGTTGGCGGTGTGGGGTGGGCGGTGGCGTGGCGGTGCGGGTTGGGGCGTCCGGTGCAGTGGCGCTGAATAGTGCGCGGAGCGGCGACAGCATGTCAAAGCGGCACGGCGTAGCGAGGACGGCTGGAAACGGCAGCGGGGCGAGCGCGCGGGGGCGGCGGGCCGGGGGCGACGGCGGCGGACGAATGCGACGCGGTGCGGAACGGCGCGGCGGCGGCGTGCGACGGCGGCGGCGGTGCGGAGCGCCGGCGTTGCAATGCCGCGCAGAGCGGCGGCGGCGCGCGGACGGCCGGCTGAGATTCGGAGGTTGCCATGGCGGCGAGCCGGCGCCGGCCATTGACGCACGTCACTTGCCCAGCTTCTTTTGACTATTTACATTATTTCCACCATATTAGCTATTAAAAAGCCCTCATTTAAACCGTTTCCTGAGGATTACATGATAATTACACGAGGTGTCAGGAACAAGAGGTTTGGGAAGTTGTTTATATTTACAGAGAGTAATGAGGAATTAATGAGAAAGTTGATCTATCGATACCCTTAATAGTCTTGGGTGAGGGGTTTGGTGGGCGGTGATATTTCTATATGCCGACGCTCGAAGGTGAAGATGGTGAGCTACAACTTTCGCTTACCTCTAAAACTCGGAAACGTTTTTCAAACGATCCCATTGCTTCTAACCGAGCTGGGAGAGTGGGCGTAAATTTATTATGAAATGACAAACTTTTCAGATAAACGCTATTCTTTCTAGACATGCAGACAGAACTACATTTTTAACCATCTGAGAAAATGATATTCGAAAGTTGAAATTCTGGATTAAAAACTCGATATTATAGAAAATATTTTTTAGACAACCATTTGTAAAATCGGATACTTTTAGAGTGTACATAGCGTGCTAAAAGTACAATTTTAGCACTATTCCTAAAATGAGACGATACTAATGATTTTAAGATAACAGTGTATATGCAAGAAAGGAAACAAATTATTTTCGTGTGATCTGACCAGCTACTACAGCCATTACATTAAAAAAAGTACATAATTAGGTAATTTGTTTTGTACGTGTGGTACACTGCTTCGCATTTTATTTAAATTTGGCGCCTAACCTGTAATAAACAATTATCAGCTCTCCTTGGCACAAAGTGGAGCTAAGCTCGTGCTTTTTTTAGTATTCCGCCGTGGAGATAAACCGTTTTCTCTAAAATACCGCGAAATGCATTGCTGAATGTAAAAAGGAACCCAAAAAATATATTACTCTTAAAACTACTTCGCAGTATTGCTAGTAGGGCGCAGCACTATCCAGTCAAACGCGATAATGGATTGTCAGAAAAAAAATAAAATTCATAAAACAAGTAAGACCCGAAATGTACTCCGTGAACACGCGCTACTCGCCGGAGGAAACAGATGACGGCGGCAGGTGGAGATTTGGAAAAATGTGGAAATAAGCTTAAGATACGTGTCACGTATATCGCTCTAGAAATACTTAGTGTTGGCAAACAGATTCTAACGCCAGCATGTCTTGACAGCCCAATTAATCAATTTCCAGGATCCAGAATCATTGGATGCTGTTTAGAATACGCCGGTCAACATCACAAGTTTTCATGTAATTTGCTCTCACACCAAATGCCAAATGACTATTTCGATGCCTTAACAACTTGAATTAACATAAAATGAGTCAGAAGACTATCTAAAAAATAGTGTATGTCACACGTGGTAAAAGTGATTTTATTTTGCTCCTAGGATTGCGTGGCTTCTCGGCCTCCTGTTGCAACCTTTCCAACTCGCAAAACAAAATGTCTATTTTACCACTCGTACTGTACGTAATTATTACTCTTTCAGTTTACATTCTAATCTACTTCATATCATTTATTTAATGATATGCATTATTTCAATCATTAGGCTTGTTTATTTAGAGTGGAAATCAAACAATGCGAAGAACAGGAATTAATTAATTTTCAACGTTAGGATCGGTGAAACCCGCGCCCTTGTATACCTGTCTAGCGCGCAACATGACACTGCAAGCGAGAACAACAAAAAGCATTTACCCCACCCTGTTGGAAGCAAAGCATGGCGATGGCAGGCCTGCTTCACGGGTCGCCGCCGAGCCGGCGTGGGCTCGAGTGCGAGTCGACACGAAATCCGATAAACATTTCCCCCTCCGCGAAGGGAAGCCCTTGAACGTGCCCTGAAGAGAAGGGTTTTGGGTGAAGGGTGCTCGTCTTTGAAACTAATCGTATCATCAGCCTCGAGCACGAAGCTTCAGAACTCCACCGACGACACAAGTCAACACGGTGCGCACTTACGGCTAACTGCATACGTGATACTCGTGCGGTATTACGCCAATTCTATGCTGGTTGCGATAGCTCAGAAACAACATCGTTGAATATGCAGCGTCGTTGACCGAGAGATCCTAGGATTCGAATCCTGAAGATAGCTATTTTAGGCTTCGAGTTCTGATGATAGCTAATTAGGATTCGAGTCCTGATGATAGCAAATTTAGATTTCGAGCTTTGTCGAATTCTGTCTCTGTCTGGAGAACTCTAGTTGCCGACTGCCCTGATCGCTAGTTTTCCGAGGTTTCTCTGATCAAAACCGGGCAAATGCCTGAGTAGTCCTGAAACCAAAGGTCAGACCACGCGCCATCATTCCTTCATCATCCTTGTCTCCTACTCTTTCCTTGTATTAACACACACACACACACACACACACACACACACACACACATTTACATGCATTATTCTACCCCCACATGTTGGGAGACCAGTAGGGAGCTTAGAGCATGTCCCGGGTGCGACGATACAACGCTGGCGGACACAGAGGATAGAAACACGCAAGCCGACGTGTAGATGGCCCTGGATGTCTACCGGGAGGGAACACCACCACTTTCGGGGATAAAACGTGAGTTCCATTTAGAAGACTTATGATCTCAGTAGTGGGAGCGCTCGAAATACTCACTCTTCAACGACACGAGTTCACGGAGTGTGCTTACGGCTAATTGCATCAGTAACATTCG
The DNA here is from genome assembly GCA_017312745.1 of Gryllus bimaculatus. Lineage (NCBI taxonomy): Eukaryota > Metazoa > Arthropoda > Insecta > Orthoptera > Gryllidae > Gryllus > Gryllus bimaculatus. The sequence goes on from BOPP01000171.1 coordinate 2,085,220, forward strand.
TTCTAGATTGAGCAATTCAGAACGCGCCCTACTCAACGTTAATTCAGCTCGCAGCTAATTCAGCCTTGCACTCGGCGCGTATAGGCCGCGCAAAGCCACTGCTACTACATTCGCGCTCCCGAGGCGTTATTAATTTACTGCTTCTTGTCAAAATGCTGGCGCGTCAGGGGCAGTTTATTTCCGGCGACGGAGCTCCGCGCGCCGGATGACCAACGACGTGATTTGCATTTACAAGTGCGCTAATGCGAGGGAACGTCCTTCGATCCTGGCCGGCCCTGTTGCTGCCGCCGCCGCCGTCGCCGCCGCCACCACTCAAATGGCAGCTGTCGCGACTAAAACCCTCCGCGTTGTAACGCCCGCCCACTCTCGATATGTGAGAGAATCCACACATGCGGTCACCCGTTCCAGGTGTCTCTTCCATCATCCCTTTCGCTTCCTGCCACCTCATCCCCCCCCCCCCCGGAAATGTGAGACAGCTACCGCAACCACAGATGGCTCTTAACCGAAATGAAGTTCTGGATTTTCTACGAACCGCAGTGATCAGTCAGAATGAAACAATATAAAAGTGACGATTTCAGTGTCCAAGCAAAAAAAGCTTTTTGCGTCAATAAATAAATTTTATGAAAAGCTGTCAATTCATAAATTTATTACTTTTTATAAAAATATTTGTTCCTCACATCACTTCTCCCATCATCCTCTGCACTAGTTGCTTTTATCTTTGCCACAACTTTGAAAACTTCAAAGTAATCATTTCCCACTGTCAGAAAAGCCATTAAATCTAATGTAGATTAACGTATTGTAGACGAAACTTAATGTATCCTTATACATCAATCGCGTAATATATTTGTTCATTAATTGAAAGCGTAAGTTAAAATCAGTGTAGATTTAATGTAGAGGTTCTCCAGTTTCCTCTGCCTTCCCTCATCCATAATCGCCAGACTATCAGGATCATTCATTCCTTACATCCAGACATGATCATAAAGATTTGATCATAGACTAAGGAGAACTATCATTACTCTATACCTTGGCTATTGTATCCTAATGTTCATCTGTACATTAATTTAATATGCGTTCATGATAAATCCTTCAATTAATTTACATTAAAGTAATGCGAAAATTACTGACAGTCTGTGTGTCAGTAACTACAGTTCCTATTTCCTCCCTATCAATTGTCCGGGCGTTGCTTCCTCTACGCCTCTAGTCGGCAGCACTTCTCCGCTATCCGCCCACGCCCAGCCGCGGCCCCCTGTTCTCGCCCCCGTTGCTCCAGCTAACCCTCCCCCGCGGCCCGGGGCTCACAGCCGCCGCCGGCGGCGGCGCTCGCGCCGAAAATTAAATTATCTTCACATTAAAATTCAGCGAGTGACGAGGCGGAAGTGGGCCGCGCCGGCGATACAGCGTGGCCGGCGGAGCAGGCGCCGCGCCGAGCAGGGCTGTGCGCGGCGGGGGCGTGGCCCGCGTGGGGGCGGGGAAGCAGGCGGTGGCAGTGACAGTAGCCGTCGGTGCTGCCACAATATTGGCGGGTAAAGTGCGGAGCGGGAAGAGTGGAAACGGAGACGAACGGTGCGGGGGGGGGGAGAAGGGAACAGGGTGGAGTGCATGTTAATTGTTTGGCAAGCAAAGGAGTGCGCGAAGTAGTAGTGTGTGTGGTTGGGTGTGGGGTGGTGTGAGTGGTGGTGGATGGAGGAGGATATGATGGTGGCGAGGCAGTGCGTAACGCTGCCCAGACGCGAGGCGGTGGCGATGCTGGCTGACTGGGACGAGCAGGGGCAGACGGCGGCGTCGGTTGGCAGAGACAGGCGATAGCGGCAATCGGAGAAGACGGAAGTGGTGCGGAGGCGGTGCCAGTGGAGAGATTGAGAGGAGGAGGAGGAGGATGTGCGGAGCGCTCTGGGGCGGTTGGGCGGTGAGAGAGTGGGGAGGTGTACCGGAACGGTGACGGTAACAACTGGCGAGAGTACGGTGTATGGCTGAGTGATGCAGTGCTGCGCACAGGCGACGGGCGGAGTCAATGCGCGGCTGTGATGGTGTAGCGTGGCGAGGGTAGCAGTGGGGGAGGGGTGGTTGTGTCGTTGCGGCTTCACAAAGTAGCGGCAGTACGAAAGCACAGACTTTGGCGGTGGTGGTGGCCGCAGGAGCGGTGGAAGCGGTGATGAACGTGGCGGAGATGGTGACAGGGACGCAAACCGAGGCGGTTGCAGAGGAGGCAGCGGAGGTGGGAGGAAAGGAGGCGCTGAATGCGAAGGTGGTGGTGGTGAAGGCGGAGCCTGCAGCAGAGACGATGGCAGTGAAGATGGCGAGTGCTCGTTGATGGTATGAAGTAGAAAACTTTAGATGCGCTCACATTATCAACAGAATCTCCGCTTCTCATCACACTGCATAAAAATGAAACTTCAAAGGAGTGGTAAGAAAAAGTTTTAAATATCTTAAGTGTTATTTTGTTGGGGTTGAAAGTTGTGGATTTTTTTGGCGGGGGGGGGGGAGACTTGATAGGAATGTCCTTTTATTGACTACTCAAAGGAATTGTAAACTCCCTAATGTCTACTTCAATGATGAATGGCACAGAGAAAACTCAGTTCTTTCATAAAATGGGGATGTTCTCTACTGGTGTTACACGTAAAGGCTCTTGTAATCATACTTTTTAAGTAAATAATCAATAGTGTGATCGTTTTAGTGAATTCTCGTGGATCCATGGAGAGAATGCATGACCTTGGAGTATGATGAAATTCGTTAGGATGTAAAGCTATTTAGTATGTTGTTTGGAGGATAACTGAGAAGACAAGAACATTGACTTAAATAGAGTAACATTAATAATATTGAATGATTTACGATTACATGTATGATTATGTTTACTACTTCGATGTTTAAAGAGACATGAATTTTGCTAGAAAAGTAAATATAACGCTTAACGAATGTTAATGTATCATTGTTATCTGATTAGAGAAAATGTTTTTATGTATAATTACAATACTCTAAATATAAATACTGTCTGCATGACAGACATTGACAAAACCACAAAGAAAAATGTTTGCCACTATAAGAAAACTCGACTAGAAACGAATTTCGAGACGAAAAGACTTCTCCATCGCGACATGCATTCTGAAACGTCTGGCCGCATTGTCTCAGCGTTTCTCATTTTGAAGGCGGAATACCTCCAGAGGCACAATAAAGAACGTATGCTAGCGTTGTACAAGACAAGTGTGACATTTAAAATATTTTCATTTTGCAGGAGAGAGGATTTAATATGAGATGAGCCATTTATTACACTGACAAAGACAAAGTGTTTTACTCTAATTATTCTCAGCTGCTGTGTGAGCTATCTACAAAATACTTACTAATAAGATTAGAGTATTTTCTAAATTATTTCTTCATTTATCGCAAACAATAATGATTTTTGAGATGTCTATTCTTGTTTGTCAGCGAAATATACTATATAATTTTTGTAATATAATAAAGTATTACATAATACAATATACTTCCTTCATGTATTTTAGTGATAAAAATTAAAGACAATGGAATTCCTAGGATAAATTCTATTATTTAAGAACGATCAAACGAATAAAATTCATTCTATTACAATAATAGGATGACTATGCAAATAGGAAGTTACGCACATTCTCCTAGAACCTTAAATGTTTCCACCAGTAAAAGAAATTTAAAGGGATTTGAGTAGATTAAACCATTTTATGATAAAAATATTCGGACAGTTATGTCCAAAAACAGTATATTAAATAGAATAAATTGATATTCAAAGTGTTATTATTGGACTTCTGAACTACTGAATTCATTATTTTTTACTATTGATATGTGGCAGGAAAAAACCTTACTACTCCTTGCTCGTAACTGAAGACAAAAGCAAGAAGAATATTATATTCTTCAACACACGAGAATGACAGCTATTATTTACGAGTTGATGTTTACGACACAAGCGACGTAAATGCGAGTGTTGGAATTTCTACGAGTATGAATAATAGGCATTCTATGCGTGTAGAGGACAATACTTTCTCTACGACATTGATGTTTTAGCTAATGAAAACATTTAAAAAGTTTTATTTTACTTTTTTGAAATAATGTTACATTCATTGTACGTTTCATTTCATTAATTAAATGTTGTATTACGTTAGCTACAAAAAAGTAAACAAAACAAGTATTAAAAACTGAAATAATCTATATTTACTTATTGGAAAAAATAATTGTGAAATTAGAGCAATTGGTAATATTTATTATACTGGGAGATGACTCTTTGATTTGAGCAGATTTCATTTACAATAGAATTACCAGTAGAACAAGATTTAGATTTAGAGTTTTTTGTTTAGTCAAAAAAAAAAAAACAGTAAAAACTGTATGTGACGTATGGGGGGGGGAGAAGATTACAAGATAATTCTTGCATTCGTGTATTTTGAATGATAGCTGCATTATGTTCTACTGATTTCAGTACAGTGTTTGTGGAAGACAATTTGTTTGAAATTGAGTCAATCACCTACTCGCATTTTGTTTCGTGTCTTACGACAGTTGCGGCCTGCCGCGGCGGAGCGCGCAGAGCTGTTGCCCTCTGTGGGCGACTGCGAGAACCCTCTGTCGTGTGTATTGAACTAAGACAAATATGATTTCTCGACACCTTTGCGAGAATATTATTCTCGCAAGGCTTGTGGAATCGTCATCATTACTGAATCCGATTACGTGCCGAAAAACATATATTCTGGAGTAGTTGTAGAGGACGTATTTTAATATTGATGTTATTTCAATACCTATTATTTCGTTTTACAATATATAGGTTGTCTTCAAAGTGTACCCTTGATTTTGGAAAAGTAATTTATCTGAATTACAGAAATAGGATGTTGTGCATTACTCTAAACAAACGGGTTTGTAAGGTTTTTGTGAAAACCATCTGATAAATCTGTTCCTTAGAAATATGGTAGTGACCTCCAGCAAATATGCTGAACCTCAATGTTATCTTGGTACCATGAGAATGTATCAAGATAAAGCTGGAATAATGTCCAAAATGCCGGATACCGTACCTCAAAAGAAAACTAAGAATTAATTTCTGATTTAACTATGATCATATTGTAATGAGTCCAAAAATTATATAATGAAAAAGGTATGGCATTATTTCTAATATCAATTACCCTATGTAATTTAATGACTTTCCTCATTCCGATAGAGCTCTTAGATATAAAAAAAAACATATTACTGTGTAGCAGTGCCTGTGATACTAACTGCACAACGTAATTTAATATTGTGTAAGGTAACATTCATTTTAAAGAATTAATCTTCGCAGCCCGAAAGATTCCCACTTAACTGCGAGGGCGCGGATATTAGGCAAAGTTCATTGTACGCTGTAGCGTCATTGAAGGGGGAAAATACCTTTAAAGTGGTGCCCAATAGATGAGCACCTTTTGATGGCACAGGCCACTAGCATTTTTATACTGTTATTTTCGTTAGGGACCAAATTGAAATGAAAATATTGTGGTCCCTGCGCTGCAGCACAATTAGATGGTAGCGTAAGATACACCTCCGGGATGAGGTGGAAGGAAGGTTCTGTGGCGCCGGTGTTTGGCTTGGGGCCAGCTCGGAGCGCCCTCTCGGCCGCCTCCCAGAGGCTCCGATCGCAGCCCCACCCCCGTCCCTCCCCCCCACGCGGGCGCGTGCGGTCGTGCCGCTGTCTCCGCCCACGCGCTTCCCACATGTGGCGGGTTTGCGCTGCTGCGGCAAGTTTCAGCGGGCTCCCGCTACGCGAAGCGAAGGAGGGCGTACGCGCCACCGCTAGCAGAACACAGCTTTAAATGGTAGCCTTCCCACTGCGGCCGCCGGTCGCTGCGTTCTACCTTCTGCGGTCCCTTTGTCCGTCGTCGCCGGAGGGTCGGCGAACAGCCCTGCCGCTTGACGGACGCGCGCTGCCGTGGCCGCGTGGGAAGGCGCCCTTAGGGGTCAATGAGGGCAGCGGCGTCGGTCATACCCAAAGGGGGACAGCGGCTCAAGCGGGGACATCTGCTCTGGAATCCCGAACAGCTCCAACTTCTGCCGCAGAGCACAAGCTGCCTTCTAAAGAATTCGCGGGAGGGACAGAGCAACGACGATAACAAAATTCACATAGGGATAACGAAATTGTTGCAACTGCTATTCCGTGTGTGCGAATTTTACGAGTGTAATAGGGTATGGGCAGCACTCGAGGACAGAAACCTACTCCCACGGTGAAATCACCATATTCTACAGTAAGGTGAAAAATAAATCAATTACATAGCAGAGGAGCGACTGAGGCACACTTGTCAGCCCCGTAACATTTGAAGGTTCTTTCGAAACACGTGGCGGCCTGCTCTAGTAGGTAGTTTTCTGTGGTTTGTCTGATCAAAACCAGGCAAAGGCCCGAGCAGTACACAAACAAACGGGCCACGGACCTCTCGCGATCTTTGCTTCCCCTTCCTTATCCTTTCACCTGTTACACATTCTCACACTGACACACACTACACTTTCATACTTGTCGGGAGACCAATGTGTAGGGTTGTGGAGTAGAGTTCGGGAGACCAGAGTTGTCCCGATTGGGGCGGTGCCCCATTGGTGGGAGATACCTGGTTGGGAAAATCCCTGTAAGCCGACGTTGCTCGGCGCCGAATCTTGCCATTCAGCGTGGGAAGATCACTTCCCCCCCCAAAGCAATAACAAACATGCACTACACTTACGGTACTGACGAAGTTAGCATCTGACACGCACGGAATCACCAATCAATCCACCTTTATGTTAACTATAATTTATCAACATCTATTTCCTCATAAATAGGGAATACAAAATACAACAAGTTGACTTATGAAAATTACAGATTTTCTTTACATTTTTAATTTAATATGTTTTTCCTAATAGTTTTTTTTACTAAATTTTCTAGCTGATATGTACTGAAATCTCTAACCGTGTTTTAATTAAATGGACTTAGAATCGTTAAACCTGAAACAAGTGATCAAACAACAAAATGTGCAGCTGTTATGTAATTTACTGACATTTTATGTTGAAATTTCCGGCTCACGACTTCAATTGATGTCATCTTTAATGCTTGAACGTGATGTACGCAATGGCCTCTCATATTTTCATATCATATCTCTTTATATCCATACTGACTATTTGGATACACTTTAGTACCATCGTACATTCTCATAATACAAATATGGGCATATAATGTTTATAGGTACTCACTATAGTATGACACGCAAAGATGGTTTCGAGCAAGATTCACATGAAGTGGAGTATCGCGAATTTACTCTTAATCTCTTACGATACGGTATTACTCTTATCACGAGATAGTACACAACATGGGCGTGCACAGACGAAAATGAAGAGGGTGACAACACAATTTGTAGGCATAATATACAATTTAACATTCTTTAATTGTGACATATTTTACTAATAAAATTATAATCAAAACATACGAGGGAAATGCATATGAAACTTTAAAGGCACAATTAAAAAATACAATTGGATTATTAGACAGTCACTGGTAAAAGTTATTCTTTCTGGGCATGCACAGTGTGCTGAAAGTAAGACCATGCTTCAATGTTTAGATCTGTGAAAGCAACAAAGAACAAACTACTTTCGCCTTACCGCATCAGCTTCTGATATTAATATATCATTAAGTGATTTGTATACTTGAATTAAAATCAAATGAATGTAAGTAAGGTTGTCTAACAAATAGTGTACGCACGTGGTAAAAGTGATTTTATTTTCCTCGTAGGATTGCGCTACTCAGCCTCGTGTCGCAATCATTCCTACTCGTTAAAGACAATGTCATTTTTACCACTCACATTATAAATAACTATTACGTCGAACCATTTACAGAGTTAGCAGATGGCTTGAAAAACCTCTTTCCCAAATGTAAAAAATATCCCCGAATTATCAGGTTAAAACAATAGGGGTTCAATGGGGGATTGAAAATAAAATATTTTATGAAGAGCGGCTGCGAGGTCCCTTTCAAATATTTTAGGGAGAGCATGGACACCCTGTCCCAGCATTTGCTCACGCCTCTGGTAACCAAGCGACAGAACACCGTTATTATATTCAATTACTTTTAAAATCGTAATTGCTTTCTAGTGTTTTTGTGGCATGAAAGTGGAATTCTTATTAATGATTTGACTAAACATGCCATTACTTCATTTAGAACATGCTCCTGTAAGAAACGCGAGAGCTACTGAACGTGCTTTCAATCCAATGTTGTCAGATATAAAAATTATTTTTCAAATTAACTTCGGATAAGTAAAATGTAGACCCACTTCATAATAAGATTTTACATAACATTTGCACATTAAAACAGGTGGGGTGAACGTCTTGTGCGGTTTTGAAGAACACATTCAAGCATATTGAACTTTACGTCTCACTCCTGCTACGTAGAACATAATCTATTACAAACGTGCCAGCATATACATTTATTTCGAACTTTTCGTTGTCAAATGATTGAGATTTAAAAATTCAAATCAACATTTTTTTAAACAAAGATATTGAAATAAATACTAAAAAAACATTTTGAAAATCAATATGGAATGTGGATTAGACTGCCTGCAAATGGATCAAAATGCGGAAATGCTGAGTAGCAAAGTTGTTTGAATTGCAAGCAGACATTCGAATTCCAACCAATCGTGATCTCGAAACAAGGTTTCGATCGAAGGCTCCGAGAAATCAACGCTTTAATTTCCTCTAAGAAGCCTTCATCAACGGGATCGGGCGTCAAACCGGGATCCTTGCCCTGGAGGCCAAGGACGAAGTGTAGACCTCCTGCGATGTCGAAACTAGGGTAATACTGGTGGATGATATCGCTATAGACAACGATGAGCGATGTTTAGCAAACAAGTTCGGAGGGAATTGTGTGTCACAATGCAGAGATATAATTTGGTAATCACGATTTCTCGTTTCTGGTTGACATTGCAAATTTTGCAGTGTTTAGGTGGTGTTCGTAGTGTTGTAGCGATTCCATTGCAGATAGACAATGGTGCTACTAATAGTTCCTATGATGAATGAGGAAAATTAAAATAGTAATAGGCGGAGTTCAAATAGCGATTAGTAACTGTCGGGGTTAAAGGAAAAAAATATATGCTGCTAGGACAGAAAAGACGGGAGGCGATGCCGGAGATAACGGTGAAATGCAGGGACTCGTAGAGGTCGCAAGTACAGCGAAAAGACTGACGGTGACGGCGATTACGAGAGTGGAAGCAACATGGACAGGGAACAAGGAGTTTGCGTTAACGGAGGGAGAAGGCGGGCGGGTACGGCAGCTGCGGCGAGTGCAGTGGTGGCGTGGTTGGGAGCCGGCGCGGAGGCAGAGCGAGGTTAGTTGGAACGGAGTGGATGATAGTACGGAGCGGCGCGGTGGAGCGAAGGTGGTTTGAGATGGTGAAGCGGGAAGGGTGGTGGGGGTGAAGGGTGGTGGAGCGAGGGCAGTTTGCGGAATGCGAAGCGGGGCGGGGCGACGGATTGGGGAAGGGCACGGTGAGTGGGCAATGTGGCAACGGAGAGGGGCGGTGTGGTGCGAGATTAGCTGGAACCGGGTGGATGGCAGTGTGAAGTGGCGGCGGGAGTTGTGGGA
>BOPP01000171.1:2095833-2116065 GCA_017312745.1 Gryllus bimaculatus
AATAATAATAATAATAATAATAATAATAATAATAATAATAATAATATTAAGGACTAGATTTCATATTCTATTAAGAGAATTGTTTTGCTAAGTTTTTAAACTTTAATACCACTTCTTCCTGAGCCAGCATTTTTGCATTTTCTAATCTTGTTATAAAATGAGAGGCAACGGATGCAATTCACAATTTCTCTTCGCCGCGGAACCGCTTGTGTCTTCCATGTTGGAAGATTTTGCCAACGCTGCACTGTTGAATAAACTTGTTGGCACTTCCTAGTACATAGAAGCGAGTTCTATTTTCTGCAAGCGCTGGGGCAACTTCCGGAAACAGACGTTTATAAAAGTTGCGGGACGCAGAGCAAACTAAGATACCGGCGCTTGCCGCGGCGGAGCAAGAAAACTGGCCAGGACATTACACACACGTTTGCTTGCGTAAGGGAATTGCTGAGCAAATTAATAACCTATAAATCCAGCATAATTTTGAATTAGAAAAATGTTTTTTTGTAGATTAAACCACATCTAGCATTAAATGTTTCACTGACCGCAAGCATTACAAAACATATTTGTTTGGTTCTTCCTTATTACTTGTATATTGTTACGAATTCCTATTTTAACAAGCTGACAATGCCAAAAATAATATTTTAGAAGGTTTACACGCATTATTGACTGAAGAAAATCCATATTTCTACTAGTTTTCCTTTATAAGTCACTCTTTATATCACTACCTAGTGATTTTTTAATTGATACGCCTTCCAAAGTTGATTTAGGTAAATGAATTTGATATTTTTTCAAAAGGATAGCGCGCCTCACGAAAAATGAACAAATTTTAAAAGCAAATATTGACAGAATTAGAATAGATAGTGCGTTTCGATTCCTACAAATATTATTGCTTTTAGCGTCGCCGTTGTCACACCTATAGATACTCTATACTATAAAAAAGTAAAACTTTGAAACCATATGCTCATTTTTAGCACCATGTTTACTAAGATAGCTAACGCAAGCAAATAATATATTCCTTTCTTTTGTAAATGAAAGGAAATATTATTTATTTTCTGTGGAACTATATATTATTTAACATCAATAATTAAAATGTGACTGCTTGGGAAGAGTAACGTCAAGAAATATATGTGGAGGGAGGACTTGGTAGCATCGTGAAAATGCATATTTACGAGTGACACACAGAGCAATTTGACACCACACCCCGTGTCTCCCTAGCTTTAGAAACCTCCCACAAGCAGTCTGATTCCAGTTTATCATATGTATGTTATTACTCATCATAATGTTCTTCACCTACTTCAGCTAACGATGGCTAACGTCATCTTCATGCAACTGAAGCCCCAAGTATGTTTCGAAGCTGTCACTACTTGGGTCTTTATCCGTCCATTTAGGACAATGAGAATATAAACAGGCTAATACAAGATTGAACCAAATTCATACATGATCAGCCACGTGAATATCAATAAAGGGCAACGATATTTAAGAAACATAATGTGGACAATGCATTATATCGTAAGCTCCGACCCTTCGTATAACCAACTTCCTCCGATAAGTTCAAAAATATCTCTATTTTCACATTGCTTTTCGCAGGAATGACAACAATATGGCTAAAGAAGCCCCAATTCGCGGATACGAATGCAATGTTTTATTTATTTTATTTTTCTTGTTCGACATCATTTTGCCTTTCAATGTACTGAAGCTCATAAATACAAATACATTTTTAATAGACTTATAAAAAGCAGTAGAATAACAATGTTTGTAATATAAGAATATTAAACACAGACACTAAAAATTAAGGTAATTACGAATCACCGGTATTTATTATGTTATTTTCCTCCCAAAATTCCTAATTATCTGAGAATTTTCACCCCTTTAAGCCTCGAAGAATTTCGCGGTGCACATGGGGCTCACACGCAGCGGAAATGTGAGGTCTAGAGCGCGCACGGGCAAGGGCGCGGTGGAGGAGAGGTAGAGGGGAGGGGAGGGGAGGGGGAGATGGTGCCAACGAATTGAGCGCGCGCGCTCATCGGCAGACGGGCATTTCCATGCAAATGAAGGGGCAGCGAGAACGTGGCGCGAGATTAAGCCGTGGAATTCTTCATCGAGCCGGGCGCCCCGCGGACTCGACACGAAAAAACCTGATACGGTGCGATTCTGCCATCTCCATTGGATACCCCGCGCCGAATCCTGTAATTCAATCAATCTGCCCGGGTACGTGAGGTTTCAATTAACTGTTTTCGCCGGCGTTCGGGGGAGGGGAGGGGGGAGCTCGTGATGCATTCCGAATGCATTGCGTTGTTTTATTCAGCCAACGTTTTCCCTCACAATCTTACGACACGTAACGATGTAAAAAGTGCTTTCTAATGATAAGACACTGCATGTAGAACAGTGAGGACAATTATTTTACCCAGAACTCATTATGTTTATTGGGTGGTTTGAAAAAAACATTTATTTTTATTTGTTAAAAAACCATATTCTTAATTAAATAGTCAGACCTCACACCACAGCCATCAATTCGAGTATAATACGAGTATAATAGTTGGGTATGTCCATTCGTAAAGTCCATTTCCGTATTCCAAGACACCTGTTTGGATTCAATTATCATACCAATAAGTGGCCTGAATTCATTTCTGAAGTTTAAATTCGATCTTTGTTTACTGTAAATGTTCGCTTTTCTCGCTTTCTGCTTTACACAAATTAAGTGGAGTATTTCCAGAAGTTTCACGGTTCCCACTCATTCAGTAACTTACAACTGTGAATAATCATGTCAAACAAGGTGAGATCGGCGATCGATCCCCAGAGCTAAATAAAAATGAATAAATAAAATGCATAAAGAACATGAGTGTGATGAAATATGACAAACAATACTTGTGATAACGCACATAAATGTTCGTGTTTGTTTCTCTACTAAAGAGAGTACATAAAATGTATGTAAAATTATTTAGTGAATTACGTTCACAGTGATATCAGTTAATTATATTAAACATAAATGTAACAATTTAGAACACTTCAGCTTTATTTAACAACTAGCTAAAGTGCATGTGTTGCCCGGGTATTTATCAATCACAGCTATCTGTTAAAAATGAACGAATTCTATGCATGATTTACTCGTGCCCTTCCTTGCCGTGACACCTCACGTAGAATTACGAATAAACAAACATCTCACACAAGTCAGAGCATCTTTAAAATAAATAATCCTGTTAGAACAATAAGTAACTAGTGGTATTAAATCAGCGCATACTTTTTCGCATTTTGAGTAAATTGGATTTTTTAAAGAAAGTTACGCGAAAATGACACCCGTGTCATTCTTTTAAAAGTTCCTTGTTCTTTTCTTGAAAAGTATTTAGAGCGGTGTGTGTAAATGTTTTTATAAAATGTATTAATATCAAGCACAAATTACAAGAAAACTCTTAGTTTTTCAAAGCAATGTACATGACCTTTTTAACGAGCTAATTATTTTACAACAGTTTTTGTTTTAGGCAGACGTCTCTATCTTCAATTTTGTAGTTTTGAAATGTTTACTTTTTGCATTTTTCGAAATATTTGCGGGAAATGATACTGACAACATTTATTAAGTCTCTTGATACATATTCGTACGAGAAAAAAAATTGGTGCCGTGTTTGAGAAAATTGCTTTAATAATGTTTCAATTGCACATATTTCACACAAACTCACGCAAACTACTCTTATTTTAGAAAAAATGGGGATGACCTTATTTCAAGATGTCTTTAAAGAAAAAAATAAGAAAAAACAATCTTCAATATTGTGGCTGAAGTAAGACGCCGAAAAAAATGTATCTGTTTTCAATTGGGGATTTCATTTATAAGTAATATTTTTTAAATAACATACATGTTCCCTGTAACTAATATTTTGTTTGAGATATCATGGGAAACACTTATAACTATGAACAACTACAAAGGTGTAACTACCTATTTATAAAATGTTCCCTTTTTCTTGAACTTCAGAATCCCTACTCCCTCTCCTTTAACATACTAGTTGGATTATGAATAAGGTTAGATAGCAAGTTAGATAAGTTATTAAGATAGCAACGTGTGTTCTTGACCTTTGATAAGACATATTCGCTTCCATGTAAAACAAACTACCTGTATCGACAAATGAGATTCAGATTTGATAGTACTACCGTACCCACGGAGTAAGGATGTATCTTGTACCAACAAAATAACAAAACATCCCAATCCTCTCGCATGTAGTACATAGTGAAATGAGGACACAAAATACACATGCGAATGATACATTGATATTAAAAAATTGTAAATATTATAATATTAATAATAATATTAACTAATAGAGATCACTGGAATGATTTAAGTACTACCCGCACAATTTTTCTTGACCGATGGTCAATCTTCTCCCTCCTTGGTACAATAGATAGGTGAAAGTAAATTCTCGCAGCGAGCACTGATGGCAACATTCCAAAATCATCATTTAAGACGAGTCTTCTGTTTGGACTTTTTCTCTAAACATCTAACGAAATGACGGACATGTTCGGTTCCACATAGACACCTCAAACATGTGAGAAAGTTCGGGGAACTTACAAAACCAGCGTAAGCAACATTACAGAGAAAGTTGCGAAGGCATGAAAGTTGGAACAAGGGAAGTCATTGATGTATTCTCTAAGAAATACTTTTGATCGGGTTATGCTTGCACCGAAATAAATATTTCGACGATACGGAGAATGAAGATTAAATGAGCAAATAATTATAATTCTTTAAATTTCCCAGAAATGCCTGCTAAGACAATGTAACATACAAGAAGACTAATTTATCTTTCTGTAACTCTATAGTTTCTAAATTTTGACAAACTTTCTGCAATCTTCGAGTATTTTAAATCTTTAAAAAAATCTTATCTTGTTTAGGGTTATTGTTTAGATTGATATAGTTAATAAGACGGAATTAATTTTAAGAAAACAAAATTCATCTTTTGAGGCAGACGAAATCAATTTGCTTTCCAGGTCAATGTCATGAAGTACCTTGCAGTGTAGGTTTGGATTTCATTTTCCAGAATTTGGCATTCCTTCAAAAATTCTAGAGGCCATTTAGTAACTAATACCCTCACTCTACACGCATTTCTCCAAGTCATCGGCCAAGATCAATCGCACGGTCATTACTTACACTGTAGTTTATGTAGTAAGTTAGTACTTACATCGCGGGGTAGTTACATTCATATGGTACCTACATTAATCAGAGCGTTGGAGCAAAAAGTAATAACAATAACGAGAACTTGTAATCTGTTCAAAGAAATGAATTTGAATCGTAACCCTAACCCAACTTCAATATTAATCTACAAGGAAGAAAAATACAAAAATATTAAGTTAATCGGATTTAGTAAAAAATGTTATAGAGTAAAAAGAATGATTAAAAAATTAAAGTATTTGAAATGTGAAAAATAAGTAAAAACAAATCCTAATTACATATATCGTAAAAGTAATATTTAGTTGAAAGACTGAAATTCTATGACGACATATTAGGTAACAAAGAATTTTCAAAGTTAACGTCCGTCCATGACAAACTGTAATGAATTTAATCGAAAGCTACGTTGCATATTCTACAACGAGAACATTTTAATGCAAGAGTGGACCTTTCAACATGAAATTGATTTGCAGAATTTACTTTAGCTAAACATTAGAACAGCGCAAGATATTTTCTTCTTTTAATAACTATTTTGAAACCGATTTCATAAAAATTTATCAATACATTTTCAATTACATTTCTGGTACACTTCGAAATCTTTTCCTCTTTTTAGCCGATATAAAACTTTATTTAAATGTGCTTAAATATTATTTGCAGAAAATTGAGTATTATTTAAAAAGCATTAAAGCATTGTCGTGAAAGCGCATCGAAGTCTTCTTTTTGAAGTACATGACGTAACAATATAGAAATAGTACTTTATACAGACAAGTCAGAATGGCAGATTAAGGTTTGTTTACACAATCTTCGGCGAGGAAATGGAGCGAAGAATAGTTTTTATAACGTGTTATGTGATTTTATTTCTTATATGTGATTCAAGCGCTATAATCAGTCAAAATGGTAAGCAGTTTGTGTGAACAATGTTAATGTAGTGCCGTTACATAAGCCACATTTCGTAATGAGAAACACTTATTTTGTCACCAATGGAGTACGTTTTGCATTTCGATTTTCTTACATGTTGCAATTGATTGAATTATTGTAAAAGCAATTTGTGAACCTTTTAGAATAATGGAAATGCTTTTAAATAGTGCAATAATCATTAACACTGTTTTTAGTTTGTATTAACAGATTACACAGTGGATCCTTATATTTTTCAATATACCACACTTAATTGTCCGACGTGGTAAAACAAAATTTAGTTTCTGCTATAATGTAAATTAGTATTTCCGTTGTATACCATTTTGAAAAACTGCGATAAAATCAACCATGGTGACATTATGATCTTTTATTGCACTATGCCTTGAAATTTCTCTTGTTTTGGGTGTTGTCACTTTGATAAAAATCCTGTATTAATCTCTTTATTATTTCCATTACACATAATTTCATGTTGAAACTGTATGGAAAAAGACAGTTCGAGGTCAGTTATGTATAAACTCCTATTGAAGGAAAATTTACATTTATCAACTAAATTATGAAATCGAACTAAATATTACTGACATACTATTACAACAAAATACAAATGTTTATTTTTTCCCTTTTTATCATTTTAAGTTTAACAGGATGTTATTTTAAATTAAACCAATTTTAATTATTGCTATAGACTAATGAAGAATAAAGGATTTGTACACGTATTTTCAAATGGATTTTCTAGTACATCACTTGTCATTTCACATGAAAATTTTAATCAGCATTTCAATTATACCACGGGCAATGTTATTATAGAAATACCTTATTTACAACCAAAAGTATTGTAGGATATAAACTTTTTGTATTAAAATATAAATGTTTAACAAGATTTTGTTGGTCGAACAGAACAATGCAAAAAATTAGTAATTTTTGTTAAGGGAGGATATACAGTGTTTATAAAACTAACTTTTATGAAGAAACAGGACATAAAAGGTAGTTTACAAGACGGCTGATATATTGTGCAAAAACTCTTGAACGCAAAATATAATGTTCCATTCATATTTTAAAAGTTAACTAGCCAGATAATTTTTAGTTTTTCTTATGGACCGACGAAGGAGAGTTTTTTCACGTGGAAGTTAAACATGTAGAAAAAACACCTTCATAAGCTACATTTTATTTCTGTCCAAAGATTTTAGTTAAAATCGTTTCCGAATGGTGAAAAAGCAGGATTTGTTTACGAACGAGTTGTAAATAATTACTGCAACATTTGTTTTGCAAACATGAACATTTCGTTAACATCCGCACGACTCGGAATACAATATTGTTTTTCTCGTCATGGACCACACTAATCTTATCTGCGCTGTGTCTTGTCGAGTGACTGTTGCTACTCTGCCCCCACAGACTTGGCTTTCTGGACACTCCTGAAGGAGTACCACGAAATGGACCTCCCGGCGCAGGCGGCGGCGGGCGGGAGGGGCGACCAACGACAGCGGGAGGCGGCGGGGGCGGCGTGACACCCCCGGTGGCGGTGGCGGTGGGCGCGCGGGCGAGGCGACGAGGCGGACGAAGGAACGGGGGCGGGGCGGGGGCGGGGGCCCGGCGGGCGCAGCCCGCGCCGACGACGTGGCCCTGCGCCTGCTCGTGCAGCTGACGGAAGCGAGCCCGTGCAGCTGCGCGTGCCGCTGCGAACGAGGGCTGCTGCGCGTGCACTGTGCGTGGTGATATTGAGACGCCCTCGCGACTCCACTTGGGCGCCCGGCAAGGCCCCTCAGGGTGAGCAATTCCACCTACAGGGCCACGACAAGGAAAGAAGAATTGGCAAGAACTACCAGCGGTTTCTCGAGCTAAACGAATAACATTGGTATTTTCGCCCGGGGAGGATCCAGAAAGTATTTCAGTTATCTGACTATTAGTTTTCATAAAATACTAAAATTTAAAACCCATTTTTCTTCACATGCCGCCCGATCGAGCTTACTACGAAAACTAATTTGGCATATGCGTATATATTGCATGTAATTTCTTAATAGGAATTAATCCTTTCCAAATAAATTGGACTAATATCTTTTTTCTTCCTGGAGCTTTTTTCATCCTCAAGGGGATGTAGATTCAACTATACGCGCCGGGTAAATGCATAGTCCCGTCTCGGAGGCACTTAACCCTTTTACACGAAGAAACACTTGCGGTTTCCCAGGTCTGTGGTCAAGACTCACAACGGCCTTTCCACGACAAAACACAATTCACGAAAGGCAGGGGAGCAAACACGCATGCTTCACGGCAAGACTTGAACCGCGACCTTCCGAACCGGGAAGCGCAGAGTTGACTCGCATTCTAGCTACCATCGGCCATCAGGTCGGCGCTAATACACTCAAACAAAAAAATATTGGATTGAAGGGGGAAGGGATTATTCTATTGTTTTTTTCTACCGTCGTGTTGTTCGGTAATAAGTATATTGGCAAAATGGAAAGAAATTATGAACGATTTGAACTTGTAACTACAGAAAGTATTTTCAAGTTTCAATACAATATCGCACTCCAGTTAAATTTCATTTTGTTACGAGATTGCCACCTGCCTAAGCTTCCATTATCATCAAAATAGCGCTTTATTACAAGGACGAAATGCAATAAGAAAAATCAAAAGTAAGATCTAAGAAATGTATCCTCGTAATGACTATAGGAGGAGGGTAAAATTTTGCAGCAGCGTAACCTTGAAAATATTTTTTAAAATGTGATGCATACTATAAACAATTCTGTTCAACAAACGTATTACTACACATAGCGCCGTGTTGGAGTTGGAGAAGTAGGGATTTTTTGTAAAACCTCACAATGAATTATTTAAAAAAAATATAATTATCATTTGTAATCTCCTTATTTAAATTTTTTTATTCACTGGTCAGCCATAATTGCTTTAACATGTGATTCGGTTTCAGAAAAAAAAAGCATATACATACATTTGTTATAACTATTTACATTCGAGGTGAACCTTAATTAGGCCTTCCTGTCCTTTTTCCAATTTTTTAATTTTTATGTACTTTTGTGTCGTTGTATGTGGGGGGGGGGTGATGGGTGGCGTTGGTTACAGGGGAAGGTAATTAAATTTATTTAGCGGCTACAAAACGTGGATTCTGGCAAAACAATGTGGTACAGGAATGTTTTTAACCACATATTGGATACAATAATTTAGTATGCACTTGATACTGAGAAATGTGGAAAATAAACTGTACTTTTTCTGCAAAACTCGCCTTTTTGCTGCAACTTCAATGCTGTTAATCATTTCTTAAATAGCCGAGAAAATAAAAAAAATTGGTAATGTTTTTTGGATTTAGTGATGGCTAATTTTATCGAACAACGGCTTAAAAGTTTTGATGTTTTTGTCATGTTAACGGAGGAAAGGTACGATATGATGGTAATTTAAAATACCGGGATAAATCGTGGATGTTATAAATATGGGAACGGTACCTTTTATCAATAATTTTCTTTAATGTTTTAACATAATGTTTTAGTTCATAAGAATAAAACGTTTAACACATTGTTCCTTAAAAAGAAATTTACACCCCCAGATTTATTGTTGAAAGGCGAATAAAATAACAAAATTTATGGGATAATGTACATGGCCACCGGAGAAATGTTGCGAAACGGGAAAGCGAACTGTTACGAACAGGTCTTACGGTTTTAGCAAATCGTCAAGGAAAAAAAATGGAATCTTGTTATACTTATAATTAGGAATCTTTTTTCACCGTGAAAAATATAATGTACTAATGCGATTTCAATACAACTTCGGAAGAGAACGTCGGTGTTTCCAATTGAAAACATTAGTATTTAAATAAAATCTTGCTCTTTGTCTAGATACAATAGCTTGAGGATTATACAACATTTTCGATTTCGATCAAACGCCATTTCGGTTTCTTGTGTTGCCTTTACGACTATCTGGCCTCAAACACGGCAACATAAACTATTTTCAAGCACTGGTGTTTACAATAATTTGAAAGCCGCTCAAAGTCAATTTTTTTGCCAGACCTCTGAGGGATCCTTGATACGCCCATTCATTTGGGATTTTTTCTATTTCGTTATTCTCATTTTTAAATTATAATCCAGAGAGATGTGCTATTTAATATTTTGCTAAAAGTTTAAACGAGAAATGAATCGACCAGCCTGTGGTTTGTTGCGCAGGGTATGGATTCTTGTAAATGATAATAAACTGTAATGGGCACTAATATAAATTAAATTAAGGATATTAATTAGTACTTATTACCAAATCCACATACTAATCTACTGCACAACTGATCACAACTTGATCAATGAACTATTATTACAATTATCATAACCTTAATTATTAATGGATCAAAATATTGCATAAGTAATTTGTTACAAACATAAAACTAGATTTGAATTCTATTTTACAGATGGTGGTGCTATGCATGTTGCCAGATGTATGCATTACGGTCACCCACCAATAAATTGTGGGTGTTAGCTTGCAAAACGTTGGCCGGAGGTTATCCAGGTTGGTCCCTGCACGGTAAGTAATGTATTTTTCATCTATTAGCCTTATAAAGACAAGAAACAAAACTGAGTAGTGATAAGGAATTTTGTCAGAAAGATTTTTAAGATACATAGGTTGTTGTGACATGAGTAATCAGCGTTTTGCTGGTAGGTAGCATACAGCAGGAAGGCCATGACTGTGGAGAACCAAGAAAAATATATTTACTTGACAATTAATTTAAATTTTAATTTAAAAAATCATTTAATATTTAAACCTTTTTGAACGCCAAGAAAATTAATTTCATTTACAAAGTAAGATAAAATAAAATACTTTCGGTGACACGACCACTTCAAATCTTTGTATTTTGTTTTTGAACTTCATCCATTTTTGACCTGTCTCTTATGATGTAACTGCAATTATTCGTTTTTATATTAACATTGACGTTGAAAGTGATAACTCTCAACCAGCAACTTACGGATTCACAGACTGCAGATTCCGGAAGCAATTGTGGTGGCAATTTTCAAACTTGTTTTAACGGTAGAGACTGCATTCTTCAACAAGATATTGTTTGCTGTGTGTGCAATGTCTTTATACCCTCGCACTCTTTTTTCGTTGGAATGGGCGAATACACGAAGATAGTGAAACGATGTTGGCTCAATGCCGACCCTGGGAAGAGACTTCACTCTGAGAATTTCACGATATACTGGTCTCTATTTTCAGAATGATCTCGGTTAATCTCAGAAATCATTCTGCAGATTACCTTTCGCAACGATTCTTTATGGCCTAAACTTTCCTGTCATCAAATCTGAGGTGGTCAAACTGCCAATTTTATTATTCGTCCCCAGGGTCTATGTTCTAGATCGCATACAACAACTAAATCTAGTGTGAAAATTATTTAACAAAAGAAAATAGAAATAAATGTTAAAAATTGGCAATGAAAAATAAACAAAAACTGAACGTAAAATTCGTGGCAACACCGCATGTAAAGCATACTTCAAACACTAGATGCCTAAGTACCCTTCATTTATTCGC
Organism: Gryllus bimaculatus; assembly: GCA_017312745.1. Taxonomy (NCBI): domain Eukaryota; kingdom Metazoa; phylum Arthropoda; class Insecta; order Orthoptera; family Gryllidae; genus Gryllus; species Gryllus bimaculatus. The sequence goes on from BOPP01000171.1 coordinate 2,107,388, forward strand.
ATCAAGATTGGCCAAACGGGAGAAGTAAAATCCATTGATGTTGAGAAGTTGCTACAATTGTGCTAACCAGTTTCTTACCCGATGGTGTCCTAAGCATATCGGCATGTAATGTCAGCAACGAATTCCACAGCAAGTTATGCACCTGAAAGAAGATGACTGTCTACATTTTATTCTGTCCAACTTGAGCTTTATTTAAACTCAAACAAAATATCGCCGATTTAATTTGAGTGAAACTTGCCCACGCAATGAAAAATCAGCGATACGTCGCAGGCGTTTGCGTAACTAGACTACATTTCGAATAGTATCTAATGGGCGCACGTTTTCTGGATCTTCGAATCTCTATCCTCGCATTATTTGAACACAGGATTGTGAATAAAATTATAAGCAATGAGCGTTCTTGGTAACACGGTCCGATATTTTTTTGTATCTTGGTTTTGAACCATTTTCATCGTCCCAACAAGCCTACAGATTTAATATCGCTTGCTCGACTAAACAACAAATTCCCCCACTTCTCCGCAAACTCAATGCACGGCCAAAGAAAAATGCGCGGATTAAATCACAGATCAACTGTTCGCGACACTCGATATGAATTATGGTCCGTTTTGACGATAAAATGATGCTATATTGATAGACAATATTTATGGAAATTAATACGTTAATCGCTTATTGCCAAATCCGCGGTACTGTCGATCTTTGAACGCTACTTGTGAAATGCTAACTTTCCTCTTCTTCATTACCAGTAACAGTTTCAGAAAGTTAATGGACAGGAAAAGAAAATACACAATCAAACCCTCCCAAAGAGAACCCACTTCGGTGAGGCGAGCAACCGAAACTTGTTGCCCTCAACCGGAACACGTGGCAACACCGGTGTGACTGTTCGTAAAGCCTTCGTAAATGGAAGCTTTTGAAGCTGGGTTTTCGTTTTAAGAGCAATCTGAACTCATCTTAAAAATTATAGCCATATGAAAGAACATTAATTATCTGTTTTTTTAAGTAAAGAAAATAAAAAAAATGAGTTCCTGACCATACCGTACTAATAGAGTTTTATTGATTACTTACAGCAGTTTTAAAAGTATCACATAGTATACAAGGGGGGTGTCCCGTAAGATGATAAAGCCGAAAAGGCAGACATCACAATTGACCGCTAGAAAACTTCATTAGACCACAATGCTACCACACAATATAATTAAAATTCCTCATCGCACCTCGTCCTATCAACGACTCAATTAACGCTGGCGAGTGACCCGCTTTTGAAACAAAAATGTCGCACACGGGTCTGTTTATTCCCTTTTTAAGTAGAGGTTAGTAGGGCGTTTTTTTTGGGACGGAGTGTGGTGTAATTAATTAATGTTGCGCGATTAGCTTATAATAAATAAATATAACAATATAGAAATAAAACAAGCCGTTTTTGCTGGTCTTTTATTACTCTCTTGTTATGGCGAGTTGCGGCAACTGACGTAACGGAATTCAAACCTTCATTTTTGCACTAATTTTTGCCTTTAACGAATATCATTTTGTCGTTCTTAACTGTATTTTTTATCAATTAACACCGTGGCGAGGTTACACAAGCGGCAGCGGAGTTCGACAGCTTCATTCGCCCGATTAGTAAGTAAAATTAAAAAAAAATTCGTTAACGGAATGCCTGACAGGAACGTGGTGCGGCAGCTGGACTACCACACGTCGGCCAGCAACTCTGTGCGTCTTTCCTCGCGCAGGGCCGGCAGGGCGGGGTGCGCGGCAGGCGACGGAAGCCGAGAAGCCCCTTCCGCCTCATGCTGGAGTCGCCCTGGTCGTTCGCCGTCTGTGGCCCGCGAACGCCAGCGGCCAGCGCGCAACGCCGGCCTCGCGGACGCGCCGGCCCAGCAGCCCCCGGCGACGAGCGCGCGACCTGGCTGCTGCGGCCGCCGCACTGCTCGCGACTGCTTGCTTCGCCGGCTGCCTGGTGCGCCGCTTCGACCTCGCGCACTGGAAGCCCTGCGCCGCCGCGCCACCTGGCTCAGCCGCTATTTGGGGACGGTAAGTTGACGTGCTCAAGCCCGCTGGCCCCGTGCGAAGTGATTGTAATGTGAATGAAGTTTGGGTTTTTTAACCCCTATCCTAACGAGTCGACTCCGACGTCGCGAACATCCAGCGATACGAGTGGCAGGGAACGAGGAACATTGTGTTTCGTAGTTCAAACGACATATGGCGGTTTTTAACCTCTTACAAAGGTATTTAGGCATAAAATGCCCTGGAAGAAGGTCAACGATTGTTTTGGATGTTTAATAGCATAGCGCTGTTATAAACCTGGATACGCTTCGCTATAACTTGAGTTACAAGTGAAAGGCAGTAAGGACTTTTGGAATGAAATTCGTTTGATATTACGCGTTCGACACGATGGATATTTTTATGTTTAACTGTAAATGCGAAGGCCGGAGTCTCGTCATGACTGATGAACTGGACACGTAAAGTATCAAACATGCATTGAAAGTGGGTTTATGTACTTGATTTTTGTATTGTAGAAAACATTAGAGTCAATTGTTACCGCTTTGCTTTATAAAATGAATCTTTTTTAACTTAATCCGGAACGTCCTTCCACGAGGCTCGTGCTTCTAAATGTGCTTAATAATATTTTTAATAAGTGCAGGACGTGCAACAATGACCTAATGCCATCGGCCACTATAGAAAATCGAAGTATAAATTATGACGCAATGCGATGGGGCGCCTCTCCTCTGCGTGTTTTCCCAGAAGGAAGCGGATTTTCTTCTACACCTTCGATTAATCATAAGATTCCGTTGACTACGGACGTTTTAATCAGCTGTTACGACGGTGTGTCTCCAATCGGGAGCTTAAACGTCATTACTGGGTAATGCGTTCAAGCTCCCGAATTGGTGGCAGTGTAAGAGCTGATTGAACGTCACGAACTCTAACGTTGATACCAAAGTTAAATAGTTCGTTACGGTAAGGGAGAAAAGCCGAAGTGGTTGTTTTCCACCCAACCCCACAACTCGAAAGATTTTACTTTCATTCACAGCAAATACGGGCTTTATCAGACAAGCATAGCCATACATACTAATGTGGTCGTGATGTGCACAAGCCTTTTTCGTCAGTGCATAACGAGACGTGACCAATATCTTTGAACACTTGTGACAGCATTGGCAGTAAAAATTGGTTAAACCGTTAATGTAACTCAATCGGTATAGTGGGGTGTAGACCACCCTACTCAATGTTTATAATGTTTTACTAGACATATATTGGCTAACTCTGACCTCTCAACCTGTACGTTTAATTCGTTTAATCAGTTCATTCTGTCGAAATAATTCACTTCATTTGTTTAAAATCGTGTTACATTCGTCAAGCTTTCTGTTATTTGGGAAGTGAATTTTGGGGGGTCGCTCATTCAATGAAGCCCATTTACGTAAGGTTTTTTAATTTGATGGCACATGTCTTCTGTAACATTTAAATCATTTGTAATGTGGTAGAACATTCAGATATGTTTTGAAATATTATATAACCGATTAATACGTTAATATCGGTTTTGTTTCGAATATGGGAAATGGTGATTGCAAATGAGCACAATCAACGCAATAAGATAAGTGCCTTGAACCCACACGAAGCGCAGAATTAGTAATAAAAAAGGAGTGAAAAACATGAATTCTGAGATGAATGTGTATGGTTGGTGAAGTTGAAATACTCAATTACATTTGGTAAAATTAAATATTTAAAGTCAAGAGGCACCTCTTACAATCGTGAATTATTTTATAGTGTGTGATGATCCGCAGTGTCCGCATTTGTGTAACAAAAATATAAGTACGCCGGTTGAAGCTAAAAATAGTGATTTTTAGATAATTAAAGGAATTTTGTCTTTAAATTATACCATTTATACTAAGATTATCATTGAGATAGTTCACAAGACAAGCCGTTCTGTTAGAGTAAAACACTTTCTGTGGCCGCGAAATAAAGATTCCGCTGAAATTAAAAATTATTCTCCTTTTAAAATGACAATATTTGAGTTGTCACTTTTAGCATACTAATAATCAGAAACGTAAGGCTATAATTGAAGACAGGCGCTTACCCCTCCAAAAAGAATATCGTAGGCAGTTGGAAAAATGTTATTAACATCTATAGCAAACAAATATCAGACGAAATGTTAGGGTTTTCATGTTCATTGAGAAATGTGAACTTCACAAAAAAAGCAGACTTTTTATAACTCCGCCAGTTTTGTCTTCGGATACCTTTATAATGCTTTCTTGGTTTCGGCCAGAAGGGCATTTCAAGAGCTTGTACATGTTTTATTAACAATTACCATTAAAAGTTTTGGTTATTTCCGCTTCACTTGCATCAGTAATGCTAAACTATAATTAATTATTTGATGGTTTAATAATTAAAGAATTTTGGATTTAAAATAAAATGTTTAATTCTGGATATCAATAATGAATACTAATAATTATTAGGGTGGACGCAATTTATATTTGGGAAATTTGGGATTTGACTCTGCTAGGGATTTCAAATTACAGCCTAAATTAAACTTATATACCTTTCTAAGATTTGTGAATTTGGCACAAACAAGAGCTTATGAGTATCCGCCCTACCCTAGGCATTTATTTTTGCACAATATATTATTTCTGCTATTGTATTCTTGCAGTATGATCCAATAGGCATGCAAAGTTTTTTAAGAATAGTATTATTTTATGAGATTTGGGAATAACAGAAGAATGAACAATGAAGAATAAAGGCATATAAGTACCGGCGGCGTATAGAGCGACTGACAGTCGATGCGCTGTGCCACACAATTACTACCACGTGACACGCATATCTAAATACATGCAGATAAATAAAATCTAAAACATTAACACTTAGCTGCACGCGAAAAACACGACTTGATATCAAATGCTCGTCATAACCTGCGCTCAGCCAATTATCGCTTTCCGCGGACTTCGTGTGTCGAGGCTGAGCGGCAACAGCGGTGCGCTGGCTGCGAGAAAGTAAACAAATCCACGCAAGCCGATTGCATCACAGCAGGTCACATGACTCAACCTGCAGCACGTGCCGGGGTAAAATTGTCGCTTATAAGCCCTGCCAAGTACATTTGTAGTTTTAAGATTTTTTGTTGTATATTTATGATTTGCCAGAATGTGTAGTTTTCAGTTTAGCAAAAAGTACGGTCTAACGTTAGGCGTACGGTAATATTTGAGGTCCATTATTCCATTTTCATGGGGCTAATATAAATATTTTATATACGAGGGGGAAATCTTTCACCTTTCGGAAAGTATAAATATCTTAGCTTGACTTTTAGTTTTATTTAATTTTATTTTCCACTGATTAGCCGAATTTAAAATTTATTTAATGACATTTTTGTATTCTATTAGAGCTGTGTTTAATACATTTGTCGTGGGATGTAAGTAAGCTGTATCATCAGCAAAGAAGATCTAATTTACTGTATGTCCATTTTTAGGATTATCGGAAATAATAAAAATTAACAAGTTATACGGAGATAATACAGAATCCTGAGCACTTCAGCCTGTAATATTTCGCTGTGTCGATAAGGTAAAATGTACTTTTACAAAGAAAGGGATCTATCGTGAAGGAAGTCATTAATCAATTTTTTTTAATATAATCTGGAATCTAAAATTCTTCTATTTTATAATAAAAACTGCATGCAGTCTTCTGTCCATTTGCCTGGGCATATATCTAAAAAGATTGTCCTTAATGCTTATTGGTTTGAAAACCATCACAGCAATATTTTTCTGTAAGTCTTAAAAATTCTGTTGGTAAGGGTGGTGGTTTAATCTTAAATCCTAAAATTGTTCATCAGGCATTGCTTACTGATTTGGTGAGGAATTTATTCATTTTCTATTTATCAATTAATGTCTAAAGACTAAGTAAAACTAGTGGCGTTAATGTTAACAATATACTTTCTCGCATTATTTCTAAAAAATTAGCAATTATCGAAAAATCAGAGAGAACAACGAAATTGAGACTGGGACATTCTTTAAAAGGCGTCCCTTGTTTATCTGTGGGGAAAAAGTTAAAAAAGGAAAAAAAACAAACTTGTAGCTATTTTTTTTTGAGAAAGGTTTTTTTTATAAATTGGATTAATGTCTAGCAGAAATTTCACAAAAAACCATTTTTTTCAAAAAAAAATGGTACATGACATTTTATAAGAGTTGAGATTGAGATTGATTTATCATTAGGTAATCGTCTTCATTGCAGCAAACGTTTTGAATTTGAAATACTTCTTCCCGACATTTAATGTAGTGGAATGTTCGATTTTGAGTGGGAGAGATATTGCAACATTATTTACCAGATGTTAAAGACCCATTAATCTTTACCTCAACGTATCATCCGAACAATAAGTTTTCCCGAGAAATTTAATCTTGTCATAAGCATCTTTCCGCCATTGTTCGGCAACGCCTCATGAACGCTTAGTTGAATAATTCGCTGATAGTACGACTATAATTAAACTAATTAATTAAATATGGCTCCTAAGTGGAATTAAAATACACTCCAGAAGGATTCTACAAAAGAGTGCCGGAAATTCCGAATCCTTATTTCTGGTTCGAACATTTATTTAATAGATCACTGTTTAATTAACAGATGTTCCATTAAGAAAAATTCTGATTCATTATTATAGTTGAAGACGGCCCGAAATTTCTTCGTCAGTCCGTTGTGCACCAACAACATAGCGCATCAACCGTTCAGCCTGATTTTTCTCAAAATGATAATTCCCAATCGTTCTATGCTGAATGCCACGGACCATTGTATTTGAAACCGATATTTTAATTTGGAGGATTACTTTACATGAAACCACTGAAATATTTTCAAAATAGTAAAAAATGGGCTCCAAATTATTTTTTGATTAAATTTAAGTTTGTTGATAGTGCAAAAGACGTTTAAGAGGGTGGTGCTGGTCTCCTTTTCGTTAACATTCCAAATGTTTGGAAATAGAAAAAAATGTTAACTTAAAATTGGAGATATATATTTTTGTCTCAAAGTCTGTTTGTACAAAATTAGCCTCTTCAAAAAGCTCATGTACAATTTAAACAAATGTGTACTTTTTTTTGCATATTTGCGATTGAAATTTACAAAAACGTTTTCTCAAAACCGCTCGAAATTTCTACGCACATTGTAATAATGAAGCGTCCGAAATACGAGGCAACTTCATTTTCAGGGTTTTTTCCTCGTTTTTTGCAAATTTTCGAAAAAAAAAAAGTTTCAAAACTACAACAATAAAGATAAATTTTTTGTCTCAGACGTCAATTACAACACAATTAAAAAAAGAGTAGTTTTTACGTATTTTTCTGCTTGAATTAATGAAATAATACAGCGTTTTCACCACCAAACCACGAAGGACGCTACCTCCTTTTGTGGCGAAATGGTGCTTTTAGGAATAATTGATAAAGAATATATGTGCTATTGTTGGCATCGTCATTCGCTGCATCAGCGGTCATAGACCGAGAATGTGTTTAATATAGACAGAAATGTGATATAATAATACAAAACCGTTTACAAATGGGGCGAGAAAGTATGTTTTGTTTTAGCACCAATAGTTTACTTTCTTTTGTATATTACGTCGTATAGAATGTTGCAAGCACAAAAAGTGGTGATTTGTAGACAGAAATAAACTCATTTTTGTTGATCTCCGATTCCTAAAAAGTGAATCATTTTCATTCTAGATATACTTTCTCTACAGCACTATGTTAGTCATAATCCACCGTTTTGAGTGTCCTTTGGTACAAAAAATCGCATTCACTGCGGAAATACTCGTGGCACGCCAGCGCCTAAACCGTTCTAATCGATCTTTTTTTTTTGAAATTGACATTTCGCGATCGATTTGGTGGAACTCGAAACTGTGTATTTGAAACGGATATTTTGATTTCTTCAGGGTAATTTACACGAAAGTCACGAATTTTTCATACGTTTTCACAAAAAAATCTACGAAATGTTTGGACTTATGTTTTTCCGGATAGAACAAATGAACAGATTCCATTTCTCTAATGCATTCCGAAATAAATTTAGTAAAAATTGCAAAAGTGGCAGGAATTGTGAAACTTTTGAATATTTGAGTTTTTCTTTGAGAATGTTTGTTATGAATGAAATAAATATTTTTTTCGATTACTTCCTCTCAATGATTAACATATTCTCGCAGGATAGAAATATGTAAAAAAATTTATAACAGTACCATGTAATGAATATTGAAAAATGTAAAAGCTATTGTCTAGCATAGACGAAAATATTCATTAGATTCCTTTTGGAAGGAATAACAATTTCGCTTGAATTCGTTCAAAAGACAACAGTTCGAATAAATGGTAGCATAATATCAGAGTGAATAAATAAGTCCTTTGTAGAACTTATTTACGACAAACGTATTATTCGAAGACATGAAAACTTCAAAAACTAAAAATCGTAAGTTTTACATTCTTGCGCACTAAAACAATCAAAGTGCAATCATAGAGACACACAGAGCACTAATTTTGCCTTTTTCATATATTCTTTCGAAACTTATCAGAACTGACAGTGGCAAATCTTATTTCTTTCGTGTAATTTTATATATAATTACATTTTGATAAACTCTTGTTTCAAATATATCCGTATTTTGCATTTGTTTTGGAAATTCCCTAATAACCATGAAATTTAATGAGGTGTTTGATTGATTTCCAGGGTTGTTTAGAGACCACAAGAACAAGTCGTCGGCTGGG
>BOPP01000171.1:2116090-2143457 GCA_017312745.1 Gryllus bimaculatus
GCGCGTGCACCGCCCCTGCGACCTCCACTTGGCGCCCGGCAGCCCCCTCAGGGTGAGCATTCCACTACAGGGCCACGACAAGAAGAAGAAATTGGCAGAACTACCAGCGGTTTCTAGAGCTAAACCGAATAACCATTGTATTTCCGCCAGGGGAGGATCCAGAAAGTATTTCAGTTATCTGACTATTAGTTTTCAATAAAATACAAAATTTAAAACCCACATGTTTATCTTCACATGCCGCCCGATCGAGCTGACTACGAAAACTAATTTGCATATGCGTATATATTGCATGTAATTCTGAAAATACGAATTAATCCTTTCCAATAAATTGACTAATATCTTTTTTTCTTCCTGGAGATTTTTTCATCCTCAGGGGATGTCGATTTCAACAATACGCGCCGGGTATGCACTATGTCCCTCTCGGAGGCACATTAACTTTTACACGAGAAACACTTGCGGTTTCTAAGGCTGTGGTCAAGACTCGCAAGTCCTTCCTCGACAAAACACATTCACGAAAGACAGGGGACAAACAACCATGCTCACAGCAAGACTCGAACCCGCGACCCATCTGACCGAAGCGCAGAGTTGACTCGCATTCTAGCTACCTCGGCCATCCAGGTCGGCCTAATACACTCAAACAAAAAATATTGGATTGAAGGGGGAAGGGATTATTCTATTGTTATTTTCTACCGTCGTGTTGTTCGGTAATAAAGTATATAGGCAAATGGAAGAAATTATGAGATTTGAACTTGTAACTACAGAAAATAGTTTTCAAGTTTCAACTAGCAATAATCGCACCTCAGTTAAATTTCATTTGTTACGAGATTGCCACTGCCTAAGCTTCATTATCATCAAAATAGGCTTTATTACAAGGACGATGCATAAAATCAAAAGTACAGATCTAAGAAAATGTAATCCTCGTAATGACTATAGGGAGGAGGGTAAAATTTGCAGCAGCGTACCTTGAAAATATTTTTTAAAATGTGATCATACTATAACAATTTCTGTTCAAAAACGTATTACTACACATAGCGCCGTGTATGAGTGGAGAAGTAGGGATTTTTGTAAAACCTCACAAATGAATTATTTAAAAAAAATATAATTATCATTTGTATCTCCTTTATTTAAATTTTTTTATTCACTGGTCAGCCATAAGGCTTTACATGTGATGGTTTCAGAAAAAAAAGCAATACATACATTTGTTATACTATTTACATTCGAGGTGAACCTAATAAGGCTTCTGTCCTTTTTCCAATTTTTTTAATTTTATGTACTTTTGTGTCGGTGTATGTGGGGGCGGGGGTGATGGTGGCGTTGGTTACAGGGGAAGGTAATTATTATTTAGCGGCCTAACAAAACGTGGATTCTGGCAAAACAATGTGGTAAAGGAATGTTTTACCACATATTGGAACAATAATTTAGTATCCTTGATACTGAAAATGTGGAAAATACTGTACTTTTTCTGCCAAAAACTCGCCTTTTTGCTGCAACTTCATGCAGTTTCAATCCATTCTAAATAGCATCGAGAAAATAAAAAAAAATGGTAATGTTTTGGATATTAGTGATGGCTAATTTTATCGAAACACGGCTAAAAGTTTTGATGTTTTTTCAATGTTACGGAGGAAAGGCACGATATTATTGTAATTAAAATACCGATAAATCGTGGATGTTATAAATATGGGAAACTGTACTTTTATCAAATAATTTTCTTTTAATGTTTAAACATGTTTATTCATAAGAATAAAACGTTTAACATATTGTTCCTAAATAAATTTACCCCTAGATTTATTGTTGAAGGCGAATAAAACAACAAAGTTTCGGGATAATATAACATGGCAATACCGGAGAAATGTTGCGAAACGGGAACAGCGAACTGTTACGACAGTCTTACGGTTTAGCAATCGACAGGGGAAAAATGGAATATTGTTAATATTATAAATTAGGAATCTTTTTTCACCGTGAAAATATTATGTAACTATCGATTTAAATACAACTTCGGAAAGAGAACGTCGGTGTTTCAATTGAAAACATTAGTATTTAAAAAAATCTGCTCTTTTGTCTAGATACAATAGCTTGAGGATTATACAACATTTTCGATTTCGATCAACAAATTTCGGTTTCTTGTGTTCCTTTACGACTATCTGGCCTCAAACTACGGCAACATAACTATTTCAACACTGGTGTTTACATAATTTGAAGCCGCTCAAACGTCAATTTTTGCCAGACCTCTGAGGGATACTTGTACGCCCATTCATTTGACATTTATTCTATTTCGTTATTCTCATTTTAAATTATAATCCAGAGAGATGTGCTATTTATATTTTGCTAAGTTTAAACGAGAATGAATCGACCAAGCCTGTGGTCTGTTGCGCAGGGTATGGATTCTTGTAATGATAATAAACTGTAATGGGCACTAATATAAATAAATTAAGGATATTAATTAAGTAATTATTACCCAAATCCACATACTACTGCACAACTGATCACAAACTTGATCAATGAACTATTATTACAATTATCAATACTTAATTATTAATGGATGAAATATTGCATAAGTAATTTGTTACAAAACAAAACTACATTTGAATTCTATTTTACAGATGGTGTGCTATGCCATGTTGCCAGAATGTATGCATTACGGTCACACCACCATAAATTGTGGTGTTTACTTGACAAAACGTTGGCCGGAGGTTATCCAAGGTGTCTGCACGGTAAGTAATGTATTTTTAATCTATTAGCCTTATAAAGACTAGAAAAAAAACTGAGTAGTGATAAAGGAATTTGTCAGAAAATATTTTTAAGATACATAGGTGTTGTGACTGAGTAATCAGCGTTTGCCGGTAGGTAGATACAAGCAGGCCATGACTGTGGAGAAACCAAGAAAAATATTTTTACTTGACAATTAATTTAAATTTTGTTTAAAAATAATTTAATATTTAAACTTTTTGAACGCCAAGAAAATTAATTTCATTTACAAAGTAGATAAAATAAAATACTTCCGGTGACACGACCACTTCAAATCTTGTATTTTGTTTTTGAATTCATCCATTTTGACCTGTCTCTTATGATGTACTGCAATTATTCGTTATATTAACATTGACGTTGAAAGTGAAAACTCTCAACCAGCAACTTACGGATTCACAGACTGCAGATTCCGAAGCCAATTGTGTGGCATTTCAAACTTGTTATTAACGGTAGAGACTGCATTCTCAACAAGATATTGTTGCTGTGTGTGCAATGTACTTTATACTCGCACTCTTTTTTCGTTGGTATGCGAATACACGAAGATAGTGAAGATGTTGGCTCATGCCGACCCTGGGAAGAGACTTCACTCTGAGAATTTCATATACTGGTCTCTATTTTAGAATGATCTCGGTTAATCTCAGAATCATTCTGCAGATTACCTTCGCAACGATATCTTATGGCCTAAAACTTTCCTGTCATCAAATCTGAGGTGGTCAACCCAATTTTATTATTCGTCCCAGGGTCATGTTCTAGATGGCATGCAACAACTAATCTAGTGTGAAAATTATTTAACAAAAGAAAATAGAATAAATTTAAAAATTGCAATGAAAAATAACAAAAAACTGAACGTAAAATTCGTGCAACACCAATGTAAACGCATACTTCAAACACAAGATGCCTAAGTACCCTTTATTTATTCGCCTCAAGATGGCAACGAGAGTACAAATACATTGAAGTTGAGAAGTTGCTACCATTGGTGCTACAGTTTCTACCATGGTGTCTAGCATATCGCATGTAATGACAGCACGAATCCCACACAAGTTATGCACCCTGAAAGAAATGACTTTACATTTTATTCTGTCCAACTTGAGTTATTTAAACTCAAACAAAATATCGCCGATTTAATTAAGTGAAACTTGCCCACTCAATGAAAACTCAGCGATACGTCGAAGCTTTGTGCGTAACTAGACTACATTTCGAATAGTATTATGGGCGCACGTTTTCTTGATCTTCGAAATCTCTATCCTCCCTTATTTGAACATCGGATTGTGAATAAATTATAGCAATGAGCGTTCTTGGTAACAAGATATTTTTTGTATCTTGTTTTGACAATTTTCATCTACCAACAAGCTACAGATTTAATATCGCTGCCGACTAAACAACAAATTCCCCCACTTCTCCCAAACTCAATGACAGCCCAAGAAAATGCGCGGATTAAATCACAGATCAACTTGTACGCGACACTCGATTATGAATTACTGTCGTTTGACGATAAAATGATGCTATATTATAGACAATATATTATGGAAATTAATACGTTAATGCGTTATTGCCATCCGCGTACTCGATCTTTGAACGCTATTGTGATGCTAAACTTCTCTTTCTTCATTACCAGTAACAGTTCAGAAAGTTAATGACAGGAAAGAAAATACACAATCACAACCCTCCAAAGAAGAACCACTTCGGTGAGCGAGCAACCGAAACTTGTTGCCTCAACCGGAACACGTGGCAACACCGGTGTGACTGTTCGTAGCCTTCGTAAATGGAGCTTTGAAGCTGGGTTTTCGTTTTGAGACAATCTGAACTCATTTAAAAATATACCATATGAAAGAACATTAATATACTGTTTTTAAGTAAAGAAAATAAAAAAAATGAGTTCCATTGACATACCGTACTAATAGAGTTTATTTGATTACTTACAGCAGTTTTAAAAGTATACATAGTATACAAGGGGGGTGTCCGTAAGATGATAAAGCCCGAAAGGCAGACATCACATTGACGCTAGAAAACTTCATTAGACACAATGCTACCACCACAATATAATTAAAATTCACTCATCGCACCTCGTCCTATCAACGAACTCAAACTTAAACGCTGGCGAGTGACACGCTTTTGAACAAACATGTCGCACAGGGTCTGTTTATTCCTTTTTAGTAGAGTTAGGTAGGCGTTTTTTTTGGGACGGAGTGTGGTGTAATTATTAATGTTGCGCGATAGCTTAATAATAAATAAATAATAACATATAGAAATAAAACAAGCGTTTTTCCAGGTCTTTTATTACTCTCTTGGTTATGGCGAGTGCGGCAACTGACGTAACGGAATTCAACACTTCATTTGCACTAATTTTTGCCTTTAACGAATATCATTATTGTCGTTCTTAACTGTATCTCTTATAATTAACACCGTGCGAGGTACACAAGGGCAGCGAGTTCGACACTTCATTCGCCCCGATTAGTAAGTAAAATTAAAAAAAAATTCGTTAACGGAATGCCTGACAAGGAACGTGGTGCGCAGCTGGACTACCACACGTCGGACAGCATCTGTGCGTCTTTCGCTCGCGCGGGCGGCGAGGGCGGGGGCGCGGGCAGGCAGACGGAAGCCGAGAAGCCCTTCCGCCTCATGCTGGAGTCGCTGGGCGTTCGCCTGTGGCCCGCGAACGCCAGCGCCAGCGCCAACGCCGGCCTCGCGGACGCGCCGGCCCCAGCAGCCCCCGGCGACGAGCGCGCGACCTGGCTGCTGGCGGCCGCCGCCCTGCTCGCACTGCTGCTCGCCGGCTGCCTGGTGCGCCGCTTCGACCTCGCGCACTGGAAGCCCTGCGCCGCCGCCGCCACCTGGCTCAGCCGCTACGAGTAAGTTGACGTGCTCAGCCCGCTGGCCCGTGCGAAAGTGATGTGATGTGAAGTGAAATTTGGGTCTTATCCCTAATCCTAACGAATCGACTCCGACATCGCCACACCGGCGAACGAGTGGCGGGAACGAGGACATTATGTTTCGTAGTTCAAACGACAATGGCGCGTTTTAACTCATTACAAAGGTATTTAGGCATAAAATGCCCTGGAGAGGCCCAAAGATGTTTTGATGTTAATAGCAGAGCGCCATTATAAACCTGGATACGCCTAGCTCTAATTGAGTTACAAGCAGTAAAGGACTTTGGAATGAAATTCGTTTGATATTCTGCGTTCGACAGTCTCTGAGATATTTTATGTTAACTGTAAATGCTAAAGGCCGGAGTCTCGTCACGACTGATGAACTGGACACGTGAAGCATCAACATGCATTGAAAGTGAGGTTATATACTTAGATTTTTCTATTGTGGTGAGATTGTTATTGTTAGATCTTGCTTTATAAAATGAATATTTCTAATTAATATGCGACGGTCTTTTACACCGAGGCTCGTGGCTTCAGAAATGTGCTTACCACTTATAAAACGATTATTTATAAGGTAGAAAGTGTAACAATGAACTAATGCCATCGGCCACTATAGAAAAATCTAAGAATAAATATGACGCAATGCCGATTGGCGGGCGCCTGTTCTCTCGTGTTTTCCCAGAAGGAAGCGGATTTCTTCTACACTTCGATTTAATGAAAAGATTCCGTTGACTCTACGGACGTTTAATCAGGTGTTACGGTGTCATCCAATCGGGAGCTTAAACGTCACTACTGTAATGACGTTCAAGCTCCCGATTGGATGGCAGTGTAAGAGCTGATTGAACGTCAGCGAACTCTAACGTTGATACCAAAGTATAGTTCGTTACGATAAGGGAGAAAAACCTAGTTTGTTTCCACCCCACCGCCACAACTCGAAAGATTTATTTCGTCATCACAGAAAACTACGGGCAAATTTATCAGACTAGCCATAGCCAATACATACTATGTGTCGGATGTGCACAAGCCTTTTCGTCAGTGCGTAAGAGACGTGACCATTTTGAACACTGTGACTGAATGGCAGTATGGTTACAACCGTTAATTTAACCTCAATCGGTATAGTGGGGTGTAGACCACCCTACTCAATGTTTATAATGTTTTACTAGACCATATATTGGCAACTCTGACCTCTCAACTGTACGTTAATTCGTTTAATCAGTTCATCTGTCGAAATAATTCACTTCATTGTTTTAATGTGTTACATTCGTCAGCTTCTGTTATTTGGGAAGTGAATTTGGGGGGTCGCTCATTCAACTGAGCCATTTACGTAAGTTTTTAATTTGATGCACATGTATTCTGTACATTTAAATCATTTGTAATGTGGTAGAAATTCAGATATGTTTTGAAATATTAATATACCGATTAATACGTAATATCGGTTTTGTTTCGATAGGGAAATGGTGATTGCAATGAGCACAAATCAACGCAATAAGATAAGTGCCTTGAACCCACACGAACCAGAATTAGTAATAAAAAGGAGTGAAAAACATGATCTGAGATGAAAATGTGTATGGTTGTGAGTTGAAATACTCATTACATTTGTAAAATTAAATATTTAAGTCATGAGGAACCTCTACATCGTGAATTATTTTATAGTGTGTGAGATCCGCAGTGTCCCATTTGTGTAACAAAATATAAGTACGCCGGTTGAAGGCTAAAAATAGTGATTTTTAGATAATTAAAGGAATTTGTATTTAAATTATACCATTTATACTAAGATTATCATTGAGATAGTTCACAAGACAGCCGTTATGTATAGAGTAAAACGCTTTCTGTGGCCGCGAAATAAAAGATTCCGCTGAAATAAAAAAATATTCTCCTTTAAAATGACAATTTTTGAGTTGTCACTTTTCAGAATACTATATCAGAAACGTAAGGCTATATTGAAGGACAAGGCGCTTAAACCCCTCCAAAAAGAAATATCGTAGCAGTTGGAAAATGTTTTACATCTCTAGCAAACAAATATCAGACGAAAATGTCTAGGGTTTTCATGTTCATTGCGAAAGTGTGACACCTTCATAAAAAACAGACTTTTATAACTCCGACAGTTTTGTCTTCGGATATCCTTTATATCTTTTTCTTGTTCGGCCAGAAGGCATTTCAAGAGCTTGAATACAATATTTATTAACATTCACATTAAAGTTTTGGTTATTTCCACTTCACTTGCATCAGTAATGCTAACACTATAATTAATATTGATGGTTTAATGATTAAATAATTTGGATTTAAATAAAATGTTATTCTGGATATCAATAATGATACTAATAATTATTGAGGTGGACGCAATTTATCTTTGAGAAATTTGGATTTGACTCTGCTAGGGATTTCAACATTACAGCCTAAATTAAACTTATATACCTGTCTCTAAGAATTTGTGAATTTGGCACAAACCAAGAGCTTAAGAGTATCCGCCTACCCTAAGACATTTATTTTGCACAACTTACAATAGAGAAATTATATCTGCATTATTGATCCAATTAGGCATGCGAAAGTTTTAAAGATAGTAATGTTTTATGAGATTTGAATAACAAGAAGAATGAACAATGAAGATAAAGGCATATACAGTACCGGCGGCGTATAAGCGACTGAGAGTTCGATGCGCTGTTGCCACACATTACTACCACATGGCACCGTACTAAATACATGACAGATAAATAAAATCTCAAAACATTAACACTTACTGACAGGCGAAAACACGACTTGATATCATGTTCATCATAACCTGCGCATCAGCCGCACTTTCTCGCTTCCGGGACTTCGTGTGTCAGCTGAGCGGCAACGCGGTGCGCTGGCTGCGAGAAAGTAAACAAATCCTCGCAAGCCGATAGCATCACAGCAGGTCACATGACTCACCTCAGCACGTGCCAGAGAAATGTCGCTTATATGCTGCCAGTATTTGTAGTTTTAAGATTTTTGTATGTATTATTTATATTTGCCAGAATGTGTAGTTTTCAGTTTAGCAAAAAGTACGTCTAAACGTTAGGCGTACGTATATTTGAGGTCCATTATTCCATTTAATGGGGCTAATATAAATATTTATATACGAGGGAATCTTCACCTTTCGAAGTATAAATATCTTAGCTTGACTTTTAGTTTATTTAATTTTATTTTCCACTGATTAGCCGAATTTAAAATTTATTTAATGACATTTTGTATTCTATTAAGAGCTGTTAATACATTGTCGTGGGATGTAAGTAAAGCTGTATCATCAGCAAAGAGATCTAATTTACTGTATGTCATTTTAGGATTATCGGAATTATAAAAATTAAAAAGTATAGGAGATAATACAGAATCCTGAGCACTCCAGCTGTAATATTCCGCTGTGTCGATAAGGTATAATGTACTTTTACAAAGAAAGATCTATCGTGAAGGAAGTCATTAATCAATTTTTTTATATAATCTGGAATTCCTAAAATTCTTATTTTATAATAAAAACTGCATGCCAGTCTCTGCCATTTGCCTGGGCAATATCTAAAAAGATTGCTCCTTAATGCTTATTGGTTTGAAAACCATCAGCAATATTTTCTGTAAGTCTTAAAATCTGTTGAGTACGTGAGTGGTTTAATCTAAATCCAAATTGTTCATCAGGCATTGCATTACTGATTGTGAGGAATTTATTCAATCTATTTATCATTATGTCTAAAGACTAAGTAAACTAGTGGCGTTATTTCAACATATACTTTCTCGCATTATTTCTAAATTAGCAATTATCGAAAAATCAGAGAGAACAACGAAATTGAGACCTGGGACATTCTTTAAAGCGTCCCTTGTTTTATCTGCGGGAAAAAGTTAAAAAGGAAAAAAAACAACTTGTAGCTATTTTTGAGAAAAGGTTTTTTTATAAATTGCATTAATTCTAGCAGAAAGTTCACAAAAAAAACTCATTTTTCAAAAAAAGTACATGACATTTTATAAGAGTTGAGATTGAGAATTGATTTATCATTAGGTAATGTCCTTCATTGCACAAACGTTTTGAATTTGAAATACTTCTTCCCGACATTAATGTAGTGGAATGTTCGATTTTGAGTGGAGAGATATTGCAACATTAACATTTGGAAAATAAAGACCCATTATCCTACCCACGTATCATCAAACTATGTTTTCCGAGAAATTTAATCTGTCATAACGCATCTTTCCCATTGTTCGGCAACGCGTCATGAACGCTTATGTTGAATAATTCCTGATAGTTAACGAACTATATTACTAATTAATTAAATATCTCTTAGTGATTGAATAACTCCAGAAGGATTCTAACAAAATAAGTGCCGGAAATTCGATCCTTATTTCTGGATTCGAACATTATTTATAGATCACTGTTTAATTAACAGATTTCCATTAAGAAAAAATTCTGACTTCATTATTATAGTTGGAAGACGCCCGAAATTCTTCGTCAGTCCGTCTGTGCACAACACTAGCGCATAAACCGTTCAGCCGATTTTCTCAAAAAATGATATTCCCCAATCGTTCTAGCTGATGCCACGGACCCTTGTATTTGAAACCGATATTTTAATTTGGAGGATTACTTTACATGAAACCACTGAAATATATTCAAAATAGTAAAAAATGGCTCCAAATTATTTGATTAAATTTAGTTGTTGAATAGTGCAAAAGACGTTTAAGAGGGTGGTGCTGGTCTCCTTTTCGTTAACATTCCAAATGTTTGGAATAAGAAAAAAATGTTAACTTAAAATTGGAGATATATATTTTTGTCTCAAAGTCTGTTTGTACAAAATTAGCTCTTCAAAAAAGGCCATGTACAATTTTAAAAAAGTATTTTTTTTTGCATATTTTGCGATTGAAATTTACAAAAACGTTTTCTCAAAACCGCTCGAAATTTCTACCACATATGTAATAATGAACGGTACGAAATACGAGGCATCTCATTTTCAGGTTTTCCTCGTTTTTTGCAATTTTCGAAAAAAAAAAGTTTCAAAACTACAACATTAAAGATAAATTTTTTGTCTCAGACGTCAATTACACAAAATTTAAAAAAAGAGTAGTTTTACGTATTTTCTGCTTGAATTTAATGAAATACATACAGGTTTCACACCAACCACGGACCACCTTCCATTTTGTGGCGAAATGGTGCTTTTAGGAATAATTGATAAGAATATATGTGCTCATTGTTGGCAGCGCCCATCGCTGCATCCGCGCTTTGTTGACAGCGGTCGTCGACTGAGATGTGTTGATATAGACAGAAATGTGATATAATAATACAAAACCGTTACAAAGGGGGCGAGAAAGTATGTTTGTTTTAGCACCACTAGTTTACTTTCTTCGTATATTACGTCGTATAGAATGTTGCAGCACAAAAGTGCGATTTGTAGACAGAAAAAACTCATTTTGTTGGTCTCCGATACCTAAAAAGTGAATCATTTTCATTGCTAGATGTACTTCCTCTAACGCACTATGTAGTCATAATCCACGTTTTGAGTGTCCTTGGTACCAAAAAAAGCATTCACTGCGAAACTACTGTGGCCAACGCCAGCGCCAACGCCAACGCCAACGAATTTTCAACGTTTTCACAAAAAGTGGTACCAAATGTTTGGACGTATGTTTTCCCGGATAGAACAAATGACACAGATTTCATTCTCTATGCATTCGAATAAATTGTAAAAATTGCAAAAGTGCAGGAATTGTGAACTTTAATATTTGAATTTGTTCTTTGAGAATGTTGTAAATGAAATAATATTTCTTCGATTACTTCACTCTCAATGATTAACATATCTCCAGGATAGAAATATTAAAAAATATTACAGTATCCAATGTAATGAATCTTGAAAAATGGTAAAAGCTATGTCTAGAATAGACGAAATATTCATTAGATTCTTTTGAAGGAATAACAATTTCGCTTGAATTCGTTCAAAAGACAATAGTTCGAATAAAATGGTACATAATATCAGAGTGATAAAATGGTCCTTACGTAGAATTATTTACACAAAACGGATTATTCGAAGACATGAAACTTCAAAACTAAAAAATCAGAAGTTTTAACATTCATTATCATACTAAAAAATCAAAGTGCAATCATGAGACACACACACTAATTTTGCTTTTTTTCATAAATTTATTTCGAAATTTATCAGAATGAACACTGGCAAATTTATTTCTTTCGTGTATATTTAATATATAATTACATGTTGATAAACTCAGTTTCAAATATATCCGTATTTTGCATTATGTTTGGAAATTACCTAATAACCATGAAATTTAATGAGGTGTTTGATGATTTCAGGGTTGTAGAGACCACAAGACAAGTCGTCGGCTGCAGTCCACTCAGCGTGGTAGCAAATGTTCCTTTTGATTCAAGTCATCCAGGGCACATCTTCAGTATCAGATCGGGACACACGTTTGCGGAAACTCCCACTTCCTCCAGGAACTATAAACTGTTTATGGTTTTTATAGATGGAATAAATAATAGAAGGTTCTCACTCCCCGTGCCTTCCTCATGTTTGTATTTTGAGGCCGACAACCTAAGAATGGCCGAGGTCCCGCGTAACAGTTTATGTGCAAGTGCTCCGCCTTTCAACCACCTTAATTCGCCCGTGTTCCCCACAGGTATATCGGAGAACAATAATGTGCTATTACCCTCAGAGCCGATACATGTAACATTTAGAGAACATTCATCGTCTACGGCGCGCAATGCTCTACAGTTTTATCAAGAAACTTCACACCTCCAAGATACTCCGCACGGACGCGCATCTACTCGCAATGTAATTTCGTCATTCGCTGAATCTCCATTACAAGAAACATCTAGTCAACTGAGAAAGCAAAGCAAAGTAGTAATATCACACATGTCCACGACTACCGAAAACTCGCTGGCTGTAGTTTCTTTGTCACATTCTACAGCATCTGTTTCTGAAAAAAGTTGTCCTCCCTCTGTTGATGCTCTCCAACTTGCAACAACGAAAAATGATTCACTTGAGGTCTCTCTTTCATCTCATTTTATGTCAAAAAGTAAACTAACAGTAATGCCAAGTCAAGAAGTCGAGTCTACATTACTGACTTCTCCATGTCCTCCAACAGCACCTCAGCAAACCCCCAAACCTTCCCCTGCACCAACCAATGCAGTGCATGCCCAACAGTTATATGCTTCAGTCTTACCGCAAACGATATCCCTAGCTTATCCAACAGCTTGGGTTTGTCCCATGGTCTTTCCGCAACCTGTGACCACAGCGTATTCGGGTGGCCCGGCCTACCCACCTACTTCCGAATTGGAAATTTCAAACAGTGAAGTGACTGTTCCAGCTCTGTCAGATGGCTATGTCCAGCCCTCATCGTTCACACTAACGACAGAATATCCTACATCGATTGCTTATCCTAATACTCAGACACATTTTTCGAACGGACCCTGCTCTGAGACACTTGTACTTCCAGCAATGCAAACCTACACTGTTACAGAAGCATATTCACCTGGCTGTCTTCCAAATACAGTCTATTCAACTGTTGCATTGACCTATCCTTTGCCAGTGTACTCTCAAGCAGCAATTAATGCACATAATGGGATACACTATCAGTACCCAGAAGGAATAGAAGGATTGCCAAACCAAGTTCATACATCCACGATATACTCTAATTCCGCTTGCCCAGAAAATTCAGGCTACATAGCTGATTTTAGAGGAAGAACAGAAGGTCCACTTTCAATTTGTTCTCTCCAGCCACCCTGTTCGAATAGCGAAGTTGTTCAAATTGCATCAGATTGCCCTGAAAATCGATCTTATTCGGAATCGTTTATTCGTCAGCCTTATGTATATTCAACACCTTGTAATACGGCAGGACTTACCACGTATCCAGCGAACCCAACGGTATGCTATCCTACAGCATCAACTTACCCAGTAATGTCCGAAAGTCAGGCCGGTCCATCTGCAGAAGAATATGCTCAAAATCCTCTTTGCCAATCGGCATCGACAAACGTTCAAACATTTAACAACCAACAACCACTAAATAATCGCTCTGGTATGACCTTCCACTCTCCTCAACAGCGAACATATGCCAACCAATATCCCTCGTCCAACCATCGGATTTTACCACACCCACGTCGTTCTGCACCTTCGCGGAACACAAATCAACATTCCTTTGGGATTCAAAGATGTACGGAACAGCAGCAATCTCCAACAAATTATCGTCCTTTAACGTACCATCGACCTGCAGTCAGCATGCGCCCATCAAGTAATCAGCGACCAACTCAGCGAGCCGCGACGTATCAACAAACATACTATCATCCAGCACCGATGCATCCGCCACCACATTCTCACCAAACTGCAGCAACCAATCAACCTGCCATCCCTTTTAGAGCCGTGACTCACTATGGGACTACATATCACCCCGTTGCTCCAATGCATATGGGAGGTGCATGTCATCCTACTGCGAGATACCATCCAGCAGTTGTTTATCAGGGTTTACCTGGGAGTCAGCCAGCACCTACCAACCAGCCTGCAAATAGATACTCGCCAGTAGTTGTGTGTCAAGATGTGAATTCTCATCACCAAGCTGCTATGGCGTATCCGACCGAAGGTGGATATCAGCCAGAAACTCCTTTTCCACTTGACCCTGAGAATCAATCTGCGGCTACGTATGAAGCAGTAGAAACATTTAATTCAGAAGCTCTGCAGCAGCCGCCTTCTACTTATCAAACATCTGTATTTCCACATCCATCTAACTACCAGCAATCAGATGTCTTCCAGCCAGCGACCATGTATCAGCAAGCACATCTTTATCAGATACCGGTCTTCCAGCAAGGATCTGCAAACCCTTCAGCGCCTGTGTATCAAGTCACACCTGCTCATCATGCATCGCCTGGACAACTGCATGGTAACCCCAACGAGTTGGCGTGCGGATTCATGCAACAAGTAAACTGTCAGGGTACTGCTTACCCAACGTATGTACCAACGATAACACCTTGCAATCAGAATTGTAACCAAACGATCGCAGCTGACGACACAACTTCGTTAAGACCTGAGGCAACAGAGCAGCAATCTTCCTTTGTTCCACAGCCCATCATGGGTTATTGCTCTAATTCTACTTACGTAGAAACGGGCTCTTATAATGATACTTCTGGCGATTCTCAAAGAGCTCATACTGAAGTGCTTGACCAAAATGGTTGCTATTCGGAAAATGTACGTGATTGTTCTATATCAATCGGAGCTCCAGATGTTTGTGTCAACCAAAACAATTGTGGCCAACCATTTTCTGCTGACCCGAGATCAATGCAGATGGTTCAAATGCGACCTGATTACTC
Source organism: Gryllus bimaculatus (assembly GCA_017312745.1). Taxonomy (NCBI): domain Eukaryota; kingdom Metazoa; phylum Arthropoda; class Insecta; order Orthoptera; family Gryllidae; genus Gryllus; species Gryllus bimaculatus. The sequence continues at coordinate 2,130,998 of BOPP01000171.1, forward strand.
TGTAATTTCTTCGCTTCCTTTAAAAACTTCTTACCCTACTAGTGCAGAAAATATGGAAGCCGCTTCTATGACAAGTCCTGGTCACCCAACGGCCTATGCCACCCACGCAGGTTGGGAGAGCAATTCGGCGTATGGTGGAGCAATGATTGGGCAACAAATGCCATATTCGCAACCACCCTGGATTGGTCCTACTGTATCAGCACCTCAACAAATATATGAAGTCATCGACGAGGGAGCGTATCGAAACGAGGAAGAAAATACGAGAGGGTCGGACTTTCAAGAAGCAACATCTTCCTACAGTTCTAATCATCCTTGTTACGAATGCAATACACACCTGCAGACTCAGGCATATAATGCATCTGACGAAAACTGCCAGATTTACCAGCAATCTCTCGAACAGCCTACAGGCTCAGGCGATGGACAAAATGATGCAATTCCACAACGAAATCTGATCATGGGGGCTGATGGTTGCGTCTATCAAGGGCAACCCATTTTCAGGGATGACAGGTCCCAGGGACTTCAAACACGCCGCGAGTTAGGAGACGGCGACAGTCACAGGATACAATGCTGTGACAGGGCGCAATTTCAAGTAAAAGACGAGCCTTGCAACCCTTTGAAGTGCGAAATACGCACAGACAATCGTTATTCAGGGGCTCCCGCTGACAATAATTGCTATGATAGTGAGAATGCTAATACCGCAAGACAATTCTGTTGCGAATGCCGTAGGGGGTGTTGTAGCAATCCAGGAAGGAGATACATGAATGGATTTATAAATACATTTCCACCAGGTGGAAATTGTGTGATCAGAGATGCCTCAAATGATATTTCTTCAAACTTCTCCCAACTTTCTCTTAATGATGCAACGCAGAGGTCAAGTTAAATTCCATAAAATTCACTAATTCACAAAGATTTCAACTTCCCCTTCATTTAGTATATTTATCATTCTTGCACATTATTTGTTTTAAATAATAGTCTCCCTTGTCATCCTTTCAATAGAGTCTCACATCTCTACAAAACCTGCTACGTCTATTCTAAAACTTAAGGCGTGAGCTTGAGAGGATAGTGCCGGGAGATTTTGGCCATATAGAATTAAGTGAATGTTCATAATGTTAGTTTGTTTAAGTGTTGTAAAATGATACGTTATTGAAATGTAATAACGGTTTTAGTGAATTTGAAGAAATAAAAATCGAGTATCGTTCTCTTCGTAGAATAGTGCGCTTTGCGCAACATAGTATGTTGTACACTAAACGGTGTGTTAAGTTGTTAAAATATAAGTTGTTGATAAATGTAGAGGTGCTCAATTGAGATTGCAAATGTAAGTATATTATTTCAATGTAACGTTTTAATTTATGTTGAGTAACCAGTTTACAATGATTTAGTTTACATACAATTTAAAACTACTGAATTATTAATTTTGAAGTTCAATTATGTTTTCTTTGTAATAAATTTTTTGAATAACAAGTGATATTTATTGATCTTAATTTCAATTGGTATATTCCTTTTAAACAGAGATAGATTCTGCATAAAGCAGAGATAACTTCTCACCAGCGCAAATATACTTTGTTTTAAGACGAAAGAAATCTTGTGATCATAGTACAAAAATGAAAATTATGCCGTTTTGTTACTTTCCAGCTCTTGAACGTTGAAGTGGAAAAATACCTACATGAACTATTGAAATACGAACATTTGTTTAGATTTGATATTATCTTAGTTGAGATTTTATTCTCATGGTAAGTATGACGAGTATTACTAATTTATTAATACTACGACATCAAAAATGTATTGTGAAGCTTTTGAGGAATTCCTGGGGACTCTGGTTTTGGAACTATCTGTGGAAGAATATTATCAAGAAATAGTTGTGTTTGATTAGCAAATCTTTTGTGTGTACTCGAGAATGAGTACACCTAGCAAACAACATGTTTTCACATTTTTCTTGTAGAAATCTTTTACGAACTTGTAAAAACCTGATCCAACACCGTTACATTTGAATTAGTTCTCTCCAACATTTTTACTTTACTTCACATTATTGTATAGAAATTTGGCTAAATTTACCTACAAAATTGATTGATATCATGATTACTTTTAACAAGTTCGTAAGGAAGAAAGCTGATTTGAGTTTGAGTGGGCAGGAATAAGTATATCAAGTCAGTGGTGTTGTCAAGAATTTGTCTCAATGTTGCCGAGATTATTTTATTCGCTGTTTTCAAAGTGTATATTTCTAGTCGAAGTAGTATGAAATGTACTCTTATTCAATGTATTCCAGATTATACATGCTTATAGATGACATGTAATATGATCCTCACCAGAGAAAAGTTTTCAAAATTGCAACATTCTAATGGGCATTGATATTAGTAAGGTAGTAAGTTAAGAATTTATATTGTTTATGTCGGACATATTGCAATTTTAGGAAACTTTATACTAAATATAAACTTTAACTTTATTTAGCCTTCGTTCGTCAAAATCCATTGATATTACGAGTACAAGGAGAAACTCAGTAACTCCTTTCAGAAACCAATTTTTCTTTCTTCCCACTGCTGGGTAAAAAAAAAAGAAATTAAATCCTGAAGTGTCCTTAGTGTACTTGCACACTCAGCGCGCCACGTGGACCGGCCTCACCACGTGGCTTTTCTGAGCGCCCCGCTATTCGCAGGCCCAGCTCAAACGCCCCCCAGCACTCGGCTTGAGAGCCCGGCCCCGCAACGGCCCGGCCCGGCCCGGCCGCAGGCGAAAAGCGCGTCGTTGCCCGTGAGTTTTCTCAAGTTATAATTAGCGTCGCTTCTTCTCCCGGGCGGAAAGCCTCTTGCAGCGGAGTCTGAAGGCGCCACGCGGGCGACTGAGCCGGATTTTATTGATCAGGAAGAGGCGGCAGCAGCAGCGGTGGCGGCCACGATGATGGCGTTGGAGAAGATGGAGGTTATGGGAGTGGGGTGGCCAACGAGGAAGCGAGGTGTCGTCAGGTGGCCTTGAGGCTCGAGGAAAGGAGATGCTCCAGTTTTGTCAGGCATGTCTGAAGTGTTTTTATTTTTGAGTGGGGGCGAACTTCTTGAAAAAAAATTGCATTATATAATTACTTTATATTAACACGACAACGACATGAACTGTATTGAACACTTGGATTTCGGCGTAAAATACAACAATTATATCTCAGTAAATCAAATTTAACGTTTCCTTCGATATACATCTATATTTTTGGAAGATGTGGCAATGCATAATGAATGAATTCTTCTTGCAAAAAGAAATTTCATTATAATGTGGGTCCAGAAATGCTTCATTACCGAGATAAACCAAATTTTATTAATGTTGTCCCTGGATCCCTGAAATACAATGCGAGACTGGTTTTTATTCTTATAAAGCAGAATTCATTTTGGGAATAACATTGATATCGCCCTGAATACCTCTCAGTTGCTATATAAAATTTTCATTTCTGTTTGGTTGGATTCAGTGTTTTTAATCTACTGTAAGAAGATTTGTAAGATGTTTGTTTATCTGTAGTATTTACTCTACTATCATGCACACAAAGAACTCGCGTGCATGCATTACATTTAAGGTTGGTCGAATGTCAAGGCTTTGAGAGCGTACCGCTTGTGTTAGGAATGATATTCAAAACTCATATTGTCACTCCAAAAGAAATTTGAAGAAATACGTCAGATACGAGAACACGGAAGCTTTACAAACCCAGGACATCAAATCTTTGGTGTATGCGGTAACTCCTGAGCATGAACATTATTACATGCATTGTGGTAGACTGCAAGGCATTAAGTACTACGCCAAGCCGTTGTGAATGTTTAGTACTCGATGCGAAGACGTGCAGAGGTCTGTTAACAGGCAGGTGGAGTCACTGAACATTTATTGTTTTGTGCGAAGGTAACGTTCAAATTGGTAAGTTTGATAACTAATTTACGGTTACTCGGGCCAATGTTGCAAAGAACAAATTTTCTCCTCCCTCTAGGAAGAATCAATTTCAGTCGTTTTGCCGTTAAGTTTTGTTACACTATATTTAAAAATACATCACGTTTTTGTAGTGCTTTCAAACAATTTTAGAAATAAAATTCAGAGGCAAAATGAAAAATAAAGAATCCGTTCCCCAAAGTACGGGATCGATTTATGGAAGGATATTTTGAAGTTTTCATTTTCACAGTAATTAACAATGTTAGCCATAACAATTATATTATATTTCAGTTTACTGTATGAACACATTCCAAAAGATCCCTAGATTTGTTTGAATTTGTGCTTTTGTAAAACCATTTGGTTTTTCAAATTTTTTCCCTTCGTTGGGAGAGGCCGATTCATCTGCCCCTCCTTCCTTACAAATTCGCTTACGAATGGCAACAATACATTTTTACTGGCATTTGTCTTTTAATATTTCAGTGCAAGGTACCTAAAATAAGATTTCAGTTTATACAAACTGAAAAAAAGTCTTGTTATATTGCAGTGGGACAATTTTAACTGATTTTAATTATTTATTATGAACATGTAATATCTATGAAAAAATCCAGCCCAAGCTTACATTATAATTAACTACGCGAACACTCATTTCAGAGCAAAGTGAGTTTCTCAACTTTGTGGAACTGTAAATTCTTAAGTTAATTGTCCTAATGGTCTTTGCGGTGATGGAAATTTTAAAGCTCAACTAACAATGTATATTGAAATACAAATATTTGATTCGCCGGCGAGTTCAATCTCAATGTGCAACAAAGAAAAGGTTACCATCTGTTATTTTGTTAAGTTGTAAACGATTTCAGACATGTTTTAAGACTACAATACCGTTTTTTAATTACTATTTTAAAAAATAGCTCGTTTTTTGAAGAAAAGGTCAATACTTTTGTTTAACAAAAAATGTGAGTATCTTGGATAGATAAATAATTAAATGTATATTGAATTGGTATTTATTCACATTGTAAACTAGTACTTCCTTTGAAATTAAGAAACCTGATAGAAGCGAGGCAGTTTCACTAAATTTGGCTTCTTAAGTGCACATACATAACTATCTCAGGAAATCTTACACTTTCATTTAATATTTCTGTATTGAATGAATTTGCATGAATTATTTGAAAGACAATATAATACATGAAAATTCTGGTATTGCTATTAAACCACGCCGCATTCTTGTTTTGCATCCAAAATATTACAAAATTTCATTAAACATATATAACTTCAAAAAAAAAATTATTATTGGAAGATTGCTTCCACTTTGGTTTTGAATGAACTAGAACGAAAATTCTTCTTGACGCTTCACTTATTCCATAAAATTTCTATTCCCACTAATAAGAATATTACAGTTTTGTGATATATAAGATGGTCTAAACCAGTTGGATAACATATAATGAGAATTTTACTTTTCATTAGGAATATATTGCTTCAGAGTTTAGAGACAACTTGGACTTCTTCAACCGATCATTTATTAAATATCAGTTTGTCATTATACATGCAAAAGATAAACTGATTGTATTACTAGTCTTGTAAAGATGTCGAGTGATTGAGATATTAAGTACACTATGAAGTTAGTAGTGACTTAAGTTGCCTTATACGTAATGGATGTATAAGAGTTCTATTTGGTCTTATAAAGGGAAAAAACACGGTCCCGAAACGTTGCAAAGTACTCGTAAGTATAATGACAAACTGATATGTATTAAATGATCAGTGTGTTAAAGAAGCTTTAAGTTGTCTCAACTTTGAAGCAATGTATTCCTTATGAAAAATTAAACAAATGGACATTCATCATATTAGAAATCAACATATTAGAAAGAACATTTTAATTACATGCAACAGTTAAATTGCGAAAAGTAGAGGCTTAAGCTAATGACCTGTTTGTGTACAACAAAATATATGCATTAAAGATATTTCATAACCTGGAGGTGTACGTAGTAACTTTTATGAAAATGTTTGTAAAAAATTACCCAAAAATAATTTGAATTTCTGAATAAAAATAATATACGTGTGGATTATTTGACTATCGCAACACTAAGATTTTTTTTAAAAAATATGAAAAACGATGAATGGATTTAAGTTATTTATCGGGATGACCATGACGTCATTCATGACATGGTTTCATCCAAAAATTTTGAATTCGCTGCGACTGTAGTTCACAACCCTCCAATTAAACAAGAAGCCTAATCTGAAATGAATTTCAATTTCAAGTTCGAAAGATAATTCAAAATACGATCTCACATCAATATAATTTCCACTCGTAGTAGGCAAGAGGCTTTCAATGCTTTCATCATTCCTAGTGCAAACACACATGAACTCAAATAGATGGGCTGTGTAAGTAAATATATGAAAATTATACAACCAACGCAAACAGACGGATGGCTCTGTGTATGGGAGAGAGCAGACGCACCGTGAATGTCACATTCTGTTTCCAGTTAATTATCGAACATTCACAATATGGGATCTCACATTTGTAACTGTCTGCACGAGACAATATGAAGCCAAGCTTGAGAGACAATTAGTAACGTATTTTGACTGATCACATGGTGTGAATACTGATCGTTAACTTAGTACTGGTCCAACTGAAAACCATGTGGTTTTCGATTCGAAGCTCAAAGCCAAGTTTGTGACTGAGCACGTTAAAAGTTGTGTAAAAAACTTCGTTTTGAGAAAAAAGCTGTTCTTCTCAAAGTAATTAATTTTCCGAGTTGAGTGTAACTTTCGCCTCTAAGTGACAAAAATGAAACTTTATTTATCGTGACAATTACACAGAGAAGATAAAGAATGGTTCTTCTTTCTTTAAGGCACACCGAAGAGAAAAAAACTCGTAGGAGTTTCAAAGAACCAGGCGTCTTTATTTAAGGGATCGACACACGTTTCCCAAAGGGTGAAGAGTATGTTGCAGACTCAAGCTCTTCCCGCGTTTATTGCGATATTCTTTCAAATGTCGATGAAAAGGTCCTTGCAATATGAATGTGCTTCGCTCCAGCGGGAGACAGTAACTTAGGAGTTTAATATCTCTGAAACACGAAGAGGCAGGCACCAGTCGAGGAAAAGCGATAGCTTCTGCAGTTCTACATAATGAAAACGAGAAATCTCTCGCAACGTTGTAACTTCTCATCCTTTTTCTTGAAAAAGATGGTTATAAGACTCGTCACTATCATTAAAGGCTCAATTTCATGTAAGAAGAAGTTCGCTCAAAAAAGTTTGACGCTCCAGGGAGGGAAAGAAAATGAATTTAAACAACCTGCAGCGGCGGCGGAGGCAGCGCAATGCACATCGGGGGCGGTTTGCAATTATAATGACGTTGCGAGTGCGTGTAATTAGGGGTAGCAGGGCGAAACGTGATGGCAGCTGCGGCGGACGGGTGGGAGGGCACCGCCCACCGCCCGCCCGACGAGTGGCCTGCGGCGTCACTCGCGGCTGCCGGTGATGCATCACTCGACGCGCCAGCAGTCAGGCCCAGCCGCTGACCCAGCCCACGTCTCCTCCGGTCGGCGCCGCCCACCGCCCTCCTTCTGTGTTTTGTCGAAAACATAGTGGCCCAGTTTTTGCGTCAGAGCAGCTAAATTGATTTTGTGGGAACATTTCGATTCTGTGTTGATACCCAATATTTTAAACATGATGTTTTCGGACTATCTTTTCAATCTGAGCACTGAATTAAATTAGATGCTGAAACAGCACATACTTACTAGCATTATCTTTAAATTTGCAATTTTCGAATTTCAGATTTCAACGAAGATACTTATTGACACCCACCGCCCTCCTTCTGTGTTTTGTCGAAAACATAGTGGCCCAGTTTTTGCGTCAGAGCAGCTAAATTTATTTTGTGGGAACATTTGCATTCTGTGTTGATAAGAAATATTTTAAACATGATGTTTTCGGACTATCTTTCCAATCTGAGCAGTGAATTAAATTAGATGCTGCAACAGAACATACTACCTCGCATTCTCTTTAAATTTGCAATTTTTGAATTTCAGATTTCAACGGAAATGAGCACGATTTTAATACTTTCTCTCCTTACGAAGTAAGAGTGAGAAAGTACAACCAGTACAAAATGAAAATAAAAAGTAACAAGTTTGAACTTTATGTGCGTCATTTATAAATAGAATTATAAATTAAGAACATAATTACTTGACACGTGTTGTTTTTGGAAGTATTTTAAAAACTCATCCCCTTTTCCTTCATGCATTTGATGAGATTGTCTTCAGAACAACGTACAAAGCAATCTTCATTTACGTTTGCTGTTTTATGTGTCAATATATTCTTAATATGCTCCTTCATCATGCTGCTAAATGTGTTCAAAAATGACGTTGCCCCTATGTATGTTAAACGGAATTCGAAAACCGTTGAATCTTGAACTACAAGGTTGAATTCGAATATTTTCGTTTCCAGTAAGTGCGACAATTTAGAGAATTTTACAAGTACTTTTTACACTAGTCTGCCTTTGCATGCAATGTTAAAATTACAAACCCGAAATACTAATAGGTATTCGAATCCACAAAAGTTGTTTGCACGTCACCTGACTTCATCGACAGCATACAGTCGTTTAAATTAACAAACGAGTAGTTAACTTGGTAAACTAACAAATACGATTATGATGTCCAACGCCTCCTGAGAAACGTGTTAATTATATTTTGGTCGAGGAATCTAGTGAATAATTCGTATGAACGTAATTTAGATGTAATATTTCTGCCGTGCAATGTCCCGTCATCTTCTCGCACACTGGTCGCCTCTTCCGCCCTCGCTGCCGGGGCACGCGCGCTCCTCCCCCCCCCCCATTGTGGAGCGCCACGTTCTGCGCCGTCCGCTGCATCCGCGCCGGGGCGGGGTGGGGCGAGGCGAGACGAGGCGGGGCGGCTGCGAGCGTCCGGTGATGAATGGCGGATCCGGCAGCGCGCACCGGCAATTGCTGACGGGCAGAGACGTAACCGCGCCGCCCCACCTCCTGCTGTCGCCACCGCATTGCGCCCTCCCTCCCGCACCGCAACGACACACTCCGTGCTCTCCCTCTCGTCTCCGTTTCTCACCGCTCCTCTTCTCCCTTGTTACTCTGCCCAACCTTCTTCTCTGCTCTCTTTCTTTTGCCACCTTCCTGCCTTTCCTCTCTGCCCCCTCTCTCTCTTTTCTCACTGCCCCCTTTTCATTGCCCCTCTTTCCTCACGACATTCTTTTCTTTCCCCCTTGCCTCTGTGACCCCTTTTTTATCTGTTTATCCTATTTCCTCACCACCCTCTTTCTTCTTCCCTCTTTCCACTCTGTTCCATTTTCACTAAGCCCCAATTCCTCTATCCCCTTTCCTCGCTGACCTCTTTCCCCTTTCCACTTTACACAATTCATATCTGCACTCGTTCCCCTCCATATTTTTTCACTCTGCTCCCTTTCAGACTGTTCCTTTTCCTCACCGCACTCTTTCCGGCACCTCCGTTTCTTTCACCATGCTCCTGCCTGAAGTACTCTTCAGTCCGTTTCTCTCTTCTCTTCTTCACTTCCCTGTCCGTCACGCCGCGGACATTACTACCCTAGCTCCTCTCTTTGCTGTCTGCCCTTCCCTCTTCTTCTCTCTCCGCTACTCTCTTTCCTGCCCCACGCCTCTACGCTCCACGTCCCCGCTCAGTCCTCCGTGCGCCGCGTCACCGTCCTCTAACCGCCCCGCCCCGCCCCGCTATGCAGTCCCGCTGTCGCCGCCCGCCCGCCCGCGCCTCGCTTGGTTTGCACTGGAAGCGCATCGCTCAACTGCCGCGCCACGCGTTCGCCTCACGGACGCCTGCTCTTCTTTCCCACCCGTTACATGCAAAAGATTTCCAACCTCACAGGAGTCGCTTTCAGTTCCCGACCCAGTTAGCTCGCTTCACGCAAGTATTTGCTTTGCGTGATCTTTTTAACGAAAATACGAATTCGTCACGTTTGTCACATATGAGGTTCAAATTAGTATATTTTTTAAGGACACTAAAATCACCGATTTATAATTTCTAGATAATATATAAACTAAATCAAAACTTATTTCTGAAAATAAAGTGACTGTAAAAAATAAAAAATAAATAAATAAATAAATAAGTTGTAAAAGTTGGTATGGGTAATTGCATGTACTAATGCACTTTCATGTTTTATGTTGTAAAAACAGACAGTAAAACGGAAATTGTAAACGATTCTCAAATGGTCAAATATTTTCTTCAATATCATGATATTTAAAATTCAGTAATCACCGCATCCGGAAACGGATGTTGACTCACAGTTAACTTTAATATTTGTACTACGCACTCCCTCTTCCATTTTATAGTATTTAAATATTTACTTTCTGCCATTGTAATTCGATGCCATTGTAAGTAACCATTGCTTTATGCCATTGTAAAGCGATTCCAGATTTGTATCACAGAGGCATGAATACTAGGGGTAAATTTGGAACGTGCAGAACTAAAACAGCCACCAAATGTAGATTAATATTTTGGATCGTATTTCAGAATTCACATGTACTCAGTTGGTAACTACCAGAATACTGGTTTAAAAAAATAAAATTCAAGTTTTTTTTTATCCGCTAGATTTGTTATTTAATAGCAGCTATTATATAATTTGAAACCCCGAATGACAGAAATAATTACTCATGACAACGTTGTGACACGTTATTGACCGGAACATTTAATTTGAATCAAAGAATATTCTGTTATATTATTTACTATCACGTTTCAAACATGTTTTTATTTTAATACAGTATGGATCATAATATTCTATAATAACATAAACAGTACAATATCGAAATAATGAAATAAATTAAGAAGTGCTAGAAAATACGAGTTTGAATGTACGGATAACGGGGGTCTGGGATAACATCCTTGGAGAACATTTCATTTAAATTTAATACTATTCCGTTGTATTCCAGACCATTAAGTTGCAATTGGGTTTTTATTTTATTGTCGGCTATGCCGTTTAATACCGTGTAGATATTGAAACACTATAATAATGTAAACAGTACAATGTTGCGATAGATGATCACGTAACTCTTAGTACCTTAACGAGTGCTATGAAATTATGAATGTATATATAGCAACCTTGGAGAATTTCGGTTTATGTTGTGTGAAAGTTAGGATAGCTTCTCAAGAAGCATCGCCGAGCCAAATTGAAGATGACGTGCCAGAAATGGAAATCAATTTTGAACGAGGAAAGAATGTCTACCGAGAAGAGAGAAAAGAGTATGCATTAGAAATGATGATACGAGGAAGAAAGCAAACTTGACCCGAATCCTCCGAATTTCCAAGGCTCTTCGAGTGAACAGGTAAAAGAAAAATAGTTGAAAAATTATTTAAAATACTTCTTTCTAGAATTCTGGAAGAGAGCTGTACTCTTAGATTGGTTGAGCAGGCAAGGTAAGAAATCTAATAAAAAATTGCCAATTGTTTTCATTGATAATGAAATTCTGCGAAGTGATATTTTTTTCCTCTTACATATTCGACATAATTTTAATTTATCTCTTAACACATTACTGACTACACTTAAAGAAATATGTGTGTAGGTCATGATTATGTACACAGTTTAGAAGGCTGATTTATACAACTAGCAAATAGATTCATTGAAGGAATTTTTTAAATTTTGGTTCTGAAGAATAGTTTTTTAGTAAAGCTTTAAATGAAGGATATTTTTAAAGATTTTTGGGATGTCTCTTATCTGGTGAATTTATTATTGAAGATGAAGTTACTATGTCTATATCAGTCTATCCGTTTTTAGAGCGCGGTTTTTAGAATGAGAGTCCAACTTTATAGATTCTTTCAAAGAAAGTAGTGATGCTACGGAAAAGAGATACCGAAATCCATGTAAACGTATATATAAAAAGACATTTCTGTAGATCGTCGTGTATACACGTATGTAAGTAATATGAAAGTACGCTCCGTTTTCTGGCTATTGAGTTGTCTGCACTATATTTCAATTTGTAATTCATTTTTTCTCTCTCTTGCAGTTTCAACGGTTAGGCGAAAAATTATTTGGAGTAACAACAACAACAACAACATAATAATAATAATAATAATAATAATAATATAAGTAACGGTACAATAATAGTAAAAATAGTAATAATAATAATAATAATAATAATAATAATAATAATAATAATAATAATAATAATAATAATAATAATAATAATGCCAGGTTGCGAGCTTTTCTACACACTTTTGATTTTACGTTTGTAAATGGAACTGCTACACTCCCCCAGACGTCAGAAAATAACAAATTTGAAACGTGAAAATGCGATTATGCTTTAAGACAATTATAAAAGACCTTTGTACACCTAGGTGGTAGAGAATAATAGAATTATCAGAAGCTCGAAAAGGTAATAACTGGAACTTCCAAATCCGCAACAACGTGCCTTTCTGGAAGAGAGATATTTATCAACAGGATAGTCACGTAAGTTACGAGCAAGCTCGGTATAATCAGGATAATGCATGTGGGCTGTGAATGTTCGCCGTGAGTAACGCAGTGGCTGCAGAGATAAGTAACACGATCAAATCCCCGGCGTGGGGGGGGGGGCACAGAAGATAGGGGAGGA
>BOPP01000171.1:2146049-2157605 GCA_017312745.1 Gryllus bimaculatus
CTGTACACGCTCGCGCCCACGGTGGCGCCCTACCGCCGCGCCGTCGTCGACCGCTCTGAGCTGCCGTGTCCGCTGGAGAACCCTAACAAAATGGGCAATGCGCCGCGCGTGCTCTCCCCTTCCCCTCCGTGCCTCTTCCTCTCCCCTTCCACACACACTTCACCGGATGAGTGTAGCTGAGGGTCAGCATTGCCGAGAGGTCCGTGATTTCGAGTTTCGACGAAGGGCAGACTTTTCGGTACTAACTGGATAGCTATAGTACTGGAACCCTCGGACCTCCCGGTCGGAGGCACTGCAGAGACATTGCCGTTGGGAGGTCTGGAGGTTTGAGTTCCGACAATATGGGAATTTTCAGCACTAAACGCCTACTAGATAGCTACATTGAATTTAGTCGCTCCTACCGGACGACGCTTATGATCGGTAATTTCCCGTGGTTCCTCAACACCAGGTGAATGCCGGAGCCGTCCCCTAAACAAACGAACTATGGACCGCGGTCAATCGTTCCTTTCTCTCACGTGTTATATCCTCTCCACTTACACCCACACTCACACAATCACACATGCCGAGAGCCCAGTTGGGAGCGAGAGGTTGTTCCGGCTGGAGCTAGTGGCCCGGTTTGGAGGAGATACCGAGAGGGGGAAATTCCATGCAAGCCGACGTAAGGGTCGGCACTGTATTTCATCAATCAGCAGGCGAAAACGCCGCCGCCTCCAGGGATAGACATTCGCAACACTAACGGGATTAAGGACACAGCTGTTGACGAGCCCGGAATCAACAATTATACACCTACATGCTTGGTACGCTGCAAGTCATGTAGGCAGCTTGGAGCTCATCCCGGCCGGGGGAGGTGCCCCGCTACGGCACACATGTGGAGGAGATAAAACACCACGCCAACGTTTAGATCGGCGATGGAACTTATATTGCAACGAGGGAGAACATAGCCACATCCTCGTATTAAGACGCACTACACTCAAGAGAATGTGCTTATGGCCAGCTCTTGGTCAGCGTAATTGCTTTCCACTACGCGGCCCCGGGTACGATTCCCGGTCGAGCCAAGACTATAGTGTGTGTTTTCCTTGCAATGTACCAGTGTATGTTGCTGTGTGACGAAGAAAAAATCCACTTCTCAGGTTGAGAAGACGGGAATGCGACGTGGGGATGTCTACGTGCTTAACAACACGTACCCCCCTTAACCCTTTGGCCGCGAGGCTGGGACGTCGCCGGTAGGCCTGAGCCCATTCACAGGCTGTCTCACCAAGTACTTACATACATACATACATACATACATACATACACCGAAAAAAAAGAACCGTTGGAGTATACCAGATCCATGATACTGTAACAAGGAAATTTGTATCATGGATCAGGTGTACTCCAACGGTTCTTTTTTTCGGTGTACATACATACACTCAAGGGAATAATCCCCAAAGTAATTGATTCGTCTAGACTCACGAAAAACTCACTCAGCCACCGGAGTGAACCTTCGTGTTGGAATCAAGGCTTTAGAAAAACCGCATATACAATAGACAAAAGTAAGTATACATACACAGATACACGAAATAGAAAAATAGAAAAATGTATGTTTACGCGTTACTCTTAATTATTAATAATGATAAATGATTTGATATTTTCAAACATTATTTTTCAATAAATTCACGACGAAAGATTTATGTGTCGGTAAATACAAAATCTACCCCAGGTTGCAACCAGTTTCCTAGGGAGCAGGTATAATACATTTTGGTGCCTCTACAATTATACGAGCGTGTAATCGTATGCGTAAAATATGAGCTGTTCCCTAAAACATGTTTCGCTTTCTTGCAGTTCCCAGTCTTTTGGACCTGGGAGTTTGAACAAGTTCTTCCATAAATTAATCCTAGCATTCCAATAGATATCGTACGATTTCTGATTTTACACCCTCCCCCCCAAACACAAGCCCACATTTGGCTCATCTGAATTTCTATACTCTGATAGTTAAGACGTTCCCTTGACCCATTGGTTAGGAATGTAAGAATAACACAGTAAGATCTACAAATTGACACAACGCTTTATCACGTGTTCAGATTAATGAATGTAAAAATGGGTATACATTTTTGTGTAATATGATTTCTGGGTGATTTTGATCATAAGTGAAGTTCATAGTATCTTTTTCAACAGAGTATTTTTTCTCCAAACAACGAGTATCAATCCACAACATTATAAACATTAGTTAAGTGAAAGTCAGATTATGAATATTCGCATTTCTTCGTGTCTCACACGTTTCTATATCACCTGAAGGAATGGTGTGTTCAATTTGATTCAAGTATCAACACTTTCCACACAAAACAGTTTTTTTATTATTTCAAAAATGTATATTTTTGAAGTTTGGTTGTTTTCTAAAATAAACATACCTTCAATAATTTTGAAGAGAAATGCATTTAAATAGGTATTTGTAACATACAAATTTAAATTATTGACTCTAGATAACTAATTTTACATTCAGAATGCGTAACATTAATAGATGTAACCTTTCTATATCCAATTTTTTGCAATACTACATATTATACTTTTGTAAATGTTCAAAAAAAGTTTTTTATGCACGGAGATATTCAATACTTGAGCAAATCATTGCCATGTAAATGGGATAAAGCAAGGAACTGACCCCCTTCCTGATAAAAACTCGGCCACATTGATATTGGAGTGTCTGATTCACTATGGTGTCACTATCTATTGGTGTCACCGACAACTACGTGCATAATTATGAACCGGAGCAACACTCGCTATTCAGAACCCTCCTGCTCAATACCGTGTTTTGTATTCCCATATCGTCAGATCTTATTTAACTGGACTTTGTTATCTCGCACTTGTGGCCGAGGCAATACAAAAAGTAGGAAAAGGAACCTTAATTAGACGAAATAATGGAAAAATGAGATTCAGGAATAGGTCTCACACATAATTCATCTTTTATGTCCCGGAAGGTAAAAATAAGTTAAGAATTACTTAATCCATGTAAAGTATGTGAGTGTAGTGTATTTCTTGAAACGTAATAGAAAGGTTAAACTGCGGCATGATTAAAGTAGAGAAGGAGTAAATTAGAGATTCGAGGTGATCTTCTTATCTTACTTATGATCTTATTATCTTCTCTTACTTCTTGCACTCGCTTACGAACAATACCAATATAACTCAGAAGTATTCTAATAGTGGCTTTAAAATATTTTGCGAAATCGAAACAGGCGAATGAGTCTGAACAAAAAAAATATCCACCATACTTGAAAACGAAAGAAAGTGATAGTTTGTGTGAATTAATCTGACATCAGTCTTACTGGCTGAGGATTTTACACACATAGTACTCCCTACCTTTTGGATCTCTGCTTTAAATATAAATGTTATGTGAATTCGCGGATCTTATTCAAGGTTTGGGTTCTTAAATTAAGAAGAAGAGAAGATATTGTGAATCTGATACCTTTTGTAATAGAATACTACCACATTCCTTAATGTCTCGTACCGACAGACATTCCTAATTTGAGACAGTTTCCCGTCACTGCGATGATATTTGAGAGAAACATCTATTAATAGATGAATGCTCAAGAATGTTAATTTAGTCCCGCAAATAATGATTTTTCCATTAGATTACAAGGCTTAGAATCAAACAATGCTGTCACCGTATTTGGTGACAGCATTGTTTGATTCTAAGCAATACCCCCATTTTGAATGATGAACCAATTTCCATTAACAAAATTCATCTCCACCAAAAATAAAGCTCTAATTGTTTTGAGGTCAGAGAAATAGATAACAGAGAAACATTAATTCCAATAAATTGCATATTATTTTTGTTTTTTAATTGTAGTTCTTCCTTTTTCTAGTAAAATTTGGTTTTTGAAGTAAGAATTCTTTTATATTAGATTTCAAAATCATATGAACATTAAAATTGACTGAAATAATAATAATAATAATAATAATAATAATAATAATAATAATAATAATAATAATAGACATGAGCATTATTACAGCGTAGAGTTCTCAGCAATTTATTTCCCAATTTTGTTTTCGAAATAAAAATTCGATTGATTTGGCAAATGACTTAGGAATAATTTCATTATAAATTGAGTCGTGTGATTGCCAGTGACGACCTTAATGTTCAAATTGCACACACCAATTATCTCGAAAAAATTAAGGAACAATACGGGGAATTTGCAGCATACCAAAACATTTCCTCCTCTTAGTGTTTTTAGTAATTACTCAACAACTACTCATATTTTTTAAAGTGGATAACGTCATTTAAAGATTGAAAAATGAGATTTAATAGCATTGAGACAATAATCTGGTTTTAATGTTGGAGATTTAGGTGTTGTCTGAAAATAAATGTGAACTCTGCAATCTTCAAATTTGTTTCCGTTTTAATGAAACTCAGAATTACATCATTTTTATAAATGCACATTAATCTATTTCATCAAAAAATTATAATAAAACAAATTGCAGCCATTTTCAAAACGTCATAGGGGCTTTATGTAAAGTAACTCCAGAAATTAAAACATTTTAATGATCTCCGAAACAACACAAATATATTTTACTCATGACGTATTTACCGAGATACAGCTTACAAGCTTCTACTCTGACAGAGTTAATGCAGGATGCATGTATCCATTCAGATATCCGTTCTTTCGGGCAGAAAATTGCATTTATTTCCTCGCCTCCTGCACCAGTTTTAATCATCTTTAGAACATCACTGATAGATCTTAACCCTGACGTGTGTGAGAAGTTATAGCTCATACGAATCTTAAACACGGGAAAATCGAAATTGTAATGTTTAGGGAGGAAATTAACAGTTCTTTCAAAGTAACATATGACATGCTTTTCTAGAAACTTCAGAAAAAAAGTTTTTTCAAATTGTAATCCAAAAAGAGTCAAAGTGCTGAATGTTGTATCGTGAACTATTAGAAAAGAAACACATTCAAGGATCTGGGAGCGATAAGTAAGAGAGCAGACTAACTAATAAAGAGGTCAGAATGTATCGTCATTGAACGAGCAATTGTGATCATGTCGTAACATGGAGGGCACATTTCTGGAGAGTCCGAGGGCTATGATGTCGTACCCCAACCACAAAACGACATCACCTCATCAAACATTTACTTGAGCCTAATGACGATAATACATTAGTCCAGGCAATTTGGGGAGAACCAGAGAACAGTCTCTAAACGCAGGAAGAGCTTGTTTGCGAAGTTCTCGACCCGCCCGCCCTCCGTCGAATATCTCGACTCGAAATTTTCCCCGGGCAACTGTTCGCTGCGCAAGTTCCGCAGGGATTATTTGAAGGGTGCGGGCGGCGTGGGTGGCGCCGGCGAGGCAGGGCGGGCACCGGGCGAACTCCGGTGAATAATTAAAACGGCGACCGAAAGCAACCCGGCTCATTACGGCGCAAGTCGCTCGCAGACGCTGATTGACGTCCGCCCTGAGGAGGGAGGGTTGCAGAGGGTGCTGCGGCTCAACACGAAACCCAACGGCGACTCGGCCGCTTTCTGCAAGCGAAAAAGAAAAAAAAACTTCCTTAATTGATATCCCGATCTGTCAGCCGTCTCTCCCTCCGACAATCCCTCTTCCACACCCATTAAGTCATTAATATCGCTCTTTGTCGTGGTGCCGCGCAGTTCTCTAAATTATCGTCCGTCTTTTTTTTTTGTGACGATTTCTCGGGTTCCCCCTCGCTGAATCTGAGCGAGGAGCGGAGAGGGTCGGGACGAGGCGGCGCGATAAGGGTCAAAGAGAAAGGCTCTGTGACGCAGAGAGTCTAGGCAGGCGGGGTCGATAAAAAGAAGGCTAGTTGACGGAGGTAGCGAGATCAGCTGAAGGTGGTGTAGGGGGAAGAAACATAATTCTGGTAATGTTCGCATTCTGAACTAGGGAATGTGGATACAAGGAATAGGCAAAGCGGCACAAATTTATCTTACTAATTTAATGTCAAAAAATGGTATACCCAGCTGATAATATGTATGTACTACTTGGTGCATGGGTGCTATATTTATTGTGAAGTTGCAAAGCAGTACGCTACACCTACACTGGTTTTGTGGGTTATGAGAAAATGGACCAAATAAATGATCAAAATGGGTTTCTCCTGAATATAGGAAAAACTAGACTAAGAATGTTAAAGGGAGCAACGAATAGAGGCTCGAGGATGATGAAGTATTTCAATCGTGTGAGGCTGATACGGATTACTATCTTTTTACTATCTTTCTGATCCGAGCGGAATTAAGTGTCGACGCAAAGGCCTCTGTAAGGCGCGGAAATCAGGGTCACAGAGCGCAAGAATGCCGCGACTGAGCGCCGGCGCGAAGAAACGAGAACCCGCGAGAAAACGCGAGGGCGCGGAGAGGCGAGACGCGAGGTGGGCGCCCAAGCGGCGACTGAGCCGGGTTCGCGTTTTTGCGACGTTCGCCGAGCCGTGAACTTAACGCTCTCCGTTAATTGCTTCATCTAGAGCCCGTTCTAAAACAAAACAACCTCTTTCGAAAGAAATATACGCGGCGGGGAGGGTGGACGGGCGGGCAGCTGTAGAGTGATTTGTGGGCGGGTTCGTGGGAGGTTGGGCGGATGGTGATTCGGGAGGGCGAGTAAGTGAGCGAGCGGGTGGAGAGTAAACGGTCGGAAAATTAAGGTCGTTAGCCATCGGTTGGGCGGTTATTTATGCGGATGGGTGAGCGAACAGCAGTGGGGGTGAAGTTCGTGGCCGTTGCGGTGGGGTGTGATGTTTAGGTGACGAGGCGGTGAAGTCCGGGTGGTGGTGGCGGTGATAGAGAGGGGTGGGCTGGAGAGCGGGAAGTGGGTGGGTAATGTCAGGTGATTTGCGGATCGGTGGGTGAGCGAACAAGCAGATGGAGGTGATGTGGGGGCCGTGGGTGTGTTGTGATGGTTAGGTGAGAGCGTGCGGTGCGAGTGGGTGGGTGGGTTGATGAAGAGGTGGGCTGGGAGAGCGGGAAGCGTGCAGTGGGTAGATGGTCAGTGATTGGCGTCCGGGGGTGAGCACAAGTAGGTGGGTGAGCGCTGAGGCGCTGGGTAGGTGCGTATGAATGGTTACGTGAAAAGAGGCGGTGCGTTATAGGGTAGTGAAAGGGTGCGGCGGGCGAGCGGTTAGGTGGTCGGTAGCAAGGTCAGTTGAGCTGTTATGTAGGCGGCGGGTGAGCGAACAAGCAGGTAGGTGAACGGTGGGCCATTAGGTGGGTGTTGTGATTGTTAGGTGAGAGGGCGGTGCGGTAGGTGGGTAGTGAGAGGGTGGGCGGGCGAGCGGCTAAGTAGATCGTCGATTGGGCAGTTATTTAGGCGGTAGGTGAGCGAACAAGCAGGTGGGTGAGGGAGTGCGTAGTTGGGCGGCCGCGTGGGCGGGTGAGCGAATGAATGGTAGGGGGAATGATGGGTGAGAGGGTATCGAACGGGTGGGTGCGAGGTTCCCACTACGAAGAAAAATAAAACATAAAGGACCGCACGGGCCCGACCAGAGCTGCAGAAGACGCTAGGCTTTGTAAGCGGCGAGGGCTTTAGGAGCGTTGGACGGGAGGGGAGGGGATGTTCCGGCTGTGGATCGGGAGGCGCGGAATGAGAAAAAAAATCGAACACTTGAGTGAAGACGGCGATGGGATAAAGAAGGATATCAGGAGATGACAGCGATGGTGTCAAAGCAAACGATAAAGCTCAATTATGGTAATCTAAGTACAGAACTCTGTTTAAATTGTTTTCAAATTAGTACAGTTGTTAAGAAACATTTCACAGAATTTAATCGACACTATTTATGTCGAATCTAAAGTAAGAATGGGATAAACTGAATTATTTTCTAAAGTGTAACGTTTTCGACTTATCTTTATTTGAGATATGTTTACATTTAACATCAATATTGAGTCTGAGAATACGATCAATCCAATGAAAATATGTACGAAACATTCTACCGTAAATGTTAACTGTAAATTCTTTGAAGTACACAGACATTGTGATGGCCAATGCTTCTACTATCACCGGCTCTGAAGTCTGGAGAAAAGAGACATAATGTAGAAACTACGCATGCAAACAAACAATAGGCAACAATACTATAGATATACACGGACCAAATCTGAAATACTGCTATTAGGTTTGGGAGAGTTTGCAAATGTGTCATCAATATACTCGAAAATACGAACACATGAAGATTGTGGCATATGGATTGGATGCGACAATACGAGTCGCGCAATACGGGTTGCGAAAATACGCAACGACTCGGGGTCTTTTAAGAGTCGGAGCCCTTCCAGCGAGCGCCATTACGACGAAAACGACAAAGCGCGCAGATTCTCATCAGAAGTAAAGAGGAAGCGTTTCCTCAACAGCAGCCGAGGCCCTCGTTTCCACAGTTACGTTTACGGCCTCGGCTCTAACTATTCGGCGCCTGAGAACTGCAGTCACGCGAATCTGGAACTTCTTTGCGCCGATTCCTCTACAGATTTACAAGTCTCTGGCTTGTGAAAAATTTACTCCTCATCAGTAGTAAAAGAAGTGGTTCATTACTGTCGGACGTTAAGAACACTTTATTCTCAATCTTATCGTAACACTGAGCCCGAGCATTTCGAGCTGTCGTTAAGGTAAAAATAAACTGAAGAGAAACCCTGGACATACTCCGTTTCTTAATCTGATAAAAGACACAACTCTTTAAAAATTTAAGTATATTGTTTAAATTCGGATAATTACGATTCTTTTTTATTATAAGTTTGATTTTCCTTTAGACAGAAAATAAATATCAAATGAGATATCGAACTGAAAAAAGTGTTGTATTAGTACATTAATATTATTTTTCATTTCATAACATTAAGGATTTAAAAGTATATAAAGAAAAATGGTGGTTACTGTATTAAATTTAAATGCCATCTCATGACATAAGTATTTAATAAGAGCGATGGTACTTTAATTGGTAGAGATTACTAATTTTCTAAACTGGTATGGTGTTGTATTGTTTGTTCTAAAAGTCACGATATGTTTTCTGCAATTTTTTACCGTAAAAATTACAAAATTACATAAAATAATTTTGAAGGAAAATATAAAAACATCAGGAAAATAGCTAAACTTTTAATGAACTAATGGGGTTCTGTAACCATATGAACATAATTTTACTTGCTTGAGCTTCCTTAAAATGCATTCTTAAACCATTGTATTTACGGTTACCGTTTCGACAAATCAAGAAACAGCCTCTTAGCTTAGCAAGAATCCTGCTTGGAGCGGGAAGCGCCCCCCTCACAGCGGTGTTCTCAGACTAACAGGAAATTATGGCACAGCAACGCTGCAGCCTAGTAGGGAGTAGAATTGTTCAATCGTGGGCACAATGAGATTTGCCCAGGTAATGGGCTTACCGGCCCCTTTGTAGGATTTGCGAAAAGGATTTGTGGCAATTTGGACTCGCACGAAGTGCCGCTCCATGCCGCAGTCCTGCCCTCGCCACTGAACTACCGACATCATCGCACTGTGGTCCGAATGGGAAAAATGCGAGGAAAAAAATCGAACCGAATTCTCAATTGCGAAAAGGATCGTGGAGTAGAGAGGCCGTAGATTCTACACCAGCTAATCTGTTGTGTCATAACTGATCACTGCTGGAAGGGGTCTGCTCTGAGTGGTTGTTTCATTCGATGAAATCCAGATGAATGTCCCAAAAGAAATTTTGTCAAAAGTGCACGATCCGTGTACAAACCTCCTTTCCTTTTCCCATTGCCTTAACCTAGAACTCTACATCAAAAGTTAATTTGCAATTACATATGTAGGAGGCGGAAGCTGCAGATAAAACCTTCACGAATTATTTTTTTTTATAATAGCACAAGTTTCATGTGCTATAAACCTATATGTAATGTTGCTCCCAAAGACCTGACTTTTTATTCACCGTAAATATAAAAAGAATGAATACATTTTTCTAATAAATATTGTTGGAAACTAAAGAATGAGAAGAGAAAAAATTAATTTAAAAGAACAAATACTGAGTAATGAGGATATTAAAATCGTATGAATGTATGACCGTCTAAATTCTTAAAAACACCCCGTTCGCATTCCATCTACACAATAGCAAAAAATCCTACAGATTTACAGTATGAAACTTGCACCAGTAGAGATTTGTATTTTCAAGTGAACTTAATCCTACAGAAGTCGCGCCATATTTGGAAATATCAGTAGTCGCAACGGGCTGAGTCCGCATGTACTCAACCGTGGATAGAGGCAACGTAAATAAGCCAAATAAACCTACAAATGGACCTACTTAGAAAACACTCTGGAATGTTAAACTTATTTTCATAAAAAATCAATGACAATGGAAGACCAATTTTGTTACTCATGTGCCTGGAAAAGTGTTTAAAAGTGTACATAACATTTTTAGTGAATTTTTTAAACTTATATTGCGTAAAGAATTGTAAGAGATTCAAAAATAAAATAAATCGGTACTTCACACCCATCAGTTAACATATTTCATTCACTTCATCCACTTATCTATTCTTTGCCTTATGTAAATATTCTGAGCAAAATATTCAACGCCAGAAGTTGTTTTCATATCATTTCAATGCTAACACTGAAACGAAAACATTATTTCAAACTACTGTTTGTGCGAAGGTACTATAATTACGTGATTCTAAAAGGACAAAAAAATAAAAAAGAAAATAATAATTTCACCTGCACTGAGAGCCTACGCGCGAGTATTGCATGATAGGCGAATTTGAATGGGTTTAAAGAAACAAAATGGATTTTACCGGCCTGAATCGCCAAGATCACTAACGCTGAAGGACTGAGCCTGCCTTCGTTGATGGGTCGCGGGTTCGAATCCCGCCCCGGGCACGTACGTTTGTGTGTGTACCAATGCGGGTACCATTACCGTTACCCAAGTTAGAAAACCAATGTTATATGACGCCCTATATGACCATCGCAGTTGAAAAGCGACCTTCAATGAGTAAAAAAAGTAACTTTTGCACGAAGGGCGTTGAAAGGGTTCTAATGACTTCGAACGACACAAAGCACAGAGCGCGAGATCATTAGAACTACTTAACGCCAGTGGTACATACATGATCTTATTGTTTTTATCTAATTTTAATTACTCATATTTACTTATTACTAATTAGCTAGTTGTTAACTTGACTCAAGTTTGTCATTTCATATTTCCCTTCCATAATTCCCTTTCATAACTCCCTTCGTAAGAGAACAAGTAGCAACATTCAACTATTTTCACATTTCCCTCGTCACCATCTTCTCGATGCAGGTAAGTTACGCAGTGTATATCGAACTCAGCATCGAAAGCAATAACAATCAACATCGCGCCAGTAAAAAATAAAATGGATTTTGCCCGCTTTTTGTGTCTTTCAAACCACCGTGCGTCGCGTCGCGTCGCGGGGGCTGAGCGAGACTCGCGGGGCGGAGAGGGGCGGCGACTTCTTCTCAGCACTCGGCGCGGCCCCTTCACCTTTACCTCTTGGGTCGATCCCTCGCGAGAGAGTCTCAAAGAAAGTCGCCCCGCCCCGCGCCTCGCCGCGCCCCTACGCCGCCGGAGCCGCGCCCGCCGCCGTCGGGAGCCCGCCCCATGCCCCGCCTTGCCCGGCCCGCCCGCCG
>BOPP01000171.1:2157836-2170942 GCA_017312745.1 Gryllus bimaculatus
GGTTGTCCCCTCTCACAGGCGACCAACTTGTCCGAAGGAAGTAGGTATTCTCGATACGTTTGGACGGGTCTCCGTTTCTGCCAGCAGGAAATTGAAATCTGAAGTCAGAAAGGTTTTCATTAAATGATACTTCGGAGATTTATTTCGGATAAGGATAATCGCTAACAAGTTTAATATGTAACCAACCACTGAAAAGGTTATTGGGAGTAGATAGGTGGTCATTTTGTTACGTCATTTCAGGGACGTATGAGGGACGAAATTAATGCAACTCTTGTCGACTGTGATAGGTACAGTTGGTTTAAAATTAATGAAATTCTAAGGATGGCTACTTATTACTGAACGCATTTCTTAACACATGGTTTCTTGTGTAATTTTGCATGTAAATTCATTACAACACATCTGAGGGTACTTAATAAATACTCAAATATTGGTAAGGGAAAAACAGTGTTGCAATTTATTGACTTATAATTAAGAATATCATTTTCAACAGACGTGTGTATAGCACCGTTCAATGTGCAAGGTCTCTAGACTTATGTGATATGATGTTTAAGCACGAACTGCATGAAAACATTCCCTATTAAGATACGCTTTACTTGACCACGATTTCATCCAACATCATTTATTACAGACTCCCCCATGTCTCTCCACGTAATCACTGCAATTAGCGAATTGCACTCAGTGTTCCAAATATGCATTGAAATATTAAGAGTGGCAGAAAGAAGGAATTCTCAAGAATTGATGGAATAAAATGTTAGTTATATTCACGCATTTCGCATCCCTTTTCTCTTTTTTATACAAAGATGAGAGATGGAAGACATTCGAGCCCATGTTGACATGTTCCGCTTGGAGAAGTAAAAATTAAATATTCTGAGACATACATTCGAAATGCACATATTCTAACTTGGTTTTTCTTTCCACTCGGGCCCTGTACGGGCCAGAGACTACCAGCACGCTGCGGCTGTGTCCCTGCTCGCGGTCATGGGTTAAGGGGGTACGTGTGGTTAGCACGAAGACATTCCCACGCCGTATTCCGGTCTTCTCAATCTGAGAAGTAAATTTTCTCATCGTTACACAGCAACATATAAGGGGGCATTGCAAGGAAAACGAACACAATAATTTTGCCTGACCGGGGTCGCTTCATGGAAAACGAGCAAGCTGACCAACGAGCTAAGCCTAACTTGGTAGCTACACAAAGAAAGGAATATGATTCCGGAATGAGAAAATTATTTATTTATTCATCGCTCACACTTCTTGAAAGTAAATGGAAGTGAATGGCGAGATTACAATTCTGAGCCTCATTAGTATTAGTCGAGCTATAACAATCGTTTCAGAGAATTCACATTTACTAAGTGATTTAGATCCGCAAAATAGAGATTATGTAAACAAATGGCACACAAAATATCGGACGTAGAAAAGATCAGAACTGTATTCGGGTGGTGTGAGAAAGAAGCGAGATGAATCCGAGCTGGGTGGGATTGAAAGAGACGAAGAAGAAGATAGTCATATCGATAAGATGCGGGGAAAGTCACAAATAGACGCACGAATAAGGTCTAAGGAGAACCAAGGAAAGAGAGAAAAATATTTATTTGGTGGGGAATGGGGAGAGACTTAGAATTCCGGGACTTTCCTCTTTTCGGAGTACTTTAGAAAATTGAAAACTACTCAAATACAATAATTCAATATTTATGAGAAAATGGCATTATTCCTGGATTTGCAAGCAAGGTAGAAATCCAGGAAACCTCTTAAGTGATTGACTAAACTTTAGTTACACCACAACGAAGATAGCAGCTTCTTAAGGCCGAAATCGCATTAGAGAAAGATGTCAGTTCAGGCCACATGCTTTATGGAAAGTCCATGATTGCTCAGTTTACAAGGATGGTTGGGAGAGGTTCGGGAAAAGAAAGAAGAAAAGAACAGAGAAGAACGAGAAATCTAAAGAAAAAAATAGGCGATTAATGAACATGAACACTACATTTAGATTGTACATTAATCAGATTATCAAAAGTAAAATTGGAAATTAATGAGCATAAAACGGAGAAAAAAAGTGAAAGTAGGGGCGAGTCGGTGCAGAGATATGAAAGAAATACCGAAGGACAGGGTGTGACGAGGGAGGGGAGGCAGAGGCGACGGAGAAAGAACAATGGCGAGGGATGAAGCGAAGCTCATTGTACTGGCGGCGACCCTCTAGCGTTAAGCAGTTGGGCCGGGATTTGTATGTGAACGTCCTTTTTATGAAATTTCGACGTCACTGTGATTCAAACAAAGGAAACTCGTCTGCGACGAAACGCACGAAGAGGTTGTATATCAGGATTTACCGGAGCCAACCCCGTTCCGTGACGCACAAAAAGTCGATGTGACGTCAATCGAGCTACTCCGGGAACACAATCACGCTGCAGTGATGCAGATAAAGAGCATTGCTGCCATACTGACGAAAAGAATTACAGAATAAAAAAGCATTCAGGTAAACGATATCTATCTCTTTCTATAGAAATAATATTCAGTTTCAGACAAAAATTGTCATGACCACACTGGTACATCCATTTAAATTGAGATAAGCAATTACATCGCCTCAACAGGTCTCGACATTCTGAAATAAACTTATTCTTAAATATTATCACTAGAAACCGGATGTTCACCGGAAAGGTTTTTTTAAGAAGTTGGTAGATAAATTTTGAAAAAATAACTTTTTTGGAATGAAGGACAATCATCACATGCGCTTTGACAATACTACGTGTACAAGAATTTAAAATAGTTTGAACAGGAGAGAGAAAGTATGCCATATTGGTATAACCTTAAAAATACGTTTTTGTGTCGATATGTTATAGTACCTTCCCTAAACTACGTAATAGAATACGATCAAGTAAAATTACCTTTTTTGGTATCGAAGGCTCCCAAAATGTGTTTTTGCGTCAATGCCTATTTTATATTTGAATACTTTTTCTTTTCTACTTAGATGAGAAGGTAAACTATTAACGTAAATGAATCAATGAAGGGAAATAAAACCTCGTTTCTTTGTGGCTATAATTAGTTTAAAGAATATATCTATCTTAATATGTAAAGAGCTACGCGACTTAGGTTTGGTACTGATTGTGAAGTTCCCAGGTCAGGGGTGATTAAGATACCATTTCAATGATTATGATGAGAATAAAACTTTAAATTGTCCCAAATTCGTACAACGCGCTGGGGTTCATGAATGTTGGGACCTGTTTCATTTCTTCACAGATTGTAGGCCATAGCGGGCTTATTTACCTAGTTAAAAGTATGGTAATGTTGTAAATGATAGATATCAGAGTGCACAACGGGAAGTGCTTGGTTGAATCACTGGCTGTGGCATATTTTCGGCAACAGCTAGTTAATAAATAGACGTCTGCTACTGCCTAGATCAGGTCTGGATCTAGGGCATCGCATCCCGGAATATGCCTGGGGTATCGCCATGGCCACTTGCCCCCCTCCGCCGTCACCGACCGCGAGCAGCCCGCCACGACGCACAGGCACGTCATCACTTCCGATGCGATTTGAGGGGCTTTCTCTGTGTATTTCCGTGGACAAGCTGTAAGAGAGTGTACTGAAAATATACAACATAATTTTCTGCAGCCTTATGATTGTTTTGTCGCCGTTTTAGTGAATTCGGGGTTAGATAATCATGGATATTTGCAAAATACAGCAACTACTTAAGGTTGAGTAGGCCCTTTTTACATAAATTACAGTTTTGCCAGTTAAAAATATTTTTAAAAATTCGATATTTTCGTACAAAATTGGGATATTTATTAAATAAAAGTTCTTTACACAAGGCTTTAAATCCATTACTTTCTAATCGGTCAAACTCTAAATTCTATATTTCTCATTCGTTTAAGAAATATTTTGCAGAGAGAAAATATTTATGAATTTTCGAAATCACATACCGCCACTCCTACTTTTCAATCCACCAGACGCCACAAGTACATTGCTAGTATAGCAAAAGAGCACGTTACAAAGGCGAGAGATGCATTCGCGTGTTCGCGAAATGCCATACAGCCTACATTACCCCCTGCTACAGGAAACTTATTTTCTCGATTCGTTGTGAATATATTAAGTCTCAATGATATTACTATTAACATGTAACTAAAAATTAAATCGAAATCGTTACATTTAAAAACAACATTTACGAACCATGGGCTTATTTCAGAAAATGAGTTCCGGTTTTATTTTAGTGGCTTATGAAAAAAGAGTTATCTATTCTTCAGTCACTGTACATTATTCGCGATTCGAGGTTGCACACTAACAAGTAGACTGAAGCAGAAAAAGCTATTTAACAATTGATATTTTGATTATTCGAATTACGCAATTTGGATAAATGAAATCTATTTAATAGGATCAAATCTTTTAAGATATTTTTGTAGATGTCACGGTAGTCTGTGTCCGATTTGTTAAGAATAGCAACTTTGTTAAGAATTTGAATACTATTGCAACAACTAATATTGAATTGTTCTGTTTCCAAATCATGCAATCACTTAGACAACACTCGTCTATACACGCTTTTGTTTCAAATGAAAATTTTAAGGAAATTCCAAATCTTACCATTTTATATGAAGAATTTCGGGACGGGCAACGTTTATTCAGGAAACACATACCTGAAAATTAGAAAGAAAAATATTACTTTTCCACTCGAAGAAACATTACGTCAACTCTTCAACTCTATAACTAAATTGCAGCTGTCTCAGTTCATTGTGTTTTTTAAACGTCAAATATTGTTTTGATAATCCAATAGCAAAGGTGAAAACTCATTACTACGAGACAACGACGATTCAACCACTGAATTACTTTTCATTGGATCATGAAGTCTTAGTGCAATGAAATAAGAACCAAATAAACAACGAAATTAATGACTCGTAAGTGCCATGGATCTCTCACAGTTTCTTCACAGTGATTTTATGTCAGTGTCTCAGAGAAATTGTTATAAACTTATAGGGCGTGTAGTGGGGTCGAAGAGGGTCTCTATTTGATAATGAACGTGCGGTGAGAAATCCCATATAACGAAGGTACAACTGCCCCATATCTGCTTTATACATATACTGCTGTTTGAAAACAGATTTACATTAGAATGCTACGTGCTAATCAACAGTGTAGAATGTGTTGCCTACTAATCAGGGGAAAATGTTACACATGTTACAACTTCGCAATTAGAGATTTCTCACAAGATGCCTATTGGCAAATAATAATTATCTACGACTCTTTTAAATACCCTAAAAGGTAAACCTACACATCTAAATGCCCTGGATACCACAAATGCCCTGGACAACACACCCCTACATCATTTGTATGGCCTAAAAGTATATTAACTGATTTTGAAATCTCCTGAAGAATATGATATGCCCGTAAGGTGTATACTTTGTAACCAACACATTTAGCAATTACGACAGCACGTTCTTTGTGTTTACTGTTTCAACAAGTTTCAAAGCATACTTTCAAATAAATTCACACTTTTACGTCCTAACATACTACATTTGTTAGATCACTGTGCGAGCCGTCGTCGTGCCTTAAATGGAAACAGCGCAAAGGACGGAGCTCCCTCCGAGTATTCGCACATTGCCATCCAACACCCACCCGATCCCCCTTCGCGGAGGCGACCAGACGCGATGACGGCGAGAGCAGCGCGAGCAAGAGGGGGAGGGGAGGGGAGCGAGGGGCGTGGCGTGGCGAGGCGGGGAACGCCTGCGGTAAACGGCCCCGGGGGACGCAAGGGGCTGCGGAACGCCGGCGCAACTGCAGCGCGCCGCCGCCGTCCGACGGCCGACCGCCTGCCGCCGCGCCGCCGCCGCCGCCAGCCGCAGCCGCCGGCGCGGCTCGCGTGTTCGCACGCAGCTCAGGCGCCGCGGATCAGTGACCGCCCCCTGAGACGGCCGTCTCGCCGCCGCGGGCCGCTGCCAAACGCCTTCCGCGGCGCCGCACCCCCAGTCCGCGCCGCCCCTCCCTGCGTCGCCCCGCTTCGCCTCGCTTCACCCGCTTCGCCCCGTTTTCACCCGCTTCGCCGCGCTTCGGCCCGCTCCGCCCCACTCCGCCCCGCTCCGCTTTCGCTCGCTCTTGCCCCGCTTCGCCCCGCTTCGCTCCGCTCCGTCGCGCCCCGCTGCGCCCGCCCCGCTTCGCCCCGCCCCACTCCGCCCGCCCCGTTTCGCCCGCTCTGCCCCGTTCCGCCCCGGTTCCGCTCCGCTCCCGCCCCGCCCCCACTCCGCCCCCGCCCCGCGTTGCCCCGCCATACCTCGACTTCAGCCCTTTCCCCACCTTGCCCCGATTTCCGCCCTCCTCGCCCCGCCAAGACTCGCATCGTCCTACGTCACCCCACCCCGCTCTCTAATGTCCTTCCCGCCCCGCCATGCCTAGCATTGCCCCTCTCCGTAAGGCCCGGTCTGTCCCGCCCCGCCATGTCATGCCTCACACCGTCCTGCGATGCCACACTCCACTCCGTAATGACGCGATCTCACGTCTCTCCCCTCTCCACCATTTCTTACTCCGCTCTGCCATTCCCCGTTCCGTTCGAACATGCTCTGCTCCACCCTGCCCTGCATCATTTGTTTTGCAATGTTTCGTTCCTGCCCTCGATTCCCCGCTCTTCCCCGCAAAGCCTCGCTCTTAGTCACCATTCCCTGCTCCACTCTGTCATTCCCCGCCCCGTCCCACCATTCAACTGTTCACTCGTCCCGATCCCATTCTTCCCCAGCCCTTTCCTACCTCAATTCTCCGCTACTCCCCGTCATGTCCCGATCCTTCCAGCCATGTCACTCTCCGCCCTGCCCTGCCCTACCCCACTCTGCCCTGCAATGACTCATTCTTTCCCGCCTTGACCCACCCCGCCCCGCCATGCTCGGCCCAGCCCCTTCCATCGCCAACCGCGCTCTCGTGCACACTAGGAAACCGTAAGGTAGTCGAGGTATTGACTTTTGGCGCGATGTCGGTCCGACCAAGGTAAAGCGTATTAACGCAACGCACACGGGTTTCCTACAACATGAACAAAGACTATGGAAATTAAACTACGTGTATATTGGTCTGTGTAGTTTAAGATCGCAAAATAAGGGTCACGCTGAAATTTGTTATGATATTAAGAAATAATATGTTCGGAATTTAGGACGTAATTACAACGTAATAATAAATGTATAATATAAAATAATTATTTCTTTATTTGATTATTATGATAAATAGCAAAATACATTAAGTATTGCTTGAAGATCACGTAATATGTAAAACAACAGAAAAACACGACAATACAGCATTACGTAGTAGTTAATATTGCACTTTTAGCTGAGCTCATTTCTCTTCCGTAGTACGAGTATGTGATTGCATGTCAAGCAAAACTGGCTTCTTGAAGAGTCGTTCATAGTCGGTCTTTCACTGACGGAAGATTACATGGGTAGAATTGTTAATCCACGAAACCAGGTGTTTTGAAAACCTGTTGCAAGAGCACAAGACAAAATGCCTGTAGTGTCTGGTTCATGAGAAAAACATTCTGTAAAATAACCAAAATATTAAAAAAAATTCAAGAGTTCAGAAAATAATAAAAGTAAAATAAATACAAATGAACAATAATAAAAAAGTGAAGAACAATAATAAAAAATAAAAAAATCATTTAACAAAATTGAAATGTGTTAATGTGGCGTAAGGAAATCTCATGACAATGAGTGACTTTTCAGAAGCACTTTATTATTTGCTTTAATGTTAAAGACAACTTGTTTATTCTTTCAATAGAGGTAATTTCTGTTGTGCTAAATATTTTCGAAAGAGGCCGAGTTGCAAATCATTATTGGTGATGTGAGCATCTCCACAATGATATACTATTTATACAAGTTATTTCTTTTCATCATCATACATTTTATCGTCTCTGTAATGATTAATATTGTCTCAGGCATTTTAGGTAACACGCGTTACAGTAATAAACTACATGTTTTTACACTTAGAAATACGAATTAACCGAGAACAGCTACCAACAAACATGACATGCGTAATACTTAATTCAACGCTTCACGAGAAAGAAAATTAATTTTCTTAAAACACATGGCCAAATGCAAAGATTTTTATTCTGTGGCCTGAGGGCAGGCAAACGAAGGCTTGTATATTTGCGGTGCGGAGTACTTGTTTGTTGGCGCTGATCTCTTTAGAGGCGCGACTTGTTGCGGTGTTCTGCGGGAAGACTAGTGTAAGTTACAGAACAGAATATTCCGCAATTAAATATTAATTTTAAAAAAAGGTTTACTTGGCAGCGTCATCTGCCCGACTATCGATTATTATTGATAACATCTACTGGTGTTAAGAGATAAATGATTGATGTTTTGCTTTGTTTAAAATAATTTGGATGTGATAGATATGAAGTTCTTATTGAATTGAATTGCATAATTAATCAATATTAGTAAATTAATTCTAAGTTTTATTATCAGGATTTTTTATAGTTAATTATTATTATTGATACTAAGGTTGTCTGTAAATCAATGTTCTGAAGCTCGCCTTTTGCTTGCCGATAAAGAAATTAATTATTAATTATTATTATTGTTATTATTATTGTTATTATTATTATATTACGCTTATAACTCTTACGATGGCTCATGGGCAGCGTACTAGCTGCCATAGTGCAATCCAGAGTTCGATACCGGGCCGGGGCAAAAATAGTTTTAGCTTTCACTTGAAATCATCTCAGTTTCTGTAAGTGAGAGGTGAAGAAAGTTTTCTAGCTACGGTGAAGAGAATACGTCATGTTTGCCACATATCTTCCTTACCCCCATGCGTGGGACTTAAACTACGCCCACAAACGGGGAACACGATTGGGCCGGCAAATTCGAAAAATCGTCCCAAAATGCCAAATACATACGTTATTATTACATTTGATTTATAAATAATACGAACCACTTCTGAGATAGTGGTGAAGACCGCCATCGGCAAGTATTAAAATATTTAAATATCGCGGCCCCCTTTTAATGAAACTGTAGTTATTAGGTATTTGCAACACAAGTATCGTAAGATATCTTATTGTAGTAGGGGAATAGAGAACTATCAAATGAGGACGTTATGCTGTTGGATATTCAATTGAGTGTGTAATCAGATGTTACAAATGAATATCGTTCAACATTTTATCCATTTTACAAAAACTCAAAAAAACGATGATTTTTGTTTACATTTTATTGTGCGTCCAGCGAAAGGTAACATATTGTATTGGCCTCGCGTTAACTAATGCAATGGCCATTATTTCTAATATTATTCATAATACGAAATTTATTATTATTGTTAACAATGGGCCATGTATGATTGAATCACTTGTATTAAAATAACTCTTATTATATCACTGATCGAAGTTTCGTTAAGTTTTACTTTAGGGAATAAGTGTATAAAATAATTCAAAAAGGATAAAACGATATTAAGCGTACTAAACTGCTCGAAGTTAGAGTTTAACGCTCTGAGGAATATGTTTTGTGTGCAGCAAGCAATCTAAGGCGGCTATATTATCGTACATTTAACTCACTGCTATTTCTCAGCGAGAAATTTTCGGAAACCCGAATGCGTTGTTCCCTTTTTAAACAAAGGTGTGAGGTGTATGACGCCAGGGAAACATTATTTATAGATGAAACCGTTAAGATACAAAATTGCCCAGGGATATTTTGTTTCTGATCTCTAGTTACGAATTACTTTGTGAGCGGTTTGTGCATATGACGAGAAACAACTTTCTACTTATTTATTCATTTACTTAATTTGTTTGATTTTAGGACACTGAACATGTGTATGGTAACTTGTGAAACTTGCGCTTGCACACCAGGCAAAAGCGAAGCATCTCTTGCTGGTTAAAATAAACGGAATAAATACATGCAACTGTTTATTTTGCGATTTCGCAGAGTAAATACGATGTTTGTATACAAATAAATGTATTTATCACTATTTCCACTGAATGTAAGCAGATTTTCCAAAATAGCCAGTAGTTTATGAACTAGACTTAATTTGTTCTACAAATTCATTGGAAATTATGGACTTGTATTATGGAAATTATGGGCAATTCATTGGAATGATATTGGCATAATCAGTCATGTAAAATATTTGGAATACATGTTCATTTCCATTCCGTTAAAGACTTCTCTGAACGTTTCGAATTATCATATGCAGTGTGCACACTAGTGTACACTGATGCGAACTCTGCACCAGCTGTGCGTTTCGGCGTCATACACGAACATAGTACTGATTTTCATGTCTAATATTACTAAATATTTTAGTTAGTATTAGTTCTTGTCAAATTAAGTCTTCTTTTAAAGGTTTCCTCGCATGTAGTACATTTATGAAATGAAATCGGAATATATCAAACAAACATTTTTTGTTCAGAAAAACTAAAGTCTTTAATTTAACCTGAAATAGAATAATTTAATTTTAGCAGACATGATCCATTTACCTACGCCTCCTTTTGAATTGAATTGATGTCTTATTTTACGGCCCGCTCTTCCGTCTGACTACGCAAATCTTGCTACGCTCCTTTCGCCAACTAGCGGAGAAAGGAGGTATCACTCGGACGACGAAACTGGCGATTTGAATTTAGCTCAGGGGCTTCATTCAGGCTCGAGGATTTTTTACATGCAAGTAAATCTACTAGCATGAGACAGTGGGCTTTACGTCCCCTCCGAAGGAATTTTTTCCCCTTAAAAATCCACGGCTTCGATCGGGTTTCAACCGGCGAACTTGGGAATAACAGTCCGATACGCTAAGAGTTAATCCTCGCCGCCTTTAAATTCTTTAAAGTTTTTTTGACTTGGACGAAAATTTAATCCGAAATATTTTTGAACAATTATTCTTTAAGCTCTCTTTACAGTTATTTCAAACTACTATTAGTTGTTTTCTAATTGAAACAGCTACACTTGCCCAGCCGTTGTAGGGTGATATACAGAGAGCTTCAGCTTAGGTGCGGCGCCTACAACATATACATGGGGAAGGAACTACCTATGTCCAATTGTTTGGTTTTCTTTACCATGTTTCGACAATGTTATTGAAACGGTACAATAGATAACACAAAACTTGAATGAAATTTAATGAATGAATGTGTTGTGAAGCCCGGTGCATCGTAATGCGGTATCTGATAGAGATATACTATGTACAATGCGAGTGTGCAGATGTATCTAGCTTTCTATTTATCGAATGGAATTGTGATCCGACTGAAAGGGAGGTGAGATAGAAATTCCGCTATTCTTCGGCCTGTCGTGTCTGGCACTTCCTGATACAGCAATGACAATGGGTGCGTACGTGAATGACGATGAAGGATGACAAATGCCAACACAGCGTCGACATTGTATACATGAAGTACGAAAGAGACGATCAACAGAACAGCTAGAAGTATAGATGATTTAATTACGGCGCTCTTAACATCGGTATTTTTGAGTTATAACAAGGCTGTTTGTCCACATATTGCCGCATAATTTGCACATGCTCATCGACTGTATGCACTTCGAAATCAGAAATTTATTACAGACCACTGAACCACGCAGGCTTTTCAAGATTATTAAATCACCATCCGCAAATCCAAGAAAATCCCCTCCCAGAAGCCCGGGGCCTGCAGGAGGCACTCCTGAACGGAGGGGACACAATCTGCCCGAGACGTGGCATTGTGCGGCGCTCGCTCCAGCCTCCCACACTGGAGAGCCGGCGGGCGCCGTGGGCGGGGCTCTCTCGCGCCCTCTCGCGGCAGGGCGAGAGGGCACGCAACAAAAGAGCAGCGGGCGGCGGCGGCGCTCCACTTTTAAGGGCGCTTCATGCATTGCTAATACCGCGCGCAGCGACCCGTCGCGTCGGCCCGCGCCCGCCAGGCCGTCGCATCGCGAAGCGTCGCGACGCGACGCGGCGCGTCGGCCCCGCCGGGGTTGCTAATGGGGGCGGTTTGCGCCGTGGAATTGTCTCCGAGTTACGAGGTGCGCCCGCCGCGGCGCGGGGTCGCCCGCTCCGGAATACACGCCTCCTTCCCTCCCCACCGTTGACCTCTTGAATATTATTCAGGCGCGCCGGCAGCAGGGCGGGGCACCACCGCCGCCGCCGCCGCCTCATCTAAATTGAATTGAAGCGATCGTCTTACAAATATCCCTCGGACGCGGGCTTGGGCTGCTGGGGCTTGAAGGTTGGCGGTGGAGGGGGGAGGGAGGACGGACCGGACGCTGAGGGACGGCGGCCCTAGAGCCTGGATGGCCGGGGCGTGACGGGCGTGCAGGCTTAAGTTCCGGGCAAGGCCGGGGATAGGAAAGGTGTGACGTTGGAAGAGAAGGATAATGGAGGAATTCCTGAAGCACTAGTTGAGTCGCTGGTCACGGGAAGGATCTTAGTTGGGATCGCTGTGGTGATGGAGAGTTATCAATCATGTGTACTACACTTCGATTTATTTGTAAAGTCACCTTTTAATAGCTGTTTCGATGTCATCCAATAGGAAGCTTGAACGTCACCATCGTGAGTTCACTGTAGTGATGTTCAAGTTCCCGATTAGATGATGCAGTAACAGCTGACATACGTCAAGCGTCGTTGCAAATAAATCAAAGTATATGTAGGGAAGAAATTCGGTAATCATTACAAACATTCAGTCAAGTAACTGACCGTACTACCCTACACGGCAATTTTGTCTTTCCCATCCTCACGCAAACTCAACTACAACCTTTACCGGCATAGCCGACACTTGAAGTTGCAAACGGGGAAGATCATCGTGGAGAGTGCGTGGGCGGGCATCCAGAACTTGGAAACAAGAAGCATGAAACTACGGAAGCCGAACGTGTTACGAGAAAAGCCAACACAAAAAAACCAAAAAAGGGAAAACCAACGAAATAGAAAGGAAACAGCAATCACGAAGACTCGCAATGACATAATTATAGATTCCCCCTAGCAGTATTTAAGTAGAGTTACTACGAGGAGGAAAAGAAGGAGCAAGCGAGAGGAGAGGAAAGGAGGAGAAGTTGAGCGAAACTGACGAGGGTAAGACAGACGCGCAGAAGGCGAGGTCTGCGGGAAACGGCCCCTGGGGCGGCTGCGCGGCGCGCGGAGGGGTCGCAGGGAGGCCCGCGGGAGGGGAGCGCGAGGGCAGCGGGTCGTGGCGGAGTATTGTGCGTTTCCGCGGCGGGTTTTCGTGCTCTGCCTCTCAAGTG
>BOPP01000171.1:2201822-2227840 GCA_017312745.1 Gryllus bimaculatus
GGGCGGGCGGGCGTTCCCGGTCGGAGCGGGCGCCGAAGGTGGGGCAAGAGCAGAGTCGTGTCGCGGGCGCCGAAGTCGCTGCGCCCCGCGGCTTGGCGTCTCGTGCAATAAAACCTCCGTCGTTCCACAGCGCGCCGCTGCAGCCACCGCGCCGTCACACAAGCAGAAGGGTACGACTACGTACGTCCCAACAGGCATGCCAATAAGTAGTCAGGGACTGTCTGACGCGGGGACATTTCTAGAACATACTAGAACCTGTTCAGACATTCAGAACCTGTTACAACGTAGCACAGTTCTTGGAATGGTACATCCAATACGCTTCACTAGGAGTATTCATTTTTTGTAGTAGTTCCAGTATTCCGTTCATGAAACTGTTTTATTCGCGATCTTAATATCTATTATTGTTTAGCTTCCCGTCATTTCAGTCACGTGACCGATGCGAAACTTGTTTCACATCACTCCACCGAGTGACTGAACCTTAGCACACTCTCCACGTAAAACCAATATTACATACGATCGTTTTATGCCTTTATTGTACCACTTCCGCACGTGTTTGGTCGCTTCATTCTCCTCCGACGTCACCGCTGAACAAACCTTCCGTCATCACAGCCCTCAATTCACCACCGTTCCCCTCGTCGGTCTTCCTGCCCCAATGCCATCATTTCCGCCAGTACCTCCGTCACCTCCGTTCCCGGTAGAGAGTAGCAAAGCCGCTCCTCTCCTCCCACCCCACGCCCGAGGTCGGCGGTGCCAGCGTGGGCGTCACCAGCGCCCCCTTGAAACGTCGACACCTCGCGAAGCCACAGAGCGCGCGCGTCCGCAAAGGAGAGGAAATCCGCCCGGAAGCCCTACCGCGTCGCGCTGTACCGTCGCGCCGTCGCACGAGGAACATTCCTGCGCTGTGCTGCAGCGCGGCAACGCGAGTTCTTCTCCCTCTGCATCTTAATGAGAGCACACGATAATGGCCAGTAACTCGGGTAAACACCAAATCTCCATATTAACTGTTTCTTTCCTACTTTGCGACGATATAGCTGAAGCTTTGTTACACGTTTTCACTGGGATGGTGCATGTTTTGCAGTCGAATTCGGGAAAGAAAAGGAGAGAGATCGAGTACTTCATAGAGAGAGCGGAGAAAGAGAGTCCAGTAGCGAGAGAAAGGGAGATAAATAGAGAGTAGAAGAGAGAGAGAAAAAGAGAGAGAAAAAGAGAGAGAAAGAGAGAGAGAAAGAGAGAGAAAGAGAGAGAAAGAGAGAGAAAGAGCGAGAGCGGCAGAAAGAGTCATAAAAATAGGGCGACAGATAAAGAGCGCAATAGAGAGTGAAAAACAACGCGAGAGTGAAATGGCGAGAGGGATTGTGACAACACCTTGACGTTTGCTATATTTGATCCCCCAGTGATTGCGAAGGAGGAGACATACCTTTTGCCCTCCCTTCCCGTGGTAGATGACAGTGGCATTTTTTTCTTCGTTACCTTCCACTGCATGTATAATGGTAGGAGTGAATGAATATGGTAGGTGAATGATTATGAATGGGAGGATGTTCAAATTGGAATGGGAATGATGGGTCAAACTAACACGCCACAACTACGTGATGAGATCTACCATGCTTTACGCGTAATACGAACCCCACAACCTTCGTTTCCCCGTACTTCGACATTGCTCTTACGCAACAGTGATATTGTCCAACAGGCGTATGAAACGGGTATTGACCTAGGATGGTTACTGAGTTCACGAGGCTTCGTTTTGAAATAACGCTCACATTTCAATGGTACTGGAAGAATGTGTAAATGACAAACTGTTATAAATTCAGACAAGTTCTAAATTTACAAGTTGACCTTTTTTGGAAATGTTTTTTCAGTAAATGATGTTATGCAATTCTTCTCTAGGTTTTATTTAGAACGCTCGTGCATATGCCCAGTAAAAATACGTATCGATCCTTAAATGTTTGTGATGCTCTAAGCGAAATAAATAATAAGATAATATAAAGGGTGTTGTCACGCTATTACACATGAATATTACAGAAATTATTTGTGTTATGTGTAGGGAGTACATAACTGAGCGAGTAAAGAGCAGAAAAACTTCATTGTGAACTTTCAACAAACTAAATATTAGAGCGTTATTGGAAAGAGATATTCGGTGAGCAGCCTCGTCGTGCCGGCAAAGTCGCAGAGGTAGCTCGTTTACCGTTTTAATACATCCACAAGAATTAACATTAAATAATACTTGCAAAAATAATTCGTAAAATATAGACAAAATCTACTCTTCTTGTTATTTTGAATAAATTATACTCTGCGTTTCATGATACGAAACATGTTTGTTCTTTGTTTCCACGTCCATTGTATTAAATTGTTTTATTTGAAATTCCTGATATTCATTCGTTTAAATATTAAAGATAGTTGAAATGTGTTCAGATATTCTACTCCCTTTCTTAATGTGTAGATACGAAGTTCTTTCAAAATTTTAATACCTTGGAAACAACATTACAAAAAACATTAAATGTCAGAATGTTCTTCGTTTTTTTTTCACTTTGTTACACTCAAGTGGATTATTTCCCTAATGCTTAATACGAGTTATTGTAAAACTACTAAAATGTTCTATAACACAAATACACGGCGTACTGGGACTATTGTACAAGAACTATTCATAGAGAGAGCGGTATGCTCTTCAAATGAAGAAAACAAGTTATTCTCACTAAAAGATATTTAGTATATGAAAAACCGTATTTCGAAAGCTTTTATCGTATTTTCAAGAAATGCGGGATTTGAATTCTGTTTCGATGAAGCTTTAACACTCGTTCAACCTCAGGGGCAGGAATATTCAATATCCGCCAATAAGGTTGCAACCAATTTCCGACCCGAAATCGCTCCCAAACGTAAACGCCCAGTTTTATAGCCTCTTTATCGCCAAGTGACAGACATGTCAACCGCAGTCAATACGATCTACGACACTCCATTTAAGCAACTGCGAGAGTTTAAAAAGGAAGCCAAATTAAATAACTTTTATCAAACTTAATATGCTAGTATTGCAACGGCAAATATTCATTTTATGTTATTTAAAAGTGAATTAAAGTACGTATAAATATGTGTATTTTCGACAAGAAGTCTTTTAAAGTCATATTTTGTATTAATTCGCGAACGTCCTTAACGGGACTCGTGGTCTAAGAAATGTTAAAACTGTTAAAACTATTCCACTGTTAAAAATATTCATTTTACAAGAGAGAATGTGTAACAATGACCTAAAGTCATCGGCCACTACAGAAAAAATCAAAGTACTGGCTAATGTGAAGTTTAGCAAGCTCCCAGGTCAATCAATCAATCAATCAATCAATGATGCCTTATTTTACGCGACGAGGATCAAACCAGATCTTCCGCCTGACCACGTAAATTTCGGCAGACTTTGGCCATTTAACAGAGAAAGAAGGTATCTCTCGGGTGACAAAAAAAAACATTAAATGCTAAAAACATTAAAAACAGGCGATTTGAATTCAGCTCAGAGGCTTTAAGGCTTGAGAATCTTTTACATGCAGTAAATCTACGACCGAGAGTGCTAGCTTTACTTTCCCTCTGTGGACAGACGTACGAAATATTTTTTCACCCTTAAAAATCCATGCTTTCGGTTTGATTTGAACCCGCGAATTTGGGAATATCCGAGTTTCGATACGCTAACTATTACCCACCGAAGCCACAGTCAGGATTGTAACACGCTTTCTCACGTTGAGGAAAATTTCATTTTGAGAACACTTCAATATTTTATCAATTGATCACTGGTGGTTTTTTTCGTTCAGAACATTCTTGTGACGATTATATTCTTGACTGGCCAGCACATTTTATCGAAGAATTTACGTTCCATTCACAAATATAATTATTACGCAAATTGTAAATTACCTTTTACAAAAAATAACTTGTGTTTGCAAAACTGCAGTGAGCAAGCATAATTTTCAATTAAAAATATAATTAATAAACGTTTCAAACTTCTAAAAACCCAAACATCCATTATTTTTTTTGTATTATAATTTCTCCCGTAAATCCTGGCAGTATCATATTTCTGTTTTACATCACAAGAAACGAAATGCGCTTAGTTGCCACGAAGCGCCACCTGCTCAGCGGCCGTTGCAGCAGTGCAACGTTACGTATTTCCAGGCATAGCGATGTGCTGCATCCGAGGCAAAATCAGAGGTCGAAGCGATGGCGGCGGTTGCGCAAGCCGGCAGTGCACGGCCCCGGAGGGGGGGGGTAAAGAGCCACGGATAGGGGTTATATGTGGGAGGAGAAAAGGTGGCGATGTCAGAGGGCAGCAGGTTAGAATGGTGATGGGGGTTACGTGGACGAGGTTTGGGCGGAAGTTCGCCAGACTCGGGGGTGGTGGTGTGGTGTGTGGTGGTGGTGGTGTTTGTGTTGTGTGTGGGTGTGGTGGTGGGTGGTGTGGTGGTGGTGGTAGTGGTGTGGTAGAGTGGTGGTGGTGGTGGAGGGGGTGATGATGGGAATGGATGCTAATTTAGTGGGAGTAGTGGAAGCGGGCAGTGGCAAACAGTCAGTGGGACGCGCAGGTGTTGGTGATGATTATTGGCCGTTTGGTGGTGGGCGACGGTGAGGGCGACGGTGGTGGGCGACGGTGTGGGGCGACGGTGGTGGGCGACGGCGTTGGCGACGGTGTGGGCGACGGTGTGGGCGACGCGGTGTGGGCGACGGTGTGGGTCGACGGTGTGGCGACGGTGTTGGCGAGGTGTTTGGCGCGTGAATGGCGACGGTGTTGGCGACGGTGTTGGCGACGGTGGTTTGGCGGACGGTGTTGGCGACGGTGTGGGCGACGGTGGTTGGCGACGGGTGTTGGCGACGGTGTTGGCGACGCTGTGGGCGACGGTGGTGGGCGACGGTGTTGGCGACGGTGTTGGGACGGTGTTGGCGACGGCGTTTGGGGACGGCGTTGGCGAACGGCGTTTGGCGAGGCGTTGGCGACGGCGGTTGGCGAGGGTGTGGCGACGGTGCGGGCGACGGTTGTTGGGACGGTGTTGGCGACGGCTGTTGGCGACGGGTGTTGGGCCGATGGTGTGGGCGACGGTGTGGGCGACGGTGTTGACGAGGTTGCAGACGGCGTTGGCGGACGGCGTTGGCGAACGGCGGTTGGCGACGCGTTTGGGCGACGGCGTTTGGCGAACGCGGCGCGCTTGGCGAGGCGTTGGCGACGGGCGTTGGGACGGTCGACGGCGTTGGCGACGGGCGTTGGCGACGGCGTTGGCGACGGCGCGCTGGCGAGGGTGGTGGGCGGACGGTTGGGGGCGACGGTGTGGGCGACCGGTGTGTGGGCGATACGGTGATGCGTTGATGAGGACGTTGTGAGGACGTTGGTGAGGACGTTGGTGAGGTACGTTGGTGGTGTGATAGTGTGGTTGGCAGAGGCGAATGCCGGCAGCGGGAAGGGTCGCCAGCCTTTGGCGGTGAGGAGCTGTCGTGTGGCTGAGGCGGCGCTGAGAGTATCGGCACGGCAGTGCCTG
The DNA here is from genome assembly GCA_017312745.1 of Gryllus bimaculatus. Taxonomy (NCBI): domain Eukaryota; kingdom Metazoa; phylum Arthropoda; class Insecta; order Orthoptera; family Gryllidae; genus Gryllus; species Gryllus bimaculatus. Next base: position 2,207,312 of record BOPP01000171.1, read on the forward strand.
TGGGGGGGGGGCGAGGCAGTGTCGGTGGCGCACACGCTGTGGCGTTCTGTTTGCAAATATTAAAGCGCGAGGCGTCGGCCCGTAACACTCAGAGGAGACAGCCCTGCAAGATAAAGCGCGGCGTCGGCCGGCCGGCCGACGCTTCGCTCTGTCTCTGAGCAGCGCACCGTAGGCGAGGAAAACGCAACGCAACTGTGGGAACCGACACGTGACGTTCACACACTGGCTACTAAGTCTAGTGAGTTACAATATATGATTACAGATAATGGAATTATGTTTTACTCGCATATATAGATTCGGTCATTATATTTAGCACATTTAAAAGAATCAAATACTTTTTTAGTTGTCTTGAGACGTGTCCATTGTATTATTCTCTTCATACATTTTAAATCAGCAGACGCTGTGGTTCAGAGATCTTTCTTTACAGCTGTATATTTGTCTTTCTGTAATTTATTTTGAATTATCGTTTTAATACTGTATTTGTAAAAAAACGTAAAGATGCCCACTACTTGGCGTGTTTTAACGAAGATTTTTTGTAAATAATAATGATTACATAAAGTGTATTTAACATGTGAGTTTGTATATACTTAATAAATCGTGAGCTTTCTGTGTGATATGAGCTATTCATTTACATTTTCCAGAACAAGATTTACTGGAGTCAGCTAAACTACAATGGATAAGTAAAAGCATAAGATCATTAGTCCTGCATTTTCATTAATCTAAATCAAATGTAATTACAAAGTATAATATCATCTCTCAACCAACCATGGACACTTACAGTAAACATTATTTGCACATAAATAGGTCAGCAATAGTTTATCGGTTCTCTAATCACACATATTTATTTCAACTCATTGCGAAAATTGGTAGACGTCTTCAGAGTCAACCTCACAGCCGGTAAGCATGTTGATATGGGAGATGAAGGCATAAGCGGTAAATCCCCCATTGTCTGATATAATCACAGTAATATTCATTTTTAATGGGACAAGAAATAACCATTTTTCTTCGCTTGGTCACTAAACAGCATGGCGAGAAGTGGGGAAGAAGTTCGACGAGAATGAAAAATGAAAATATTAGTGGAAAACAGCAAGATGAAGAAAAAGGAAGACGAGCAGGCTAGAAAGATGTGAATAAAAGAACAATAAACTAATGAGTATAGAAACAAAAATTAGAGGAGGATAAATAACACGGATAGCTAAGAAGTTAAAAGGAAAACAGGAGAGAAGAAAAAATAAGATGAGCAAAAAAGATGAAAATGAAATTGAAATCAATAGAAAAATAAATTGGCAACTACATTGATTTTAAAATATAAATGTAAAAACAATATATTCGAGAACATTCGCACGAAGACGGCAGTTCCCGGTTGTGATGAAAAGAATCAGCAGGCGTTTTTGTATTATTTTTATTTAAAGGCGATCACAACCTTTGGAACGCTGCTCCGATTGTTTTTTAATTTAGGGTAGATACACTGTCCGCGCCAGCCGCAGCACCCGGCGACGAAGCGGGGAACGAGGGGCTGTGTCACGCTACGCGGGCGGCCGCTTCGGCAAATTGCCCCCATATCTGGCGGTGCGCAGCAGCAGTAGCTTTTCGTCGCGAGGCGATTGGAAAATTCAGAATTGCGCCGCGGAACTGTTTCCGGTTCATTTTAATTACGGCGCCTTTGCGTCGGGTCGCGTCAGCCTCCGGAGCAGAGACAAGTAAGCACGCAGGCAGGAGGGGCGGGCGAGCGTGGTGGCGGGCGAGCGTGGTGGCGGCGAGCGTGGTGGCGGGCGGGCGGGCGGGCGGGCAGAGGCGGCGGGCGGGCGGGCGAGGAGGCGGGCTGGGCGGGCGGCGAAGGAGGCGGGCGGGCGGGCGGGGCGAGGAGGCGGGCGGGCGGGGGCGGGGGGCGAGGAGCGGGCCGGGCGGGCGGGCGAGGAGGCGGGCGAGGAGGCGGGCGAGGAGGCGGGCGAGGAGGCGGGCGAGGAGCGGGCGAGGAGCGGGGCGAGGAGGAAAGCGGGCGGGCGGGCGGGCGGGCGGGCGGGCGGGCGGGCGGGCGGGCGGGCGGGCGGGCGGGGCGGGCGGGCGGGCGGCGGGGCGGGCGGGCGGGCGGGCGGGCGGGCGGGCGGGCGGGGCGGGCGGGCGGGCGGAGAGACGGACGGACGGACGGACGGCGGCGAGGACCGGACGGACGGACGGACGGACGGACGACGGACGACGGACGGGACGGACGGCGGACGGGACGGACGGACGGCGGACGGACGGACGGACGGACGGACGGACGACGGACGGACGGGCCGGACGGACGACGGACGGACGGACGGACGGACGGACGGACGGACGGACGGACGGACGGACGGACGGAAGGGGGGAGCACAATGGATGATAAGCGCGTTCTCGCGAATTCCTGATAACGTTCAATATTTACCCCCCAGGGCAACTTGGGTATTTAACCTTCCTAATGGGAAGAAAGGCTAGCTTGACCCCTCTTTCTACTTTCTTAATAAGTAGAATGAGAAAACATTAAGTTGTATGGTCACACTACGTTGTGTGATCACACAACATACAGTGTATTGTTGTAGCTGTACATTTTGCATATTTATTTTACTTTTACTGCTGTTCGTATTTCTTTAGATTGAATTTTTATTACGAATCCGACATTATTAGACATGTTTCCAACGTCATATCTAGTAAATGAGTCACGAAAAAGTCGAAAATATTGGACACAAATTGATTTAGGAAATATTGAGCACGTGGAGAATATTAGATGGACAATTTTCGACATAATCGTAAATAAAACGGTTTGCATGTGATGCAACCGATTTTATAATAATGTATATCTAATTTACAATAAGTTATTTAACAATTGGACAAAGCTGAGAACGTTTATTAAAATACAGTGCAAAATATTATTTTATAAAATATTAATTCTTCATCCTCTTATTCCTTAAACAATAGGATACTTAAACAAATATGTTGTTTCTATCCCATTTTTGGAGCTAAGCGAACCCTACTTCTGCAACCTTTTCTGCGGTATCCCAATAGACTTTGTGGTTAGGTGGAAGAGCAGGCCCTATGGCCTGAGCCTCGCCATTAATAAAGACATTTATTTATTAGTTTTTATTTTATATTATTATTATTATTTATTTTTTATATTAATTATTATTATTATTATTATTATTTTATTATTATTTAGAACTTGCGTATTTCCGTCTTTAACAAGCTAATCCTACCATTCTTGGCGCAAACTACCCTCCACTCTTTCTTTCGTCATTTTACGTAGATGTGTTGTGATGGGATGAAATGACTGTTCAGATGAGATTCATGAAAATAAAATGCCACAATACCACAATAAAATACTCATGCCTTTCTGGAAAACTCAAAACTCTCCGTAATTTGTCTCTAGCCTTCATACGACTTGGTGATTATCTCAGAACTTAGGATATTGTTGAAACCACACACCATGTGAAGCCATTTGCCTATCAGAAAATGGATAGTCTATGCTACACGTTTAGAACGTATAAATTTAATGTCCATATAATCGTTGGCATGAGCTTCTCTTTATATCAAATTTCTATAACATGTAAGTCGTTAACCAGAGCATATCCAATGTTAACTCTATTTTAAACATTTAGATAATATTGGAACTATTAAGAGACTATCCAATGGAAGGCGCGATTTTTTAAGTTAACTATTTTATTAGTGCTTACATTGTTGTTGAAATAATTACAAGTGATATTAAAAAAAGTATTTTCAAGAAAAAATAGAAAATAATGTTATTTTCATGTCGTACTATGTTGAAAATATTTTCATTTTATGGAAAAAAGACCATTTTCTTTATCAGAAAATAAGAAAAACAAAAAAATTAAATTCGTAAAAAACAATTGTAATGATTAATATATACTTCATTTCAGGACATACATTTGTCAACAGGGTTTTAAATCAATATAGAAAAATAATAAAATAATAGCTAGAACATTATTTAATGAGTCAACATTTTTTCTATCTTTTTATTTCGTCACGTTCAGCTTCTGGGTACAAAATCACAAACACCACCACTGGTCTTTGCCAGCATAGTACCGGAGACACGAAAGCACGTGACATTCGCTCGCTCTCGCGGGGTGAGGGAGGGGGGCGAGCGCTACCGAACAAAAGACGATCACGCGGCTCGCCGGAAGCGGCAATGGCGATGGTGGCGGCGTAGGCGGCGTTCGCCAAGAATTCTTTAATTGGACGGCGACACAAGGGCGCCGCTGAGCCGAACTAATCTCCGCGCGCGGCGTCTCGCCTCGCTTGCGCCGAACACGACGCGAACAGGCGACGAGCGGAAGGCGGGAATCGACCTCCCTCGCTTCGAGAGGTCGACGTTGCGACCTTATTTGGAGCAGCGCGCCGCGCCGGCGGGAGAACAGGCGGATGTGGAGCTGGTGGCTGTACTGGTGATGGTAATGGCTGGTGATGGTGAGTTTTGTTCTTTTGGAAAACGTGAAAGCGTTTCGCCAACTCGTTCAAAAGAACGATGTTTATTTGTCGCCATGCGAGAACGAAATCGTTTCAAGTGTTTAAGTGAGCAAAGTTTAGATAATCCTCTGTCATTCTCTCAATGTGGAGCACGAATATCAGAAAGACATACATTTGTAAAAGAATATTTGTGTATGAGTAAAAACCAGACCGGGATAAGTGACATTTTATACATTCTGAAAAAACAACAACAAACTGTTGGGTTTATATTAGGCTATTTGTATTTCAGTGGCAATCTAATTTCATTGTTTTAATGCATAATTGAAATGCCGTAGTGATAGTGATGCAATATATAATATATAAAGCACCACCACTTTACAGTGATGTTGAATTAAATAAAGTTTTATCAGAGTTTATAAAATGTCACTTATACCGTTCTGGCTTTCACCCATTCATATATAGAAAATTGTTTTCGTTGAGTATCATATTATGAAATAACATTCAATAAAAACGTAATAACATAAAAATTACACACATTCGAATGTACGTAATTATAAATTGGTAAATACTGTTTTTATTTAATACACGATAATAAATGATCTGTCGATCATTTTTTAATGCGATGACAATTGTGCACTTCTATTTGAAGCGTAGAGAGGTTTGGATAATAATGGTAGATATAAGTAATAAATATTTAAATAAAAGCAACGATATATCGCTTGAAAATTGACTGCACATTTTTTATTATTCAATTTTCTGTAGAGTATTGTTTTACATTCTGAATAATTTTTGAAAAGTGAAGGAACAAGCACAAACGTTTGCTTAGCTACAGTAAAGTAAAGTAAAGTGAAGTAAAGATTCATTTCTGTTTTTAGGTAACAGTGTAGAGTAATTTTACATTGAGGGCAATATTATATTTTTACCTCAAGCGTTTCTCGAATGTGAATCAATATAGGAAATACTAGCGGATCCCTGCAGATGTTGTTCTGGCCTTCATCGCCCTTTTTCTCTCTCCCTCCCCGTCTCTCTCCCTCTCCGTCTCTCTCCCTCTCTGTCTTTTCTCTCTCCGCCTTTTTCTCCGTTTCTCTCCCCCTCTCTGCGACTATGCCTATCTCTGTCCCTCTCATTAACATTTAGTTGCAGAATCTGTACGTCGCTGAGCAGGTTGGAAATATCGGGAAGCGCTTGGCCAGCAAAAATGTAATAGTAAGTTCAAGAAGATCTCATCTTGTAGATTAACACAAGAAACGTTTCTTTGCGGCTTTTGGCTACAAAATTTTAGATTTAATGTCTTCGAACGCTTCGTTTAGGAGTTATATAACGATATAGATTCAAAAATGCTGCCGAGTGTTATGGGTTACATTTGACATAAATATTTGTTTTTCCTACGCCATGTGGTAGAGTTGAAACACAATTAACATCATATAAACCTATTGGGTGAAAAAACACGTAAATGAGCCAACTTTCATGGAGATCGGTTACTTGGTGTCGGAGTTAACCGATCTTATATAATGTACCAACATCCATTTATACATATAAATTTGAGGAAGAAGATTTATCTCAAGTTCAAAATTATGCAAAAGAAAATGGAAACATCATAGAATGAACAGTGCCTCTGACAAAAGTAATGTGTATCCTACAATATTTCTCCAAATCAAAAAGTTATTCTTTGCAAACGTGCGCACGGGAAGCCAAACCACGCGAAGCAACTATTCCAGAACGGCTATCTATGCGCTAGAGTTAGAGCTTTTAATATCCTGTACATTCGCAACGGAAAATTCGGCCCCATTCATCGTGCACATTCGCGTGGCGTTGCCATGGAGCCGTGAGTATTGCATGCAGCGGAGGCGCGGGCACGGATACGCAACCCGGCGCACAGCTACGTGTTACGGGCCACCGCAGAGGCGCGACCCCTGCGCGTTGCCTGCACGCCCGCATTTTGTTCTGTGATGGAGAATACAAGTTATTTGATCATGCGAACATTTTCTGGACGAAATAACCACACTAACGGCTCAATTTCTAACACGAACATTACAATAAACTACGCACGAGACTGTTGGAGATAGAAGCACTACGGCTCGTGTTCATCGTATGTACTGAATTTGGCGATTCGAGTTAGAAAAGACAAGGCAGATCTAAGGGCATGTATAATTACTTATTAATTAATTTCCATAAGAACGAAAAAATATTTATATACAGATTCACACACATATATTTCTAAACATTAATTCAGAAATACTTATGAAGTTCTACATGTTATTGAAACTAATTTCACATTGTCATAAAGCAAACTTGTTATAAAGATTATTAAATTTAAAAAAGTAAATAAAGGAGACGTTAACCGAGATTAATGACTAAGTCTATCGATCGTGTGCCAAATATGTCCCACTAAGAAACATTCATACAAGAATAGTACATTATGCAACTAGTTACCAATGTTAAGCTTTATTGCGTGAGTGTATGTTTTGGAAACGAGAGGCGTTAAAAGCTAGTTTTCAATTTTTTATAATTCTATAAAACAACATTATTAATTAGTTGCATACGTTATTTTTGTATAACAGCATTATAATTTTGTAAGATAATCAAAGTTAATTTTTGGAAACAAATTTATTGAGACGTAGGAGGAATGTGAAAAAAACGGTGGTCGGCTGTTCGGTTTATCACTACCACCCCACGATTCTCTCGCTGCCAATGGCTGAATGAGTGATGACACAATTATTCGGATGGACAAACAACAAATACCCTACAGTATGTGCCATAAGATACATTGTATGAACGATTTTTATAACGAAACACGTAGTTTATAATGATATCAGCAAAATATTTTTGCTTTGAATATCACCAGTCCCACATCTTTTGGTTCAACACATTGCTTTCTATTTGTCGTAAACCGTCTTTCTTAACAGCAGCGAACTGTTAAAATCCATAGGGGATACACGTTGCTAACAGTATATGTTCTTTTTTATGTTGAGTTGTGTAATGCTAATACAGCCAGACATAACTACGAAAAAAATGTCCTAAAATACTTACAGCTGATTTACACATTTTAAACTGTTTCATTTTCCTCGTATCTCAGCAAATGACACGTACCCATAAAGCTGATCGATCTATATCTATACTCACAAATTGTGTTAAATTCAAGACGTAGCCACATCAGATGAGTTTTTGATATTAAAAAAACACTGGGTACAAAATTTTCTGGTCGTATTTATTTTCTTCGAAAAATCATGCATACGAAAAATAAAGTATTCAATTATCTAAATCCAATTTTGTGCGAATATTCAATTACGAAATCGAGACATGACATTTGGGTGCACGATGCATTAAATTTTGTTCACAATTCATTTTTACTTTCACAAAATCACGTGCTGTGTAGTAGGTCAGTGCTAATGCGACGAGGAGATAGTGACTCGCCCTTGACCCTCTGGTTCCATGCGTGTATCGCGCACGGCCACAAATGCAGTCCCGAGGGGCCCCTCCGTTATCTCACCTAGGTGCCCCCGGGGACGCCATGGCTCACGGGTGGGCCGCCCGCGGCGATGCAAGCACATGTTTACGTGACTGCGATTGGAATAATCTACGGATAAAGAGGATGTTTGCGCGCTCGCTCTTCAAATTTCATGTTCTAATAAATCCTTCATTTGTGCCACTACCGGCGTTTATGGATCGATAGTTAATATCCCATCCTATTTGTATTTTGGCATCGTAGAGATTCATTAGGGGAAAGTAGGTTAAGCTGGGAAGCCTTTTTCAGTTTATAAATCCTACAGAACAATATGTTTATTATATTTCAAAGTTCTATATTCAATAGTTGATTTTGTTACGTCAAAGCAGATTACCATAAATGTCATCTTTATCAATTTATAGTTGCTAAAGAAAGCGTTTCCCTATTTACCCTCACTTTCCGATTTACCCAAATTCCCTCAATTAGTACTCGTTATTAGTATCTTTTACAATTTTTTTTGTACAAATTGCAATTACAAATCCGAAGAATGTACACGTAACAGTAATTCATTGTTACTTTTCGGAAATAATTATTTTTAAAGCGGTGGATTAGAAAGCAATAAATTGATTAAAAAATAAGAGAGTTTAATAAATGGACAATGTTCGTTAAGTTTGCATAAAGACTTTGAATTATCCTTAAATGAGTAATTCAGTAATTTAAAAAAAAATAGATCTGGACAAAACAATATCATTCTTACTCTTTTTCAAATTTAAAGTCAATGGTTTAATGTAAATATTTCCTATTGCTATATTTATGTGTGGAAATAAAGGGGAAATTATTTACCGGAAATACACACAAACAATTTCAAATGAATTTTATTCTGATTCTATGTTATTACCTATTATTGATATCTCCTGATGCCTGTCACAATAATATAATTCTAAAGCTTAGAGTATCCAGGAAAAATATGTCAATTGCATAGTCATCTAATAATCAAGGGCAAATATGCATTATAGCTATAAAACTATAATTCTGATTAGAATATACTTCTCTATTTCTACTTGTAAATTTGCTAATAGAATTTTTAAATAGACGCCCTCCCATTCAGCATTGGAATACTCCACAGTGCAGTTGCATTGAAGCAGGAACTTCGGTAATCGATATGACTGAAGGGGGCAAAGGTCACCATGGAAACCAGATGAGGATACGAGGGGTAACTGGGAACCACTAATCGAACGCGGTGGTCATTTACTCTAATTTAAATCCAATTTATTTTATGGACATCAAGTTTTAGAGATAATGAGATTGGACTGAATTTAAAAATACCTGCCCATTAAATCATACGCAATCACGCGGGGATTAAGTGCCTTGAATATGGAAATAAGCCTAATTTTCACATGCCACAGGCATACAGCACAGTTAGGAGTCTCAAATTATGTAATTTTGATTACAATCCTGCATTTCAATGAATAGATCTGTCTCGCTATCCTACATTCCATAACTCCACCCGATCGAAGATGCTAACATTTAGTAAACTCTAATTTGAAAAAAAATGAAAATAAAGCGATATAATTTCATCTTTAAAAAGGGCTGATATTCAGTATTTTAATTTCACGCACTTACTTCGTAAGAAGATAAAATATTGTAATCGTGCACCGAAAAACTGCGAATAATCCACAGAAAAACTCTTATCGGTGGCACCTGGTAACGAAAAAGTGGATAAAGCTTTATTCTTTATACGAGGGTAGTTGCTACTGTAAAGATCTGCTGCCAATATTCGTCCACTATCTTTATCAATTTTATTGAATTTATAGACTTGCTAATTAACAATTTAGTTGGATCCAATGACGAGGTTATTTGCGCTTTTTAATAATAGGCCTCCATACTGAGAGAACAGGATTTGAATGCCATAGCAAAATGATTTGGTTGGAGGTAATGCTGATCCAGAAAAATAAGGTTATAATTGTTGCATTGAACGGACATTGTTTCACATTCATTTCATTGTAAATACAACTAAAATAATTATATTAAATAGATGTGTCATCCAAACATATTAACTGCAGTTTATCCAAATGTTCAACATATAATTTTGGGTATTAATATTTCAATGTTACAAAAAAATTTCGGGTCTGTAGCAATTGCTTTGGTATTAATTGTCGCATCTACATGTTTGTAACAGATTTGCACAAAATGTCTATGCTTTTATTTCTTCCACGGCATTTGCATTGAAAAGAAACCTGATCAGACAAACCGATACCATTGTCGACTACAAAGGCATTCAATACTTCGAGGGGGGGGGGCGCAAAGGCAACAGTTCTCGACCTTCCAATATTTCAAGATACACTGAATGTTTAAAATAATCTAAAATGTGTTGTTATAAAACGTAAAACATATCTCAAAACTTACAAATTACGATCTAATTATTATAAATAAATACAAATGTGTGAATACAACAGTAAAATGTAAAATAATTCGAAAGAGTTCCCTCTTCCATTTCACATGCTAGCGTGTCAACGTTGGAAGTGAGAACAGTGCGATTACAAAAGGCGTTTCATCAGTCAATCAGCGTCAATCAGCGTTTTGACGACCTAGAGTCGGCAGTTGTGTGAGAAATGATTTCTTGAAACATCTTGTGGAGAATTCCCCTATACGCTCCCCATACCCTGAGAGAGAACTCGTTTTTTATACGTCCAGCTTTGAAATGTCAGCGACTGAATGAAGGAAAGAATTAACTACTTATTATCTTACGGACTCAGTAAATAAACTACATCATTATGTGCACTTGTGAAACACGACCTCTTAACCCAACAAAGAGAAACGTTTGAGCAATGAATACGAATCAAATCTTTTTGCTCCCTATCACAAGCGAGCAGCAGACACCGCCCCTTAAATCGAGGCGTCGGCGATGGTTCGGGGGCGTGATTTATTGGGACAGTGAGCCCCACTTTTTCCCTCTCCACGTGGCCTGCTTGCTGATTTAAACGGCCATCTTCGGCAAGAAGTAATAGCAGTGGTGGCAAGTTGCTCAGATGGACGTGGAGCAGCAGAAGTGATGCAACGGCGAAGAAGAAGAAGAAGAAGAAGAAGAAGAAGAAGAAGAAGAAGAAGAAGAAGAAGAAGAAGAAAAAGAATATTGAAGCTGTCCATCAGAATGAGCGACGAGCGTTCTAAACGAGGGCCTTCTAGTGATGTGTACACCCAGAAGGCACGGTGAGGTTTCATCTGAAAGAAATTTAGAACTTTCTAATGGTTTGACGTGATTTGTACGCGAATCACGTACGCAATATGTATGTGATATGTATGCAATTCTATGAGTGGGTACTAAACCGGTAAAACTAGGTGCTGCGAACAGCAACTCTATTATGGAGGGTTTACTTATCAACAATGTCCAATGGAAATATTTTTGACACGTCACTGATTGCGCGTTTTGGACATCAAACTACTAGAAGTGAGCGTTTGCAATATTTGTAGTTTCCGTACATCCAACATTTTGAAACATATATAGATTGTTCTTTTTTGGTTATCAGTATTGCCATCTCAGTGTAGAATTCTCACAGAAAAATGTGACAATAAGTACAAATTTGACAAAGAACTATGTCGTCTTTACTACAACAGCATCACAGTCTCTGAGAATGCGAGGTCATGCCTTATGATACATTTTTGGATGTTTTTTTTTTACATTTTTTGGAAGTATTGTATTTTATCATTAAAATGTAGATTCTTAAATCATTACACGTACTTTTAAGAGGAATTAGAAGATTGTGCTAATTTAAAAGCGTCCTCTATCCAGATATGTCCATTAAGAGACGTCTCGATGTAATTAACATCCGAAAGATCTTCTCAGAAGACGTGGATTTCATTTCACAGTTGGGTACTCTCCTTTGATCTTCCCTCACTATCTCAGATGTTGACGAAGGAATGCTCATCTTGCGGATTTCTAAGACCTCAAGGACTCGTCCTCTCTCAGTTACAACAAGCGCTTTGACTCCTTAATCTTAGCATATTTCGTAAACTTCATGCTGTATTTCATTCTGCCCTCAGATAAATTACTGTGGTGTGATATCAAAGGCTGTAGCAAGCCCATGCACTAAATCAAATCAAATAGTAAAATATGTATTAAGTCAATTACAATGAAAGTAAATAGCTCATGGAATGATTTAAAATGCTTGACCAGGAACGTCAGAATTTTGTTATTCAGGATGATGTGCAAGTTTCATCTTAGCTGTTACATTCCCTACAGATCAATTACTAGACACTGTTTCATAACTATATATCTAATAATTTATTTAAATTATGTAAACAGTCGCAGTCTAATGTGGGTTGCGGACTAAAACAGAGCGAGCAGCTGTAGCAACATATCAGTGGTGTGTTATATAGCTACATGATTTCCGTAATCCCCCAGTCCTCCGATTTCCCCAAGGACTGACGATGAGATGCAGGACATATTGCGCAAATGCCGTTAACAATGTTGCCAAAAAATTCCGGACAGTGGTCTCTTAGAAGGGAGAAATTAAGAAAATTTCTTTAAAGACGCTGGTCTATGGTCAGGGAGGATGTGGCCAGTTTACAAGGGTACGAATTACATACAATGTTTGTTACAGTGCCCTTCCCAAGAAAAATATGTTTTTGAGAGGGGTGGTCGTGTAATAGGGCGTGTATTTTTCTGAGACGTTTAACTAAGGACGAAATGCCAGAAAATTACAATCATTTCCTTTCCTTCGTCTTTTCCAGGAGGAATAGATTGTCCAGATGGGCGGTTGTTTAATAGGGGTTGTCTCTCAATCACGTTTTACTGAAGTTAAACACGAAAATCCCAATCTTTTTTCGTATTTTCGAAGAAAAAATACGTCTTTGGGAGGGGCGGATGTTGTTTTTCATAGATGTTTCACTGAAGATGAAATGCCCGAGAAAATTACAATCTAAATTGGTGCGCTCGCTGGTGCGCTGGCTGGTGCGCGCCCTACCTCGGAGCGGTGGCCGCGCAGGTTATAGTTGGTGCGCAGCGGGAACTCGGCGCTCTTCTTGCAGTGCGAGGTGGTGAAGGTGACGCCCACGATGCCCCGGATGTTTCCCGTCGCCAGCCAGCCCTCCTGGTAGTAGTTGGTGCGGTTCAGCTTCCAGCCTTCATCCTGCAACACGAGCGCAAAAGGGGGCGCGGTCAATGGCCATTCTAGAACTTTCATTACAGAATTACGTCAATGTATTTACTTATAAGTTTGATTTTAAAATATGATGACATGTCAGAAAAGTCCTGAGATACATTAAAGAATTAATATTGTCTTAATACTATAATTTAATCAAATCATGAAATCTATTTTCAAGTGCACTAATAAATGAATAATTAGTGGCATCGTCACCAAAACAACTCATCTATTGAGACATTAATAACACTAATAAAAAATTCTTTATATTATTTCTAATTGTGCTTCACCCCAATTTCAGCCGTCAGAAACATTTTTGTATTTGCAGTACTGTCGGACTTGTTTATTTCCAGGTGGATAGTCCATATTGGAAAAGAAGAATCAGTGAAACTCCAGGTTCTAAGGATAGGAGCGAGAAGAGACTGGGTAAGCAAGGATTCTGCGCAGATTATAGCCTGTTGCATAAGGTATTGGGCAGACGTTCTTCTGAAATTGACATTAAACACATTATTTCATTCCATGATTCTGTAGTGGAATTAGAACAAATGTTATAGCTATGTAGAATAATTATTTCGTAAGATAAATAATTATTTCATTATTTTATGAAATACAAATGTTATATTAGACTGAAACAAGACATTGAATTTATGTAGATACTTACAAATCAAATAATATAAGTTGCAACCCTGTAATAGCTACGTTTCTTCTGCAATAGCCGAGTAGTCCTAAATATGAGTTCTACTCATAGCTGACAGTGCATCCCAGTTTGAGAAGCAAACATCATTAATTGTAATTATTAATGAAAAATCGCATAAGGTTGTTAAATGTCTAACATGTTTCTCTAAAATAAATATTACTGCCGTTTTGAGGCATTCGTCACTGATGTTAATGAACAGTTCAAACAGTTGCAAATCAGTTCAAACAGTTGCAAACAACTATATCTTCACTACGCAAACTTCATTAATCGGAGTGTTTTCCAAAATGAAGGACATCAAAAGAGACTGAATTTCTTATTCAAAGACGAGCGCGAGGCACTTGAAAAGTTTTCTCTACAACCTTTCTGCGAACGGCAGGAACATTACGAAAACTGATACATTCTGCAGCAGGATTGTCGCCTGATTGTTCTCTCTGATTCTCGTAATAAAACAGTCGTCTTCACCCAAGAGAGGACCTCGTCCTTTCTGGAAAAAACCCTTCACAATTTCACGGGCAGCGAGAGAGCGAGTAAGGGTGGGAAGGAGGGAGGGAGGGAGAGAAGTAAGGGGGCGGGGGGAGTCGAAAACCGTCGACACCACTCGTCACCGCACTTCCGCTTCAACGTTTCCGCCTGCTGTCTCATCCGGCGCCCTTCACTTCCGGCCGACCACGAATCCAGGTTTTTGGGATTATTGATGAGGAGGAGGAGGGAGGAAAAGACGTACGAGAGGGATCGGAGAAGGGACGGAAGATTTCAATAAAAAACGTCCCGCCGTCTATCGTCCAGTGAAACAAGACCGACGATTCTCCTACGCAACGGCCGACGGTGAGGAGGGGGGGCGAGTTCTTACGCGAAGGTCCCCTCTGCCCGAGGAAGGGGGGCGGAAGCGACGTCGAACGCCTGACACGCAGCTGACGCCGCGCGATTTTGACGACGTCTATGGAGAAAGAAGCGGTATCTAAGGCACAGCGAAGAGAGGTTGTGAAAGGCTTACGTTGACGGACGTATCGACTGGGAGAGGTTTGGCTCAGGGCTAATTAGACTGAAGTTTTGCTTTGCATGCCCTCTGACAGGAGAGGCGCCAGGAAACCTGCAGTGACCATACAGAGTTATGATAGATATGAGCTCCTGACGGTGGGACGTTTTTAGAGCACTAGTTATACAGCTTCCGTCGAATTCAAGTCGCTGCCAGACGATCGGTATTTTTTCCTGAGGTTCCTCCGATCAACACCAGCGAGAATCCCCGAAGCAGCATTACCTCACAAAACGGGCCACATCGCTCGCGATCTTTCCTTCCCTTCCCTTAACCAATCCCTCACACCCTTACTTTCAGACACAAATTCACTGCTTTTCACATATCACTGATGCCCGAGAGATCGCGTCAGGACTGAGAAGCTCTGTGCCATTCCGGACTGGTGCGGGTGTCCCGTTGCAGTGGATATATCTGGTAGGGAATCTACCGATAGCAGACGGTGGAGTCTCACTATCCCAGGAATATCACCACCACCTGCCCAATGAAAAAAAAACATGCACGTCAACTTACGGAACTTAAGCCCGTCAAGACCCCCGCAATCCACTAATAAGTGGAAAAGACTGAGCGGAATTACTAAAGAGTCATCCAATCAATCAATCCGAAAAAGCGACATACCGAACGGCCGATCAACGTCACTAGACTTATAAACAACCCGTAATCGAGAAATTCCACTCCCATGCGTTATTAATATTCGAATTAAAAAGTTTCCATATGAACAATATTACTCTGAGTTACATAATCCCTTTCTATTAAAACACTATTTTACTGCCCCAAACTAGGGGCATGTTTAAATAGATTTAGGAATCTGTAGACTTAGGAGTGGCGTTGGAGCCTTATTTACAGCACAGATAAAAGAAAAGACAAATACAAAACACAGAAAACCAGACCAAAACAGATGAGAATAATAATTTTGAAAAAAATGTTAATAAGGTAATGGAAAATTGCGCTGACAACAGTGTGATGAAACGTGGCAATGACAACGAAAGGGAAACGAGGCTGGGAAATGAATTCAAGAAGGGTCGAATGATATCGAAGAGGACGACGAGCGGAATGCAGAGGATGAGGTGAATCAACATACCAAGGATGAGCCGCCGATGTGGCGCAGCCGCCAGTACCGTTTCGCTGCACGGTGGGGGAGGGGAGGGGTCTGAGAGAGCAGCACGGCGGTTGACCTTTGTTCTCGCGGACGCAACAAACGAATCGGGGACTAAGCGTGCCTGAGTTTGTGAAGCTGAGGCCGACCCCAGGCACTGCCGGAGACTACCCCGACGGGGGCGTCTCCGACACGCAAATGCCCACACCTGACGCTCTCACGCGCCGCCGAACGCCGACCGCCACCTACTCATTCCGACACTACCAAACATCATCACCCGCCTGCCGCCGCTTCTGCACCGTCTCGGCAACGCCTCCGCCTCTCCCAACCCCCCTGGTCAACGCCTCTTGCCCAACAGTCTTCCCCCCCTACGACCCCGCCAACACCCTCTCTATGCCTCCGCCTACGAACCTCTTCTCTATCTGCCATCCGCCCCCTCGCCCCCCCGCCAACGCCTTCGCAAACCGCCTTCCGCCAACGCCTCCGCCAACGCCTCCGCCAACGCCTCCGCCAACGCCTCCGCACAACGCCTCCCAACGCCTCCGCCAACGCCTCCGCCAAACGCCTTCCGCAACGCCTCCGCCAACGCCTCCGCAATTACGCCTCCGCCTCCGCCCTCGCCTCGCCTACCGCCCCAAAACCGCCAACAGCCGTCCCACCAACGCCTCGAACCAACGCCTGCGCCAACGCCTCCGCCAACAGCCTCCCGCCAACGCCTCCGCCAACGCATCCGCCAACGCCTTCGACCAACCCCTCCGCCTCCGCCGTCCGCCTCCGCCTACGCCAACGCCAACGGCCCTCCACCAACGCCTCGACCAACGCGCTCCGCCACGCCTCCGCCAACGCCTCCCGCCAACGCAGCCCGCCAACGCGCCCGCAACGGCCCCGCCAAACGCATCGCGCCCGCCAAGCACGCCCCCGCCAACGCGCCCGCCAACGCCCCCGCCAACCCCCCGCCAACGCCCGCCCGCAACGCCCCCGCCAACGCCCCCGCAACGCCCGCCGCCAACGCCCGCCTCATACCCCCCGCCCAACGCCCCCCAGATTACTCTACTCTGCCCTCGTCGCGCCGTCCTAAGCCATTAACACTCCTGCCGCGACCCGCTGCCACCATCCCCCACCCCCCTCCGCCTGCCGCGCTCTAGTTATCCCTCACAGCGGGAGGCCGACCCCCCACCACGAGATTGGGAGATAAGACAAACAAGGAGCGGTTCGCCCGCTGGAAAAAAAGCCCCACCGCCCCTCGCCTCACCCGGTGCGCCAAGCGCCACGGAGGCCCCGTCCCAGCCCGCGCCGCGTCGCCGCACGCCCACGCCGCCCGGAGCCAATAAGGCTTTCACCCGCAGACGAATGGCGCAGCATTCAAAGCCGCCCTCGGTCTACCACGTCGTGTGCACGAAGCGGTAGGGCGGGGTGGACGGAGGTGAGGCCAGGTTCAGGATGCGTTCGTTGGAACGTGGCAGGGACTCTATCTATTCGCAACAGGCTGGGTGACGAGGAAAGATGGCAGACGGAAGCCAAGAGCGAGCAAGAGCGGAAGGCAAGAGCGACGCCAAGAGAGCGGAGAGAGCGGAAGCAAGAGCGGACGAGCGACAAGCGAGAAGCCGAGCGAGGCAAGCAGCGGGAGTCAAGAACGGAGGCAAGCAGCGGTATGGCTAAGAGCGGATGGCAGAGCGGTGGCAAAAGCGCGTGGACAAATAGCGGTGCAAGAGCCGTACGGCCCAAAAGAGCGGTGCAAGAAGAGCGGAGCAGGGACGAGTTAGGGAGAGGTAGGAGTCAAAGAACAGGACGGGGCGGATGCAGTAGCGGAGGCCAGGTGAGGGTGAGGATGATCGCGGAGGTAGGAGCGGAGGTGGGGAGGAGCGAAGACGGGGTGGGGACGGGCTGGGAATGGAGTGGTAGTGGGGAGAAGGAGGGGAGGAGATGGGAGGCGACAGAGGAAGTT
This sequence comes from Gryllus bimaculatus, assembly GCA_017312745.1. Lineage (NCBI taxonomy): Eukaryota > Metazoa > Arthropoda > Insecta > Orthoptera > Gryllidae > Gryllus > Gryllus bimaculatus. The sequence continues at coordinate 2,225,106 of BOPP01000171.1, forward strand.
ACAATGACGGGGCGATCTGTACGCGGGCAGTGGGGTGGCGAAGGCGGTGAGCGGAGGGAGTGGTGGGGGCGGCACGTGTGCAGCCGACGGGGGCGCCCTGCTGCCTTCGGGGCACCGCCGCTCCTTCTGAAAAGTGGAAAATGGTAGCTGCGTGCGCTTTTTAAACCTCGGATCCCGGTGGACAACGGAAGACTATCGCGTCGTTATCTCCGCCTCTGAAGTACGAAAGCCCTTCCCCTCCTACTGGATGAGGTCTTTTGAGTCTGGTAATGGGAATCCTTAATAAAATTTCGTGCTCTATTCGATTAAAGTCGACTGACGACGTTTTGTTCCGGCTTTTATCTGGAAGCTTCAAGTAATAGGACAGCAATTGTTTTAAATCGATATTCATACCGCTTGTGAGGTACGAAATTGCTGCTCCATGACAGAAATAGTTTAATATTAATATCAAGATTAAAGAATAATAAAATAATGTATACGTGTCAGAATATAAATCTCATCATCACATGAATCATATGAATTTTCTTGATGAATTTTCGAAGATGAAGTTTAATGATTGTATAAAGATTAAAAATAAGAATTAATTCACTGATGTTGAAACAACATAAATAACTTATCATATATACGCGACTGATTGAAAACATAAAACACACGAAAGATTTATTTCATTTTCTGGCTGATCTCTCACTTTTTTACTTCTTCCGGCACATTTGTAAACGCAAATGAATGTCGTTATTTTTTACCGAAAATTATTAGAATGCGTTGTTGAAAAGAAGGTTTGACGGAAAATACATTACATATCTATTGGAAATTTATTCAATATAAAACAAACTAAGTTTTGTGAAATTGAAAGTATCGAAGAAGTGATAGAACTCGATAGGGAATTATGTTCGTAGATTCTCAATAATTTATCAACACACCAGTTACAAAAAGTCCCACACGACATTTTTTTGTTGGAGTATCTAAACTCCGATTTAAGTACACCACACTTCAAGGCGTCACTGTACTTAAATCAGCAGCAAAATGAGCTCCATAACACAAAAAGTAAATCGTAACGAATCTCCCGATTACATGACACTGTCCCCCTCTCCGTTTAGCTCATGACTTTGAAGTGTCACTGTGTTGAAATCGGAGTATAGGAGGCAACTATATAATGGGAGTTTGAGTAGAGTAGTGGTTTTATTGAAATGAACAGTGCCATGGTGAGACCCAACGACACTGCAATTCAAAGAACAAGTACGCTGTATTCATAAACGTATCTGTCAATACAAAATTAATTTGTGTAATGCCATCCTCTGCATATTTTGCGAAGAATTTGTACATAAACTATTCAGTGAAGTATTATCATTCTGAATCGTGAATTATAAAGAAGAGCCATTATTACAATGCGTCATTTTATCAAGCGACTTTACCACACACAATCACAGATGAGTACAATTTGTGCAGCATAATATAATAAATTGACTTGAGAAAATATATGATTTATATTTTTATGAAGGGACGATGGAAGAACGTCGGCAATTGATAGAAGAAAACTGCCAGGTTGAGATAAAACTGATCAATTTGCGTAAATATTTTGAAGTACTTTGGTACCTGAATTTTCTCAAAATCATTAAATGAATTGTTGAGTTGAAAAATGAGTTATTTCATCTGAATTTTACTGTTTTCTTTATTTCAATATAAAAACAAACTTTTTCTTTTATTCTCCAATCCGTCATGTATTTTAGTACTAACATAAATATTTCTTAAAAGATCGAAACAAAATAATTTTTACAACAAAACTGATATCTATAAAGATACTCTAAGGAGAATATTGTATGAAGACAATATTATTAAACCAGTATGGCATAGCTTGAAGACAGCTAATGGTAATTTATCAGGATATATTAAAATTTAGTACAATTAACATTTAGATCTTAAAACAATAGGATACCTTTAGGTCATTCAAAATTATTTGGTTCTAATAGGTGTATCAGAAATATTCATTCCAGGATTTTGACGTATTTATAAAAAGCTAGAGAATTTGAAAAAAAAATGTTTATTTTTTTAAAATACGTCAAAAGCAAGTTCTCAGTCATTGGGTGCACCAACCAGTTTAAATACAGAACACAAAACACACTACAAATAGATGTAGGAAAAACTTTAGATGGTCCCACAATTCTTTCAATGTTTGTGAAACGCGATACACTTGAAATTCTAAAATATTTATGAACATTTTCTGCCTACTAGATCTATCGCCTGTCCGTTAAGACATTTATGTGCCAACAGAATTAGAATTCCCTTTAGCGCGCGATCATTAAACCCTTGTGAAGCCCCACGATAAACGCATTCGCGACGCTCTGAAGCAAAAGGCTTCCGGGGGCGTAACCGCACTGCCTGTCGCCCGTCGTCACGGGGCCTCCGGAGGCGGAGGAGAGAGTCCGGGGGCGGTGCCGGGAGCGGTGGGGCGCTGACGGAGGTGGGCGAAAACGGAGCTGCGGGCGAAGGCAGAGTTGTGAGGGAGGTGGTGACGTTGCGTAAGCGGTGGCTGTGGCAGAGACTGAGGCAAAGGTGAAGTCGGAGAAGGATGAGGAGGCGAAGATGGAGACAAACGGAGGCGGCGATGACCGCGGTGGGAGTGGCGGAGGCAAAAGAGAAGGTAGTGGTGATGGTAGAAAATGCGAAAGCGATGGACATGGGAGAGGCGAAGACTGGGGAGAAATCGAAGGCTGACGCGAAGGCGGAGACCCAGGCGG
>BOPP01000171.1:2232949-2248731 GCA_017312745.1 Gryllus bimaculatus
CCTTCTCAACCCCAATTGCGGCCGCGGCGCCCTTTACACGCACGAGAGGCGCGCGACGCTTCCCCAGGGTCAAGGGCATCCGGGAGCCCATCAAGGAATTGCTCTCGGTCTTGCTTCCGACACTTGGCGATGAAAGGAACAACGAATTGCATGCAGCCAGATATTACAAAAGAATTCAACACAACAAACGTACACTAGATTATTCAATTTCTCCAACTTGAGAAGTGCAAATGCGGAAAGTAGTAAGCGAAATTGCTAGTTAATTAGCTTTAAGTATTGAAGTCAAAATTAACAGTCACTCATTTTGTGTGTAAGGAAGTTCACGAATTGGATGCTAGGAAATTCTAGCACTATGTAACGCACTCAGCAACCGGAAGCCCTTGCCCTCTACTGGATTGTAACGGGCTGTAATAATTATAAAAGGTGAACGCGCGAACAATAAATACTGGTACAAATAAAAATACTTATATTACTCATGATACATTTTCATAATGAATAGTTATTAAACATACGCTTTCAATATTATCATTTCAATTACAATTAATTATTGTTCTCTCAACCGCAATGCACAATTGTTTTAATTTTTTATTTGATTTTGCTTTTCCAGCATAATACAAAAATTATTAACGTTATTGATTACATTGAGCCATATTTGACCGACTCAAATTAAATAAAAATTGAAAACTATATTTATTCATAATTAGTTTGTGTCGCCATTTGAATTCGAAAATTAATTATTACTCAGTGTCGACCTCTGAAACGTTGAAAACAGTTTCAAGTTTATTTAAAGAGCCTATTCATTTCGGTTTATTTAATAAATCTATGAAAAACTGAGACGTAGATATGTATCCCAAATCTACAAAAACGTACTTTATAGTGCATGTCTACGAAATAGTCCAGTACTAGCACACTTATTAATCAAAATGGACCTTGAAAGTATCGAACGGAAACAAGAGACTCCGGTGAAAACAGTACACAAGGAGTCGCGATCACTCATGATTGAAATCCCATCACCACCAGACCATATCGCGTTCAAAGCGACACGAGGCGGTTATTGTATCGACGAAGCTCACCTGCTTCCCCATCAAGGCCACTTTAAATATTTGCGCGTGCTACCTGCACGCGTGTTGACTCGCGCGCTACCTGTCGCCAGGCGCCGCACTAAACACACATACACACACGCGCACACACTAGCGATGCCGTCGACGCCCCCACAAGCCAGATCGCAGCGTTGCCGTTTCCGCCACCGCCAACGCCACCACCGTCGCGCTAGTTCGGCAGAACAAAAGAACCGAAAGCAAACATACGCGCTAGCGCGCGAAAGCCCATTTGGAGCGCAGCCAGGAGCCCGAAATATTCGGCGTGACAAAGGTTGCGCGTCCAAACTATTCGCAATTCCGCCGGGAGGCAAAAATATGCGAAAGTTGTCTGGTTGCCGGCGTGCGACCGGCGCGACGGCGCGGCGGTTCGGGAAACGAACGACTTCGAAGAATGACGGTTCATTCCTGATGTGTGACAGCAGTCTGACCTCGCCGACGAAGGGCTCTTTGTTACCATTTCCCTCAGCACTATTCGATCTTGGCATGTAAAAGAACTGTACGACAGGCCTTTAACTATATAACGAGTAAACATTTCAAGATACGTGGCTCTCTGTGGGACATCGGCCTGTTAGTCTGCCTACTTTGATACTATTTTGTTGGAATGACTAGTTACAGGCGGATAATTCTGAACAATTCAATTTGACTGAAAAATATCTATATATCAAGAAAATAGGAGGATAGAATCATAGAAAGATATTACAATTTTGATTGAATAGATTAATTTGTTGGTGCTTATTTAAGATTTGAACATAAGAGAGTTGCATTGAGTTGAAAACTCTATTTGGTATAATAAATGTACGAATATGCACAATAATGTAATGTATATTTCAATTATTGCTTATTCATTGAAACATATTACAACCTAAATTTGTTGCGACATCATGTCTTTCATCACACAATTAAAATAATTATCAGTAATCATTGCTTTTTACAAAATAATATTTATTTATCTTACAAGAAAGAGGCTTGTTCAGAGTATTGCCGCTGTCTCTGCAGCGACTCTGATCGAAAGGTCCTAGGGTTTCTAGTCCCGATGGTGACAGGCTTTTCGACACTAGCTAATAGCTAGGCGGAATTCATCTTTGTACTGGACACGTGAGGTCAGACAAGTGGCGGACGTTTAGCGGCCGCCTGCTCCGATAGTCATTGTTCCTTTGTTTCCAGCCGAACGTCGGAGAAGTACTCTAACAAACGGGCCCCGATCCGCGCGCAATATTTCCTTCATCTTTCTTCACTTATCCTCTTCTCTTACTTACACACATCTACACTAACATGCACTGCATTATCACACATGCCCGACGACCATAGAACTTGAACCGAATGGGACAAGTCGCTGCAGGGGAGATACCTGGCGGCGGAAATCCTACCCTGCAAGTTGGTGTACGGCCCAGCAAGTCTCACGCACCAGCTGAGAAGAACTTCGCTACCTCCCGGGGTAAAAAATTCACTACTTTACCGGGAATAATGACCACACCACCGGGTATACTTATTTTACTGTGGTAGTGTGATGTATGTGAATTCTATCTTAGGATTTATAGTAAGGCGTACCAACTCCTTACTATCTCCAAATTATTTTATTGTAATTAAAAAGAGGGATTATGATAGTGTTTAGAAAGTTCTTATATATTTATGTACGTATTGCACGTTAAGTTTATAATAAATATATTTTATTACTCTATTATATGGTATCGGTCGTGATAGCGTTTGTACTAGTTGTGTGACCGCAACTGAAGTAAGACAGAACAAATCTAGGTTCGAGGTCCGGCAGTGCCAGGAGTTTCGATCTCCGCTTAACAGTGTAAAAACCGGTCACGAACCACATCAGATCCTCTCTTCCCAACCCAGTCCTCGTTTCCACCCTTAACAACGATAACGGCACCAAAGATCAAACCGCAACGTATCACTTGCAGCAGTTTCTACCGCTCACCTCGCATGCAGAGTAGTTTCTGCCTGCAGAGCTCCGGCGCTTAAATAGGAGCATAACCGAGTCTCGCGCGAGGGAAACGTATTCAGCGCAGCGCAAACAGCGACCGGAGAGGGCGGGCTTGCGGCGGCGGTTATGGGAGACGCGTGGGGCGGGGTGATGCACGGCGACTCCTCGTGACTAAAGCGTAGTGAAGCTCTGGGCACCGTCAACATCGGTCCATCTTCGTGCCAGCTAGCCCGCCGCCCTCCCTTCTCCGCCTTCGGCCCTCTTCCTCGGCTGTTATTCACCCAACCGGGTTTACACTCGGACGGCCCTCTCCGCCCGCTGCGATCCATGTGGTCACCGCCCCTTTCCTGTTCGATCCCTTTCTGCGCTGCGCTCTCACTCGCTTTGCGTCGTTTCCTACGGACTACCGCTTCTTTTTTTATATTTAACACCCTTCACTGACCCTAAATTTGCGTTTACATGTCACGAAGTATCTTGATAGTTTTAGCTGTGAGATTGTGAAAATTCTTACTTAAGACAAAGAAAGATCATCTGCCACATTTGCATAATAATTATTACCACATTTATGTGTCGTATGACAGATTATTACAATAAGGTTTTGGAGAATTATCTAAAGAGATCGTTTGCCGGTTACTAACCATCAATTCAGAAATATAATGTAATAAGAAATATATATATTAAGAAATATATGTAATAAGAATTTACTTTGTATAACAATATCGTCCAACATATTGTATACTTCGAAAAATTGTACTATAATTTTCATTTAAACTTGAAGAATAATATTTAAAGAAAAATTATACTATAATTTAATAACCATTTCAGGGAATATTATATCTTTCTTCACTCTTTAAAATATCTATCATCGTCAATATTTCGCGGATTTGAATTTTATATAAGATGTTTCAAACATGGTAGGAAAATGAGGAACACCCCGTATCACGTATAAGCTTATAAACTTTCACTATTTCATAACAGAACAGAAAAAAAACATGAATCAATCCTTTGTGTTTGGTCTTGTTTGGACCCGTTAGGATTAATTTACTTGAGCATGGCCCTTCCAGACATTTACCGTTTTTTATACATTTATGAACGGCTCTACTAAAATACAACACTCCTTTGAACGCATGTGTTAGACGTATCTATGAGTGTCTTCCTCCGAATTCAGCTACATCTCCACTACCTGGATGACAGTCCGTCCCGTCGTGTACCACGTAGCCACCAAACCCCAGTGATGGCGTGCAACGCCATTGCTTCGACTTACTTCCAGCCGCCGCCCCCGCCATCGTCTCCACAGCCCTCCTCTCGGCGTTGCCTCCACAGCATCCTTCCCCATTGCTCTCTCCACAGCTTCCGCCCCGACCTCTGCCACTGTCATCCCCGCCGCCGCCACCTCCACCGCTGCCACCCCCGCACACACCCCTAAACGCTCCCTCCGCGCGCCGCACTGACCATCGCCGAAATGCAAAGACATTTGCCCCTTATCCAATGCCTCTCGCCACCACCTCTGCCCATGGTCTCGACCCCGCTGCCGCCGACTGCCACTTTCAACCACAGTTCCCGCCGTTCGCCTCGCATCTCCATGCCCTCAGCTCCACTGCCTCTCGCCTCTGCTCTATCCACCACATCAACCACTTTCGCCCCCGCCGCCCCGCCCCCACCTCCTCGCAGTCCACTCTTACGCTACCAGCCCCTCTTGTCACGCCCGACTCACTTGCCGTTATCGCCTCCTCCGCGCCCTTCTGCCTATCACCACTGCCCACAACGGCCTCCGTCACGCCGCCATCATTCCACCGCCGCCGACACCCGCTCCCGAACGCCCGCCCTGATTAAAGGACGCAGACCCCGCACGATCCCTCTTCGCAAAGGCGGCGCGGCGGCGGCGGCCGGAGGCGGTGCGACGGAAGGCGGAGGCGTGGCGGTGGCCGTGGCGTGGCGGTGGCCCGTTGGCGGCTGGCCGGCGGTGGCAGGTGCGGGACGTGAGGCGGCTGGCGGCAGGCGGCGGCGGAGGCGGCGGCGGTCGCGGCTGCCGGCCGGCGGAGGCCAGCGGCGGAGGCAGCGGCGGCGGCAGAGGCGGAGGCCGGCCGGCAGAGGCCCGGAGGCGGAGGCCGGCGGCGGCGGAGCGGCGGCGGCGGAGGCGGCGGCGGAGGCGGCGGCCGCGAGGCGGCGGGGAGGCGGCGGCGGAGGCGGCGGCGGAGGCGGCGGCGGCGATGGCGGCGGCGAGGCGGCGGCGGAGCCGGCGGCGGAGCCGCGCGGCGCGCGGCAGAGGCGGCGGCGGCGCAGAGCGGAGGACGCGGCAGAGGCGGAGCGGCGGCAGAGGCGGAGCGGCGGCGGCGGAGGCGGCGGCGGCGGAGGCGGGCGGCGCGGAGGCGGCGGCGGAAGGCGGCGGCGGAGGCGGTGCCGCGGACAGCGGCGGCGGAGGCGGCGGCGGCAGGCGGCGGCGGAGGCCGGCGGCGGAGCGGCGGCGGAGGCGGCGGCGGAGCGGCGGGCGGAGGCGGCGGCGCGAGCCGGCGCGCCGGAGGCGGCGGCGGCGGCGGAGGCGGAGGCGGCGGCGAAGGCGGCGGCGGCGGCGGCGCAAAGCCGCGCTAGACGTTCTTTATTGCCTTTTACACGCTGTGATCCGCCCAACGCACGCCGCATCCATGCGAGCGCAAGGGAGTGGTTTGTACGCTCGTCCATCCTTCCGCTGGCAACTTCCCATTTGGTTTGGCGCTTGCTTCATACATTTTGGACGAAGTCGTGCAAAGTGAATGTGCAAGATTATGCACATTCAACTCTCCCCATACAATATTCACGAACCACTTTCCGATTAATTGCCTTTAAGTTAGATAGCTTCTAACAAAAAATACAAGTAATTATGGAACGGATATTAACAGATCAATAATGCTTTAAAAATTATTTATTGCAGGCAATGTGCGTAATAGTGATTCTTGAAAACACGATTACCTCAGCCATTCATTATTTAGTAAGGTATAAACAAGTAATGGTTATTGATATAATTATTAAATGCAGATGATATTTCACGAGACTTTACGTGGCTTTGAGACCGATACATTGTAATATCTTATACTACCTTAGCTCGGCGAATCCGGCGGCGGATAGTTTTATAATTCTTTTGTAATGCCAGTTTATATTTAAAGAAAATTTTAAAAGTAAAAATTATATTCTGCATTGTGTATCTTCAGAAAGGCTTACATGCAAACGTATTGTTAGAAGTATTTCTTTAAAAATGGGTTTCATTACTTTAGTAGATTTCACTATCGTCAATATAACAAAAATCTATTGACAATGTGATTATTGACGACCTAAGGGTTCACGTTGAACCGGAAAGGCACTATAGTAATACACAGCATTTTAGGTGCCTTAAATCTCCCCAAAACATGTTTTTCAAGAATTCTTTCAAAATATTCTAGAAAGATCCAGTTAAAAAGTGAGCGAGTTGATTCGACTCGTCGAGAGTAATTGAATACGATCTCTTCCGTAAGAGGCTTTAAAATTTCTCAAAACGCGTTTTACGTGCCAAACTTCCAAAATGATTTTTCGATAATTCATTACCAATTTTGGTTGAATTACCGGAAAAGATAGTGTAGCGCGCTAACTTTGCACTCGGGTGCCCTTGCCGGCCATTCTGACAGGAGTTTTTGTGCTTTTCTTCGGTCATCCACGCGAATGCTGGGATGGTTCTACGAAGAGGCCACGATTTATTTTGCCACATATTTATTTTGCTTCTTCAAAATTCTTAATATTTTTTTTCTCTCGCATTCTAAAACATCTTAGGGTTAATGGTAAATGGGAGTACAAGTGCCTTAAAATATATATTACTGGAACTAGAATAGAGCAAACCAAGGACAAGATATTTCACACATTCAGCATATGAGTATCTTATAACAAATTACATTTTTTCTACACACAAATGCTGCCAAAATAGCCGCAGCAACAAAAGTTGGAGAATTATATATTGATTGATTACTAGTGTTTCAGGCCCATCGACGGCCAAGGTATTGGTCCCGTAAGTGTAGCGCATGATTTTTGCTAGTGAGGTGGTGGTGATCTTTTCCCTCTGGATGGCGAGCTCCGGCGCCTACCTACCGTCGGCTAGCGGGATTTTCCCAACCAGGTATCTTCCAATAGTGGAGCAACGCCCCAGCAGGGACAAACTCTAAGCTCCCGACCTGTCTCCCGGCATGTGTGGTAGTTTAGTGCATGTAAATGTCAATGTGTGTAAGTAGGGGATGAGGATAGGACAAGGAAGAGGAGGAATGGATCACGCGCGGTCCGTGACCCGTTTGTTAGGTTATTGCTCCGGCATTCGCCTAGTATCGTACGGAGAAACCACCCATCAGAGCAGCCGGCAGCTGTAATTCTTCACCAGACAGCGACAGAACTGACCTTAGCTCTCTGGCTAGTGTCGGACATCCTGCAACCGTTGGGACTCGAATCAAGGACCTACAGGTTCAGTTCAGAGGTACATCAGTTGATGCTCGGAGCCACATCTTCTGATGAAATTATATATCATACTTGTATTTTTAACAGTAGTTTATTACCAAATGATTGTGTCACACCGTGTCCAATCACATATGATGGTAAGAATATAATTTATATCGTCAAAAGCTACGTAATTTTTCACCTAAGTAATGCAAAAAGCAATAATATTTAGTCTCCCGTAAACGCTAACCACCAGTACGAAAGATAATTAAATTTTCTCTTCATAAAACTAGTTCATACTCTCGTCCAAAATTACGAGTCCAAAAAGTACAGAAAGAAGTCCTTTTCATTTAAGAGAACAACCAACTCCAGCACCGACCTACCGCCCAGAAGAAAAAAAGACCCTGCGTACAACTTGTCTTAGCGGGGAACATCCACGTCACTAAGGACGTGTGGGGAGGCGAGGGCACAAAAACGAGAGCGTATCCACCGCCACCGCCCACGCTCCCCCAGCCGCTGTTCCCTTCACGCTTCCCCCCACCACCAAGGTCGCTGTGGCCTTTGTGATTCGCTGCTCCGGGCTCCTCCGCCGGCGGCTAGGTCGCTGCCGCGGCCCCCGGAAACAGGGAAATTGCCCCCTCCGGGCCACGGGGAAACGCGAAAGGGCAGGTCGCTGGGGAGAGCCGGCGCTCGCGGCGCGTGGCGTCAACCTCACTGCGCGACGCGGCGACGACGACGACGACGTCACAATTCGGCACTTGGTTCCTCGGACGATTATTTTACCCGGAAGAGGTTTACAGTAAGACGATTGATTCATTATTTTGTGTCTTCGAGCGAACGCCTATGTCATTAGTCCCGTACATATGGTGAATGCCGTACCGAGTGGTGGAGGTGATTTTCGTCCCGATGGAACACGAGATCCGGCGCCACCCTACACGGCGGTTTGCGTTGGGGGTTAAGTATTTCATCCATCCGGACATCGCTCTGAAGACAAGCTCGAAGCTCGAGTGGTCTCCCAACACGTTAGTGTAATAAAAGTATGTTCGGGTATGTTTGTGAGTCTGTAAGAGAAAGAGGAGGGGAAGGATGGGGAAGAGAAATAGCGCTTGGTCCATGGCCTTTTTGGGTTCTGCATTGCATTCGCCTGGTATTGACTCGACAAACCACAGAAAACTACCGATCGGAGCTGCCGGTCCCAAGAATTCTCCTCCAAATAGGAGCTACTTTCGACCTAGCTATCTAAATAGCACCTTAAATCCACCAAAGTCTGGACCCACCTCTAGGAGCTCTAGCTCAGAGGCACTCCAGTGGCTTTGAGTCATATGAATATATATCTCGCCACGTAAAATAAGGCAAATTCAATTCAATTCAATTCAATTCAATTCAATTCAATATTAACGAGTGCGGGATAAACACCGAAACGCTTGACAACGGCGTCTACGCGACGCGACGTGATCTGAAAGCAAAACATCTGTTAACTCTGACCGCTGAAGCCTGCGTCTTGATTCCATTGCACCCTGAAGCAGCTCGCAATACGATAGACTACGATACATTATACGATACGATACACGATACGCAATATGACATACGATACGATACGATACGATATACAATACGCAATACGATAAACGTTTTCAATCATGCGTAGGACGTGGGGAAGCCCTGACAGCCTAAAACCTATTTGTTCTAGTCGCAGAATCTTACGTTTTGACCGCGATTCTCCGTAAACACGGTTGCAGTTTAACGACCAAACATTAGGCATCTATGCCTACGACGAGGCATCTCTCAGACAGCCAAACAATCCATAAACGTACGTTAACGTGTAGGTTTGTAAGTTGACTTATCTCCAAACTTATGTTTGCTTCTTAACCAATTGTGAACGACATAAAAATGCGTATGAAAATTGTTTATAGAGGTACTTTCTTGCACGCATAAGAATACTTAACAATGCAATAAAGTTCAGCATCACACAATACTATAGCACACAATATTATTTAGACTTAATTAAAAAAATAGCTTTGATGAATATTCGTATCATCAATAAATTAACTACAATCAAATTAATCAAAGTACATTGTATATAAAATACATTTACTTCCACAACACATTTGAACCCAGACCGAAAAAAAAAAAGAATCACCAGATCATTCATTCGCCAACTAGAAATCGACCTCATTACGTCCGTGAAGAAGAGCGGAAGGGCGCCGCGACGCCTGAACTTCGGGTGGCGTCGCCGCTAACGAAGGCGAGAGGATACAATCCGCTTCCGCACGGGCGACCGCACAATCGGCAGCTGGAGCGGGCGGTCGGTCAGCAACGCGCAGTCAGCGCGTCGCAGGGCGGAGCGAAGCGGTGGCGTCGACGCGCCCGCGCCGACCAGCTGTTAGCCGCCTTCCGCTTCCTTCCTTCCGGCCAGCGGAGGCGACGGCGATGCGGGAAACTCCGGGGCGTAGCGGCCGTCTGGGCGAAGCGGCGGAGACGACCAGGCGTGGGTGGTAGAGGCAGAGGTGAGGCGTCCTGGCGGAGACGCAGGGATGGAGGTGACGTTGCCGAAGCGGCGGTCAATGGCAGCAGCGTCGCGGGTGTGGGTGGGACGTGTAAGGGGGCGGCGGCAAGTGAGTGCGTGAGCGCAAGTGAGAGTGGAGGCGGCGGTAGCGGTCGCATCAGCGGGACAAATGCTGGGGTGGCAGAGGCGGTGTGGCGGTGGTGGGGGAGCTGGTGGTTGTGGCAGCGGCGATGGTTGTGGCGGCGGCGGCGGCGGCGGCGGCGGTGGCGGTGGTGGCGGCGCCTTGGAGGCGCAAGTGGGCGTGCGGTGACCGTGCGGTGACCGTTGGCGGTGACCGTTGCGGTGACCGTGCTGACGTGGCGGTGACCGTGGCGGGTGCCGTGGCGGTGACCGTGGCGGTGACCGTGGCGGTGACCGTGGCGGTGACGTGCGGTGACCGTGGCGGTGACCTGGCGTGACGTGGCGGGACCGTGCGGGGACGTGGCGGGACCGTGGCGGTGACCGTGGCGGGACGTGGCGGGGACCGTGGCGGGGACCGTGGCGAGGACCGTGGCGGGAGACCGTGCTGGGGACCGTGGCGGGACCGTGGCGGGGACCGTGCGGGGACCGTGCTGGGACCGCTGGCGGGGACCGTGGCGGGGACCGTGCGGGGACCGTGGCGGGGACCGGACGTCGGCGGGGACCGGGGCGGGACCGTGGCGGGGACGTGGCGGGGACCGTGGCGGGGACCGTGCGGGGACCGTGGCGGGACCGTGGCGGACCTGGCGGGGACCGTGGCGGGACGTGGCGGGGACCGTGGCGGGGACAGTGCGGGACAGTGGCGGGACAGTGGGGCAGGCGGGGCGGGTGGCGGCGTGGCGATGGTGCAGTGGGCGGTGGTGGCAGTGATGGCGGTGATGGCGGCGGCGGCGATTGGCGGCAGCAAATGGCTGCGTGGCGTGGCGGCGAATGGTGCGATGGTGGCGATGGTGGCGATGGCGGCGGCAGCAAAACTGCACCGGATGAGGCGGCGGAGGAAGCGGTGGCAGCAATGGCAGTGGAGTCCGCTTTCTGCTTGTTATTTAGTTGCTAACTAGTTTGCAAATTCGACACCTCGCCCTCCGCTGGCCAGCCGCCCGCCACTATCCGCGGTCGCCCCACGGCCCCCGGGGGCCGCGACTCCCCTGAAAAGCGCACTTGCTCTCGCTGCGATTTCCCCGGGGCCCCCCAACTTCCACGGCCCCAAGTTCACTGCGGAGCTCCTTGAGAAATCGGTTGGATATTTTACAATAGATACGTTGGCGAAAACAAAATTCAGTTTTGAAAAGCCACACCAATTATAGTGGCAAAGTTCAAATTTTTTAAATGAATACTTGAACGAAATCTATTTTATCGTCATTGGTCGAAGCTATGATGATGCTGATCGTGTTTTTCGCATCTTGAATTTTTACATAAATCCACAAGAAATCTTAAATGTATTATTTCGTCAAATTATCCCGATAATATAAATTTAACTACTGATGAAAAATAATTCAAAATGATAGTACAATTGTCATATATTATACGATAAACGAAAGGGAGAGATGAGCATGAGTTAAAGAAAATAGAAAGTAAATAAAACTCATAGCAATGTTGATGATACTGAAGAGGGGATAGGAAATAGAAGGCAAAAAGGCAATGGAAGACATGAGAATGATGAAAGATTGTAAGAAGTGGAAGAGAACCGATGGAACCTACTTGTCATTGTGAGGCGGTACACTAAAGGAGACTTATTTATACGAAATTTTACATTGAATTTTCTGAAGTGATTCAAAGAAAAACAAATAAAATAATGCGTTTCGTCTATTAAAAATGTTTGTAGACCTCAAAGCGGCTGCAATTATATAAACACTATCATTTAAACAAATAACATAAAAACATATAATCAATGAATGCAAAATTATATTCATTTTTGTTCAGTATGTTTAATTATGCGTTATTACTGTTACCAATACTAACTGACCAATATTTAAATAAATTATCCCAGTGGTTTGAATATTCACGGAATAATAATTTTATTGATCTAAATACTCCTTGACATTTTATTGAATTAAAACCTACCGGCACAATCTATTCGTAGGAACACATGAGATTTACCAACAATCTCACTTTCAGAACACACTCGTATACAATTATTTTACATAATATGTCAGTTTTGGGAAATATAAAACCTAGTAACATTATAGGAGGAATAAAAGGAGTGGAGGAATAAAGGAAAAAATTCAGTCTGTCACAACGAAGCACTTAGCTATGTTTGGGATCATACAATATCTCGACGTTGCCTGCTGTCATCAAAACTAGGAGTGCTTGGACAACGTATTAGCTACCAAATAATAATATTTGAATATTTGTGTACGTTTTACTATTTAAATTAAAAATTATTGTAAAACAGTCTATAAAAAAAATTAACATAAATTAAAATTAATATACGCAGTTTTCAAAGAAAATACTATCTTCAAACTCTCCTAAGTTTAACATCTAATTTACGTGTTTTTCGAATGAAAAAAGAAGTAAAAACAAAATATCTGAGAGAGGCAGAATGTTTATATAATTCTGCAACGTAAACAAAGAAAGTACAGAAATATAATTCATACTTCTGACTACTAGTACTGAGTACTGTAATCCTGGATTGTGACTAGTAGTGGCTGAAAGTAAAGCTTATGAGGATGAAATTGACTTCTATTACTCTCGACTTTAAAAAATTTTAGTGATTCACATTGAGTTAACAATGTGTTAAATCTTGTACATCTGACAAAATTATAAAATTTGTATGGCAATGGAAAAATGTAAAATAACGTTTTAAGTTACTTAAACAAAACTAGACTTTTCGATAGTTCAACTCTTAACATTGTATAATTTTCAGGAAGTATAAATCTTAAAAGTCTTAAAATTGTTAGATTTAGTATTCTCAAAACAAGTAATTATTTTCGACGGTGACTAGGAATTTTTCAATTGAAACGTGCGATGACCGAAAAAATTGGAAACACTACTCTGGATCAAATCTGAATTATAAACATACTTAAAATGAGTTAAGTAACCTCCCATTGACGACGTCACTTAAACGAAAATCATAATCATGAAATCTCTGTAAATAGCAAACGATATTCTGTCTTTATTAAATTGGTTCTGGATCGAAGGACAAACCATAACATTTTTTAAAATTAGAAAGACGTTGATATTTGAAGACATTAGAGAAAGAACGTCTTCAAATAACAGGACGTCAAATTGTTCAGAAAGGCGAGTGCTCGTTTTGGCGTTCTTCTACTGACCTACTTGTCTACAGAAACTTACCCTGTCATCGAATACAAAATGCCGTTGTCATATCTATTCCCTAGAAAGCAGCACGAAAGGTCAGCTGGCGTTTTCAACCAACTTTCCGAGCTTCCTCAGAAGCTGTTGAACGCGTTGTAGCTGCCCCAGTTCATTTGTCAGGAGTGACGTGGAATACATTCAACGTCAAAAAAAGAGTAATGCATCTTTAAAAATAAATTATTTTAATAATTTAATTTAAATTAAATTAACTACAATATTTGTGAAATGCATTTTTAAGAATATATTTCGATGTATTACTACAATTATTTTTCTCTGTGAGGTACAATTAATATAAAATGATCTGGAATATTTTAATTTGTCATTAGCGAATATTGTTAAATTATAGAATCCTCCTACATTATTTTTACATTTTGATCTATAATCTTCAAGTGTTTGAACTCCCTTATCAGACCGACAAAGGTGTGTCAGGGCATGAAGTCATGTGACTTCAGTGCCTCTAATTGGGAGGTCCTAAGGTTCTAGTCCCGACGGTAGCAGGATTTTAGACAACTAGATAGACAGGTCAAATAATAGCTAGATTGGGTCAAATTCAGAAACGTGAGATGCAATCCACTTAGCAGCAATTTGTTTAAATAATAACAAGAACTCAATTAATTCTAAGAATACAATAAAACAAGCATGTTTCGTAATAGTATACTTTTATAATGACTTAACTAAAAAAACAGCAAAAAAAGCCACTCAAGTGCAGGCGAGAGTTAAGGATTTTACGCTCCGCCATTCGTTCAGAACAATCATAACAATTAAATTGAAGCTAAAGATGTCGGATGAGTACTCGTATCTCAAGAAGCGGTATTCTTTTTTATATGATTTTCGCTAATAAAATGGTATTACGAAAAGTATTGGACGCATGACAAATAAACGCACTTGGTTTTAAAATCGGGCCGTTGCTTCGTTTTACAACTTCAACCGCGTCGGTAATTTGCTGTTTATCAGCTGTACGAGGTCCTGAACAACAACTCTCTCACAGAAGGAGAGCTTCGTTTGCAGAACGAAGGTTGCCAGTTCGCCTGGGCTGACCCGCGCCTTCTGCAACGGCCCCTCGACGGTCGATTGGCCTCTAAATAGAACCCAAAGTGCTTCCATCCTTGGTCAGCCCTCGCGCGTGCATGGAAGTATTTAGAGCCAAGGTAACTGGCCGTCGCGCCGCGCCTTAGTGAAAGCAGTGTCTTAAGAAGAACAATCTCTGGTAATATCGATCCAAAGAACAAGGTTATTCTGCAAGTGCCTTGTTCTGAACATCATGTTGGCGACTATATCGGTGATTCACAGTTTCCTTCCGACACGTGAAGGAGAGCTACGTCACAGTATTGATGAGTCGTGTGTGAGATATTCTGTTCTTTCACAATCGTAAGGTGAGAGCGACATCTGGCAGAGAAAGTTAGAATCACACCCAGGCGCTTCAGGGAACGCCCACAGTGGCGCAGATGCTCTAAGGTAGTCCCATAAAACTGCGCCGAGGGTAGGCTTCAAAGGAAGCATGGATCGAATACACGGTTAGGGAACTATCGCCAATGACCGAGTCATCGCAATATAATTCACACAATAAATAAAATAAATCATAAGTTACGCACAATGGCGCACCAAAATGGTTATCCTGGGGAAATGTTGACAGTGGCATGGCTGTTGCGACATTGCCTCCTGTATCAATATGATTATCTACCGACATTATTCTATCTGCATTGCCGTATGCATGGCGTCCAAAGTGTCATACATTGTACTTCACGCTTGCATTATCCTAGGAAAACAAAATTTCAGAAAGTTAACTTGGACAAACGCAATTTTTTTCCTGTCTCAAAAACTCCATTTTGTAGCTTACCATTTTAATGATGATTTAGCCATGAATTGCTTTGCCTACTAAAGTTCAGTCACAAGATGACAGCGTTCACGCACCCTCAGGAACCCAGATATACAAGGCTAGCTACCACAGCACTTTTTAGGCAGTTAAATTAGCATGCAGCATTTATTAACGTAACTCTCTCTCAGAGAATATTATCTGACAGCAAGCGTCTTCTTTCGTGGAAGTGAATTAGTCGTCATATAGTAATTTTTCCACAAACTTAATTAATTTTTATGCCAAAAAACAAAAACCAACTCCTTTGTTCTCGACCCTGTCAAAGGCAAACATGCACATTTTTCGAAGACTAAATCACCCTCAAAAGGCCAGCGTTGAAAAAGCCATCACGAGCACGACGAGTTGCAGCGACGGACGCGCGCCTAGCTCTGCGTCGCGCAATATCGCGGCCTAGGCGCCCCGCCCCCCGCAGCGGCACGTGGGCGCTATTGAGCCGATTGACGGCGTGGGGCGAGGGGGCGGCCGACGCGCTTGGACGCGTCGAGATTGCAGCGGTTCGCGCGCGCTGCCCTGCGCTGGGCGGTACTTCGCGACACAGAGCGCATGCGCTGCGGCGGCGGCGGCGTCGGACACGGCGTTGGCGGTGGCGGTGGCGACGGCCACGGCGGGGGCGGG
>BOPP01000171.1:2248750-2271024 GCA_017312745.1 Gryllus bimaculatus
GGCGGCGGCGGCGGCGGCGGCGGCGCGCACGCTCCCTTCGATGGAGGGCGCGGGCGAGCGCCCACGGGCGACGGCAGTGGGCGTGAACTGAGTTGTAAATGGAGAAAACGGCCCGTTCACTTTCTGTGCGTTTGTTACATTTGCGAGAAAAATAGTCCGCTGACCGCCTGTGAATTTTATTTCTTGTTGTCGTTTATAATCAAAATTAATCCAACTTATACCTAAACCAGCTTTGCACAACCTGTAACCCATTGCGTGAGTGAGTAAATGAATGAATGTGTATGTAGTGTTTCCGGGCGCGTTTAATTACCATTGTAACTAGTCCTTCGAGTGGAGTGCATGCTCCAGGCGACAGCTGCGTTCCTTCCCGACTGGAAATTGAGAACCAACACTGACGTACACGTGGGTTTGTGGGTTAATCCCCTTCAGTTACCTCCCGTAGTGGGACACCACCCCAGGAGGAACGAGCTAAAAGCTCGCGACATATGTGGTAATGTGCTGCATGAAAAGTTAAGTATATGTATGTGTATGTGTGTGTATGTGTGGTGACGAGGGGATAACGATGAGAAAGAGAAGCCCACGCGCGGTCCATGGCCCGTTTTTTAGGGTACTGCTTCACTATCTGCCTGATATTAATCGGAGAAACTACAGAAAAATAGCGATTAGAGATGCCGCACGGTAGAAATAGCCTACAGGCCAGGGTTGAACAATTCACGGAATTCGATCAATTCGTCTCCTTGTGAGCAGGTACAAAGCAACGGAAGCATGTACATGAAAATGAAGCTGTAATGTGCCAGATTGGCGTCTGTCAATCTTCCGTTTATTTACTGTAGGAAGTTTAAAATTATAGTTGCGGCGGCGATGGTGTAACGGTTAGCAAACCGGACTGTTCTACCAAATTTGCGGGTTCAAACCCGATCGAAGCCATGTATTTTAAGGGCGCAAAAATCCTTCGTACGCCTTCGGAGGGGAAGTAAAGCCGGCTGTCCCATGTTCGTAGATTTACTTGCATGTAAAAGATACTCAAGCCTAAATGACGCATCTGAGCTAAATTCAAAATCGCCTGTTTCTCGCCCAAGAAATACCTCCTTCCTCTGGTAGTTGGTGAAAGGAGCGTAGCGAAATTTGCGTGGTCAGATGGAAGAGTGGGCCTGATGGCCCGAGTCTCGCCGCGTAAAATAAGGCATTAATTCAATTCAATTCAATTCAATTCAATTCGATAGTTGACCGTCTTGTGGAATTAACGGAGGTTCAATGCCCAACATACAAATGGCAGGCAGCTGCAGGAGCATCTGACCTACACGGAACGATACCTTGTGGTTTTGAATTCAGCATACGACACGATGTTTACACTTTGAGATGGTGGTGAGGACAGCGACAGCAAACACATGATAATCACAAGGCATGTATTATATATCATCATTCATTTATTCATTCATTATTAATCGGGAGCGGTGTAAATACGTAAAGAAACCGAAACACAACTCGTTCAAGTTCCAAGCACGATTTCCTGGGACATAGTAACTTTTTTGTCCACAGTTCATTGCGCTGACTGAAATATAAGCATGAAGCAGAACGTCTAATATTTAACTTAAAGGTTCGTTTGCTGATCCAAAGGCACACCTGCAATGTCAATTCGGTTCAAGCGAATTATCCAAGGTCGAAACAATTCACAAAGGTTATGGCAAGAGTCCAGACGAGAAGCGCTGCATATAAAATTCCCTCTATATTCAGATCTGATGGTCTCTAATCCAGAGAACTGCTCAAATATTTATGAATATTACACGCTGTTGTGCTGAACTCTGCACGAGAACGTGGGAATAGTACGGTAACGATACGGTGCATAAGTCAAACATGTAACTCATACTGAGGTCAGGGTTTGTTCAGTCCATTTATAACCAATGGTTTGGACGATAGAAAACAAACTAACAATATATAGCATTTTCTTCTTAGGAACGGAATAAACTTCAAATTGAATATAGCTTTTACAATAAAGTTTTAAACATTAAATTTGAGATATCAATTTTTACTTTCATATTTGGCTGTTCTATCGTTCATTCCATCACATAATTTTGTGGTCTTTGGTGTTATGTAATATTTCAATATATTTATCATCTAATGGACTCCTGAATGTCTGTTTTACTAGAATTGTTTTGGTTCCACAAGTACCCAATGAATATTCAGTAGCTGAATATTCGAGCTAGCAATTGAAGCAGTCAATTACGGTCTTATTTCAATTGTAAACAAACTAGAAGCAACAATTAAAAAGTAGTGGAAATGAAAACGAACTTATCTTTTTATTCACACTTATGTAACGTTAAACACATAGTTACAACATCATAACAAAAATATTACACACATTCAAATAAATGTGAACATGAGTAAGTGATCTGATATGAAACCCCCTCTTAAATAAAGTCTTGTTAATGAGAATTATGTTAAAGAAATAGTGTTACAGAAAAAAATCTTTAAAAAACACAGCATACGAAAATGTTGGAGGTGGACGATTCCCTATGCCCTTTGAAGTGCCATAAGTGCCTCCGAGAGTTTCCGCCGCAGGTGTAATTCCACTCCGCGCCCGCGTTTCCCCGGAACACAATCGCATCCCGCCCACCGTGCGCGGGCGCGTGGGCGTGGCGTGGAGCGAGGGGCGAGGGGCGAGGGGCGAGGGGCGAGGGGCAAGCGGGCGCGCGCTCGTTGCGGGGGCGGCAGCCAGCCGAAGGCGAATTGAAACAACATCCGCGCACAGAAGGGCCGCCGCCCGCGGCCATAATCGATCGCGATAACTCAAACACGTGCGGCCGCCGCCGCCGCGCGGGTGGAGGTCGACGGCCCTCCGATCGCGGTGCGGGGGAACGCTGCGTCCACACTGGTCCAGAGTACGGGAAAGGCGCGCATCAGGATTGCTATGTATTGCAAAATCTGAAACTCGAATACTCGGCCGCTCGAACTACTCGCCCGCTCGAACTACTCGCCAACTCGAACTAAGCGTCCACTCGAACTACTCGCCCACTCGAACTAAGCGGCAACTCGAACTAAGCGGCAACTCGATCTACTCGGTCACTCGAATTCCTTGGTAATATGAATTTTCTTGGTTACTCAAATTCTTTTCATTTCTCTTCTCTTTCAGAATAAATATTGCGCCTTAACTGGTGAGATGCAATAATTGGTGTTACGAAAGTAGAATTACGACTTATTTTATTCATCACCTCATGCATCATTTATTTATTAATGTTTTTGCGAGTGTTCAGGGGCGGATTCTTGATGGGTTGTAGATATTCCGTCCACTGACAGGCGAATTCAGTCATATTTTAAATGAATTCAGTGGAAATTAGTTAAAATTGCATTTTTATTCTTTGAACAGCGATTCCTTTAAAGCTTCACCGCGTTCAAGATTTACAGTCTATCTGCAGATAGTACTGACAGTCGAATTACCATTAATTTTTCGTGCACGCCTATCTCCAAAGGTTCGTCAGTGTGTTGACACGATATGGTACACGACTAACGCAGCCAGTCAAGGAGAAGAGTGAAGAGTGTAGAATAGTGTTATTATTGATATTCCTGCCGCTACTTCGTCGCTTATGTACTTTTAAAAACATGTTTATTTCAGAATTAATTAATTACATAATAAATTCTAAAATTAGAAGTCAAGATGGGCCAGTAACTAACCAGCACGCAAGAATATAAATCAATTGAGAAGTCTAAGGGTACACATATCCTGATTTGTCTTCTAATGTCCAAGTCTGTAGGGAAAGTTTGCGCGCACACAACGGCAAACACCGAAAAGAAATAGGTTTTCTTTTAAATGATGTCAAGCACATTAACTGTCTTACCAAGGAACTTTGAAGGAATTTGATTCATCGCTGCGTTTGAGAGCTGAGTTGAGCTCCATTTATTACAACATTGCATATTATGAGCAAAAAATCATCGAATTAAAATTTATGTTATTCAAGGTGTAAACATTAGAAGATCGCGAAATGTGACCGAACAGAAATTCTTTGCAATTTAGATGCATTCCGTGAAACCGAAAAGATTAATACTATTCTCATTGGTAATTACATTGTTGTTTAATTATTATGAAGGTCTTACCAATTTTCGCGGAGACTCCTAGAATAAAAGTTACATTTTTGTATCCCCGACAGATCAAAGAATTACCACTTCGAATAATTCATCCTTTGCTGTCCACCAGTTTGAGTTCGTTACACTACGCCATTGATAAAAAGCACTGGCGGAGTGATAACGTATCCCTCCTATTCACGATCCACAAAGGGGATATTTTCAAAATTTAACAGCGCGGACCACTGTGCGGTGCGAGGCGCGGGCGGCGTGGAGACGGCGACGCACGTGACGTGGCGCAGCGAGGCGAGGAGCGGCTGGCGAATGGATCGGAAGGAAGTGCAAAATGGAAAGAGGGGACTGAAACGCGATGGGGTGGAAATGAATAGTGTAGAATTATGATCGAAATGTGTAATAAAAAGCAATTGACTGGACGCAGTTCGTTATGAAGGTGGTGTGATGGAGGCAGGAGAATGGTAAGCGAGCGAAGGTTGGGAGTGTGTTTAACGAACTCCAAAGGCAGGATGCGTTGTAACAGCCAAATCCCAGAAGGCCCTCGGACGTGTCAATACAACATGTGACTGTATGTGTCCATTCAGCATGCGAATCAAGAAACTAGAGTGATTGAAAAAACACATAAGGAAAATTATTAAGATTATTTCACTTATGTGATGATGTTCAACGGCAAGAAAAAGTTGATACAGAGTTTTAAAAAAAATTATTAAATTAAAGAGTTATCTATCGGGAAATAAAACTAACTTTTCCTGGTACATGAGGAATTACTGATATATCCTCATTCATTTGTAAAATTACTTGTAAAAATTATTTCATAAAAATATGGCTGGGAAAGATTAAGCAATAAGATTATATAAACAAATACGAGTATCAACAGGACATATTGGGAAATAAATAATTTCGTTTCACTAACATTTGCCATGGAATACACAGAACAGAATTGTTTGGAATTCAGAGACAATTAAAGATAATATGGGTTTTCAACTTGGACTTTTAAACATTTGGACTCAACTGTGTTCACAGTGCTGTAAGCCGATGAACATGATACTGCTTTCGTTGTTTGTAATCTCATCTAAAATTGAAATGTTTTATATCTCCTCGTGTATTGACGTTTCCATAAATTGTTCTACCTACAATATTATCATTGCTAATTTTTGGAGAATTAAGATATACTTCTTTACCAGAAAGGAGGTAAAAGGGTATTAATTGATGAAGTCAGAATGTGTTAAACTAGAAGTGAAGGAGAACAGAATGTAATAATGTGATCAAAGTTGGACTAAGAATGAGGAATAAGAAAACATAAGTCATAGGAAAGTGATTAACTGAGAAGGAAACCAACTAAATCTGTATAAATTTGATTTTGAAGAATTTAAACACAAGGAACGACGCGAGGTTATTCGCAATAGTTGCATTTCAGTAAAAGCGAAAATATAAATTCTCCTGAATAAACACGTTATTTAGTTATTATAAAGTTCTTACCAATTTTCAGATAGACTCCAAGCATAAAAGACACATTTTTGTACTCCCCAGAGTAAAATCTAAGTTTGTTTCAAGCTATCTTTTCAATTGAATAATAAGAATTAAAATTTCAAAGAAGAGTACAATTTTCATATAAGTGATACGATTCATTAACTTTCCGTATGAGATAACTGCCACATTTAAAATTCAGAAGTCTTGAACTAAAGTTTAGAAGCCTTCAAGAAGCGAAAGTAAGAGTAACGTCGGTGTCAACTAATAAAAAAGTTATCAAAGAATTCTTTTAACAACTTTCTTCGTTGAACCGCGCCTCAAGTTCCTCTTGAATTTCTTTACGGTACGAGAAAATATAAACCCAAACAACAAAAAAGTTTTGTGGCTGAACCCATTAGTGACTCTCAAATGAAGAATCGCGACAGAACACGAAGGAAATTCTTATTCCTGAATATTGTTGAGTAAAATAACTTTTTTAAATAATTTTTTTTACAAAATAAGAATGCAGAAATAGATATTAGGTACCACATCATTTCCTACCAAACTATCAATACTTCAACTTTTCATATCCACAGACAAAGAAATAATTTGTGGTCAATAAAAAATGTAACTTCAAATTAACTTCTCTCCACAGCGCGTCACACAAAGCTTTTAACTGTTTGTTACGTAAATAAATAAATGAAAAGAAAAATCTCACATTCAATTTTAATATAAATGTCATTCCCGTCACCGCAATCACAATCTGAGTATATGTTCAGCAAACCAAATTGTGACCCCTGTTACTAAGTAACAATGCATTTTAACAAATTTAATTATTCTATTTTAACTTATCAAAATGTCCGTGTGAGATATCTTCAATTCTGAAAATTATGAATATTTTTTCTAGTAAGATTTCTTTCAACATTGAGACAAATACCTCATGCATCATACCTTTTCATACCTCATACAAATATTATTTATTTATTTATTTAATAGGTAATTATTACAGACAAAATTAGCTAACTTGATCCTATGTGGCTAGGCCGAAGGCCTTTAAGCCATTACAATACCTACATCCTTTCGCGTTCTAATCTTTCGAATTCTGGTATTCACCCCAAATGGTCTCTCCATCGCATCAAAGCCGCGGAAAAGAGACCATTAGGTACGGCTCAGGAAAAAATACAAATATACCTCACCAGTGTATTAATTCCAGCCTCTTGCATCATTTTCCTTTCAAAAAAACACGTGTTAGCTTTATGTGACGTCGGTACTCGACAAACGAGATTCCCCTACCCCAACTGCTAACCCGCGTATATCGATAGGACGTAGTTAACCCGACACGCCCTCTCCAGTCACGCCCTCATCTCCGATCGCCGAGCGTCACCGCGCATCGCGTTACGAACGACCGCGTCCGTTAACTATCGCGCGCAAATTCAGGCGCACCGAAGATCATAGCCACTGCCGCACGCCACCGCTCATCACACTTCTGCAAGCAATACACGCCGGTATGGATGGCACCGCCCGGCCTCCCCCTCGCGCCCGGGTGCGGCGTGGGCGAGGGCGGGGGAGGGGCGGGGCGCTCCCCGCTGATTGAGCGCCTGTCGCGCGCACCGCCGCCCCTCGCTCACCTGCGCCCCGCCCCCGCCCCCGCGTGTAAACGTCCGCATCCGTCCGTCTGCCAATCCGCCGCTGGCCTCGCCCAGCCGACGCGCGCATCCGTCCTCGTCTGTCGCTGCGTCCGACGGCTGCTGGGTAGAAAGGAAGCGGGTGTGGTACGATGAAAGGGGAGAGGGAAGGGGGAAGAGGCGGGAAAGGAAAATACCGGTCGGGAATAGTTCAGACGAAGCGATGAATAGGTGGACTAGGGCGAGCAGTGGCAGTGTGGAACGGATTTTGAGAGGCGATGGATCGGGTGGGTCAATATGCGTGGTCCGAGATGTGTGGTCCGAGATGTGTGGTCCGAGATGTGTGGGTCGAGATGTGTGGATCGAGATGTGTGGGTCGAGATGTGTGGGTCGAGATGTGTGGGTCGAGATGTGTGGGTCGAGATGTGTGGGTCGAGACGTATGGGCCGAGGGTGTGAGGTCGGGTGCATGAAGCTTAGAGTATTGCGCGTGTTGTGTGGTGCGAGACGTATGGCCCATGGCGAGTGACACGTGGTGCATGTCGAGAGGCATACGGCGCGTATCCTATGGAGAGAGGCGTATGACGTATGGGACATGGGGCGAAAGGTATGGGGCGTGGCGTATGGTGTGAGGTAGCGAGTAGCATACGGATGGGGAGGGAAGTATGGGACGGAGAGGATGGGCCGTGAAAATGAAACGAGTGTATGAAGTGGGTCCTGATGGCGTTTAGAGTAAGGGTGTTGAGCGTGAGAGTGAGTGCGGAGAGTGAGTTCTTGGGTGGGTGAGGGTGGAAACGAGCGACGCATATGACGAGGTAAGTGGAGGCTACAAAATGGGTGCGAGTGAGGGGGTCAGTTGGCATGGACGCGGGAAAAGCGTAGTCAGGCAGGCAGGCAGTGGCGGCTAGGGCGCCACTGTGGGATGTGGGATCGGAGTGTACCGTTATACGAGGTCGAGCAGGAGCTACAGTGGCCAGCATTGCGTGATAGAGCTTCCGTAACTAGCGTGCGGAAATGCTCTGGCTGTGCCCGTCGGGGCGCGAGGCTGGGGCGGGGGGGCGCTGTTCCATACGCCCATTCCACAGAAGATACATGGAGTGGGCGGAAGCTGCAGATGGAACGCGGGGAAGTTCGGTTGGAAGACATGGCAGAATACTGTCTGACAGCCGCACCTGCAGAATTGGCTGCGATTCGGCGGAATGCATGGAAATGTTAGTAACACAGAGGCAGAATTCTCGAAAATACCCAGATTTTTAGCTATCTGACTCATGTGACATTTTCCTGTTTGCGTACTCAGTGTTTACGTGGAGTAAATGTATTTACAAAAGATATGAATTAATATTTACATGTACTAGAACTTCTATCATGTAGAATTGATGGTTTTTAATAATTCTTTCCTGTTTTGTACTGGCTTCTATTTGCTCTTACTTATAAATCCAGTATTTATCTCCATCCTCACGTCATACACCATGACGTCCTGATAATAGTTGGTTTAAAAGTTTTTATATTTACAATACACTCTGAACATAAATTTGTAAGCAGGAGTCACCAAAATGAGAATATTTGGAGATATAATGAAAACTTTAGCAGGAAAGTCCTTCATTAAAATATTTGTTGAATTTGTTTTATTGAAGAACGGCCAATTTTTAAACATTAGCAAGGGCTTTAGGTGTCTTCCGACCCTAAGAAGTCTGTACAATAGAGAGTCTACTGCCATTCTCAAACACTGCGTAACATTACAATAAGTTAATACAATAAAACAAAAATATTAAACTGAGTGTATATTTGTATTTTGTCAGTATACTAGATATTGTAGAGTATGTTGTATTATTTTTTGTCAAGCAATTATGTTATGAGTTTGTATAAGAGAGATTCATTATGGCAAAGAGTTTATATGAATAATAAATACATCCATTTTGCACGTTTTATGAAATGTACTTTCTCGTATCGAAATTCATAACACAAGACAGTTACGAAGAACAGTAACTGTACAAATTCTTATAAAAATAATATAAATAATAAATTTTATAAAGTACTAGTATTCTTCTCTAAATTTACCATCTTTCATCATCTCAAAGTGGTGTTGTAAAAGAATGTCATTTTATTCCCACGTTGCGAGAAAACACTACATTATTAAGCCAGTAAAACAGAGAACATAAAGTAATTTTTCAAAATGGTTCAAACATCCTTCATTGAGTTTTATTATTGCAAAGATAATATCCATTGTACGAAATTTCGTAATGATAATATCCATTGTTCAAAACGAGTTAATATTGACAGGGTGGTAAATTGCTTTAAAAGTTATTACAAGAGAAATAAAATTCATTCTGAAAAATTAGTATGCATATGCTGGAACTTATAGTTTAACCTTTAAATAAAGCCACAAAAAGTCATCTATCAGTGATGGTGAAACGAAGTTTCCGAATGGAAAATGTAACAGCAGCCGGTGGTCAAGTTAATTTTAATAAGTGATATTGAAAGCTTATTATTTCGATACTCAATTGCACACTTCTGGTGACGTCACGTGGTAGTACGATATTCAAACGCATCATTAATTATTCAAATTAATTAGCGCCAACATGAAGCATGAAGAGTGCCTTGCGTTAGGATATTTTGCAAAAGGGTGGTAAGTCAACATCATTTGGTCTGACGGTTAGGTAATTTCATATGCAAAACGAATTACAAAAAATACGACCGAAATGTAAGCGACAATGCTACAATGATTAAATTCCTGAATATTGAAGTTCTTTCATCAATGTTTGACAGCTCACATCAGAAAAAATATTCTTCAAAAACCGGCGAACGATGGGAAGGGCATTGTAAACAATTTCCTCTTAATAATAATAATAATAATAATAATAATAATAATAATAATGTATTTCCATTACTGTTATCATACTTACATTTAGGTACTTTTCTTCAAAGTGTTATTAGCTTTTAGTGAAGTTTTCTTCTTTACTTATTGTGCAAATGCTAACATGGTCCTTTCAGTACTTCTGCACCAGAAGTGTAGATCCCACCCACAATTACGAATTTCACATGTAAGGCCTTTACTATATTTTAGCGTTAAATGCATAAATAAAGCGTGAGATAGACCAATGCGATTATTCACAGATCGCCCTCAATTACGTCTCAAAATGATTTAATAGGGGTCAGACATACGATGGGATATTGCAAAGAATGGTTAAACTCGAAGTTTGTATGAGGGAGAAATGTCATTTATTACTTTACTGGCTGTTCGTAGTTTCAAATAAATGTCATATGCAAGAATAAAAATGTCTAAAAAATATTCATTAACTGTTTGTGACAATTATTATAGTGCTCAACAAACAAACAAACAAACAAACAATATTTTCACATATTGTACTTAGAAGCTATTACATTTCGTAGAACCAACGCAAGTAGAAATACAACAAATCCAATTAAACATGACAATACACAAAGGGAGTTTTGAGGGAATCGCCCCAGTCGCAGAGCGCAATGCGAACGACACCAGTAAACACAATGCTCCCCCACGTTACGCAAGCGCGTATTTCACATGTTTTCAGCAGCGTTAACCTCGGAAGCCCCAGGGGCGCTGCGAGCGCGGAAGAGGGGGTGAGGGCTGGCACGTGGCAGGCGATGTGCGTCTGCATCAGGAACATAGTGCGACGGAAGCGTGACAGGCGAGGTGCGCCAATGAAGACAAATACTCCAAACACGAGTTGTGCCTTCAAAAGACCAGTTGTTCAGCAGAATTGTGTTCCAAGATACAAACTGAAAAGATGAGGGTGGTGATGGGGGAGGGGGCACAGTGATGAATTGGGTGGTGATGGAGGTAGTTGTGGCGGTGGTGATGAGGGTACTAGGTATAGTAGCGGGGAGGATCGCGGTCGTGTTGGTACTGGTCGTGTTGATATTGGTAGTGTTGATCGTGGTCGTGTTGAGAACGGTTGTGTTTAGAGTGATCGTGGTGGCGGTTGTGGCGGTGGCGGTTGTGGCGGGGGTGGTTGTGGCGGGGGTGGTTGTGGTGGCGGTTGTTGGGGTGATGGTTGTTGGAGTGGTGGTAATTGGGGTAATAGTTGAAATTATTGTGTTGATGGTTGCGGCTCTGAAATGGTAGTGTTTGTTGTTACGGTTTTGTACGGTTACCGTGGTGGTGTGGTAATGATGGTGCTGTGATTAAGGTGGTGGGTGGATATGTTAGCAGTGCGGTTATGGTGGTATGATTGTTGTGATTAGGTTATGGCGGTGATGTGGAATTGGTGGTGGTTGTGGTTTATGGTTGTCGTTGCAGTTATTGTGGCGGTATGTATATGGACGTGGTTGTGATTATGGTGGTGGGTTTGTTGGAGTGGAGTTGTGGTGGAGATGGTGGTGGTGGTGATGATGGTCGTGGTGATGGTGTTAGTGGTGGTGATGGTGGTAGTGATGGTGGTGCTGATGGTGGTAGTGGTGGTGATGGTGATGGTAGTGGTGGTAGTGGTGGTAGTGGTGAAAGAGCAGTGTACAATTTCCTCTCGATAAGATAGAACTTAGCTTATTGCCAATTAACCTTCTATTTTTGTTGTTGTTACGTGGCAACAACGAGACGTTTGTTTCGATTAATATTGTTCAGTTGAATAGTTTCAAAAAGAAATGGAGTCATTTTCTATACATTTTATTGATGAAATTAATTGTTATTCTTTTTAATTTAATAATAATAGATGTAAATGCCTGTTTTGAACTATTATTATTTAATTATATTATATTTCGTTTCCTAGATTCCAAATGGTCTTCCTATTTAATTACATAAAATGAATGTATGTGCAAAAATATATTCCAGTTTGCTATTCAATCAAACCTGCACAAGCAGGACGAGCAGCCCTCTACCGAGTTAGTGTATCAGTTCCGTGTGATTATCGTAGATGGAAGTAATATTTGCTACGGGAATTACGTAGGCACAACTCGAGTCAGATAGTGGCTGGTGGTTGCTTTGATTATGATTAGACAGAGAATAGAGATTAAACTGAGTCCAACAGCAACTAGTGTAATTACAGGATACAACGGCGGTGGTAGTAGTATCATTGATAGCGTTGTGGCGGCGATGGCAATTGTTGCGATGGCAATTGTTGCGGTGGCAATTGTTGTGGCAACAATTACGATTAGCGAACCGATTATTAAAAAGGCGCATGGAATGAAAACAGTGATGTAACGTAGGAGTTGTGTAAAGAAGTACAATGGAAGTGCTCTAGACAAGGCGTGCGTGAATAATGTATTGACAACGCAGAAAGCAATTCAGGTCACACAGTGCTGTCAACAATGTTGCAAAATCCAGCGAAACTAGAGGAACGCGGAAGTCCGCACAATGGGGATAGTTATCGCATCCGCCGGGCCACACCTGCGGAGGGCGAACCGCCAGCGATAGGAGGCCTGGCAGTGGCGACGCTGTGGAAGCAGCGGTGCCAGAGCAGGTGGTGTACGCCGAAGATGGAGGACGAAAGCGGAGATGGGCCCCGCGAAGGTGGAGGTGGAGGAGTAGGCATGGAAAAATAGGAAAGGGGCATAGAAAGCTGTAGGGTTAGTAGCGATGGCAGCGGCAGTGGCAGCAGCGGTGCTAATGGCTGTTGGGGCGCTGACAGTCGCACAAAACTTCACCGTTGGAGGTAAAGACGATGGTAGAGGCAGAAACAGAAGACACTGTTCGCGGTGAAGGGGTTCTACGAGAAGCTTCGATAATGGTATCTGTGGCGCTAGCAATATCTACGGTTGACAGTAGCGGTGGTAGCGGCAGCGACGGCAGTGGCTGTGGCGGTGGCAGCAGCGGTCACAGATGCGGTAGCAGTTGGGGTAGCGGGAGCGGGAGCTATAGCGGCAGCTGTGGCGGTGGCAACAGCAGGGGTGGCAGCAGCAGTGCCAGCAGCAGTGCCAGCAGCAGTGCCAGCAGCAGTGGCAGCAGCGGCAGTAGCAGCGTAGCAGCAGCGGTACTGCCAGAGGTGGCAGTGACAGTGGCAGTGGCAGTGGCAATGGCAGTGGCAGTGGCAGTTGCAGTGGCAGTGGCAGTGCCGGTGTCAGTGGCAGTGGCGGTGGCAGTTGCGGTGGCAATGGCGGAGACAGTGGCTGTGGCAGTGGCTGTGGCAGTGGCGGTGGCAGTGGCGGTGGCAGTGGCGTGAAGTGGGCGTGGCAGTGGGCAGTGGCGTGGCAGTGGGGTGGCGGTGCAAGTGGGGTGGCAGTGGGTGGGAGTGGCGGTGGCAAGTGGCGGTGGGCAGTGGGTGGCAGGGCAGTGGCGGTGGCGGATGGCGGTGGCAAGTGGCAGTGCAGTGGCGTGGCGGTGGCAGTGGGGTGGAGTGGGGTGGAGTGGGGTGGAAGGGCGTGGCATGGGGGTGGAATGGGTGGCAGTGGCGGTGGTTAGTGGCAGGCCGGTGTCAGTGGATGCGGGTCAGTGGCAGTTGCGGTGGCAACAGGTTGAAGCAGTGGTCGTGGCAGCATAAAAAGCAATGGGACTTGTAGCATATGCGGGCCAGCTCCAAGGCGATGTCTGTGGCAGCAGTGGGGGATGCAGTGGGCTCTTGCTGCGGAGCGGCTCACCCTGACGGCAGCATCGCCGGCGGAGGCCGGCTGCGGCGGGGCCGGTGACGCGGTGGCGGCAATAGCGCTGTGGGGCGCTACCGGGGGGCGGCACAGCGGGTGGCAGCGCCGGCGGGGCGTGGGGGCGAGCCGGGCGGGGACAATAGGTCGCGGCGCCGGGCGCCCGAGAATTAATCTACCGCGGCGGCGCGACTAATGAAATAGCCCGAAGAGTCGCGCCGGCGTCCGCGTTGCACGCGCCGGCTAGGGGGGGGGGTGAGGGGGGCGGAACACAGACAAATAAAGAGCGCTTAGCGGGCTCTCCGTATTGCAAAACAAATATTCAATAAAGAATGTTTTTTGAAAATATATTGATCAATGTACAAGATCAAAAAAAAAATTATTTTTTAATGGGTAATTATTTAACACGTGTAAATTAATAACATGGATTATGTGAACACGCGAAGCTTTAAGCTATTACGATAAGTACATGCCTACTTCGTGTTCTAACTTTCGAATTCTTCACCAATGTTGTCTCCATCGATCAAAGCGTGGAAAGAAACATAAGGTACGGTGAGAAACACACTCTGAAGGGGGAAAAACGTGCGGGTCAGAACGAGTACATGGCCTAACCAGAACTTTTTAAGCTATTTATTATATTTCCCTTGTTTTTTTTTGTTTCAAATAAAATATATGTTTGGCGTTTAATAGAAGATTATTTTAAAATTCTTCTTCCTTCGAACTAATTGAATGAATAGCGGTTTCCAATTATTTGATGGCTTTCATTTTACGCTATAAAATTAAACTCAGCCAAAATATATTTAATACTCAGGCGTTATTACATTTATGCAGATTGTTAGAAACTTGCAATACTTCTTTGGAATTTTCAGCATATTTTTTACATTTTCTGCTGCCTAAGGCAACTGTTTAATTTTCGTAATTCTTATTTTTTGCTGTCAATATCTTTACAGTTTTAAACTGAAGTTTCTCAATTGTCTTGCTATATACTTCTATTGCTAAATTATGCACAACTAAACATATAATGCACTTAATACTAACATAACCTGGTTTTTATCAATTTAATGATAGGCAAAGATATAATGTGGATTGTCGAGTTTATCTGAATTTCTTTCTTCCTGCTTCCATCTTAAATATTTTTAATTGATTCAAAATTTTAAAGTAATTTCTATTTAAGTTTTGAGTACCGTACTTTTTAGAATTGGTGTGTGTAGTTGGGACTAGGGGGGCATGAGAATAAAACAAACGCATACGAATTTCCTGACGCACCAATCTCCCAAAAATATGCTTTTATACATGCCGTGTTCCATGTAACTATTCTCTGATAGCTCCCGGCAATGGACGCCGGGCGTGGAGCGCCGTAATGAATAGCGAGAGCCGCCGCTTCGAGGAGGTGGCGGGGGTAGGGGGAGGGGTTGATAGCGGGGCGCTCGATTACGATGCGGGCGGACAGCCATGTTGGCGCGCCGCGTCCGTGGGGTGGCAGGCGCGTGCGCCGGCGAATGGATGTTGTCGTGTCGATTTTTTCGGCAACAGTTTTCCTTATACACTCCGACTGCTGCTCTTGTGGTGTGGACAACATCTCTTTCTGCTTGGGTAAAGGACTTGAAATTAACCGGTTGATTGCATGTTACGAAAGACAAAGAGTGGTTGGGCATGTTTCTCAGAGTACTGCTCATTTCTTTCATTTTCCGTTGTTTCCACATTATCACAATGAATATCGTGAACAAAGCATTAACCTACCGTCAAACCTTCATCTCAGATTTGGACAAGCATTGTAGCACTATGTAGGGAAATGATGAAGAATAATGCCGAATACACCTTGGAAAATTTGTGCTCAATTCTGATATTCACTTGACGTGGCATAAAGAGTTTTAAGAGCTAAACATGTTGAAAGATTATAATTATTTATTATATTATATTATTATTATTATTATTATTATTATTAATATTATTATTATATTATTGAATATATAATATATTCTATACTCGTATTCAAATGATATTTTTGATAATCTTTGACTGTTATAATTTTTTTTCGGGGCATTGGTTAATTTTGTTAAAAGAGAACAAAATTTATTGATTGAATATTTTAATTACATTGGCGTTATACATTCAATAAAAAATACAAGAAGAGGACGTTAAAGAAACAGATCACAACGTAAAGATTTGCAGTGCTGATACTTGAGATAGAAAAGAAACGAAAAATGAGGTGTCCGGGAAACTCTGAAAATATTGTAAATGAATATAATGATTATATAAATCGAAATCTACTTAAAGACAGAATATAGATGTAGAAGATATAGAGGGATAGAATTAGCAATAACGGTTTCCAAAGATCGGTGATTATTTTCAAAATAATAATTTACAATGCTTTCCGTATGCAAGAGAAAATCCGTGATAGCTACGCCTTTCTGTCAATTAAATAGACGGACAGTGTCCGATACGCAGGGTCGCACATAATGAAATTGCCATGATATACAGTAGGCAGCACGCGTAGTGCGTCCTGAAGTATTAGGTCTGCGAACCAGGGGCGTGCGTCGGGAACGCAGCTCCCTGGACCGGCACCACACTACATCAAACAGCCCGGGGGAGCGGGGGCCCGACACATGCAGGGGGTGTCAGGTTGAGGGGTGGGACCGTGGTAAACGCCAAGGAAGGCCTGGTGGCGCAGGTATGTGCTAGCCCCGGCGCAGGATTGCGCTCGGAATATGTAGCGGCGTACAAGAAGAGTGATCACAAGCTCAAAATTTTGTCACAATGCAAAGGACAAGTGTTTTTTATCCAGTGTGGACGTTTGATTTGCAGTTAAATGCGAGGGATTTTTTAGCCGGGCACGTAGGCTTTGTGTGGAACATTAGAAATGTGTAACTGTGCCTTTTACTAGATAAGATCGTTTCTTCTTAATACATAAATACGACTTGAGATGTTCTTAAACCAATTTACCTTTAAGGTGATGAATATGAAATCTCTCCATTTTTACATTCTGCTCATTGCTCAGATAGGCGGTTATGGGAAGCGTGTTGCAGTTCGTTGCAGATATATACTCCGTGAAAGCTGAATGTTGTCAAAAACATGCATTCCTCAAATGAGATACAATCTCCTAAGAATAACGGGATCCGGGTGGTGTATGTAGAGCGGCCAGCTGAAACTAACTTCGTTCGAATCCAGTTTTCTTCCCGAGGCGATTACTGAGATGTAATGTGATGTACGGATAGTTTGGTAAAATGGGCTGATATGTAAATGTGACTGAAAACCTTCGTCATACATAAATGAGTAGTTAATACGAGAATAGAGTTACAAAGAAAATGTCGACTAGCCCCGCCCCCAGACGCAACGAACACGGAAATACTGGGGCCGTGAATAGCTTATTCTACCGGAAGTTCGCAAATGACTTGATGAACTCGGCAACTCCGAGGAGGTACTCGAGTGCTGATGCAGTCTGAGGTTATTAAAGAACGGCAGAAGCGCTGAGTGGTGTTGGTTAATGCAGAGAAGGGAGCAGAGGCAGAAAGCACAGCGGGCTGAAGGGAGGAGCCTATTGAATGAGGACAGATCGCATTAGGCGCGCGCGCTATCTGTATAAACACGCCAGCTGGCATTACACCCGGCGCAAACGCGCCGGGAACGTGCACACCTCCCTGTCATATTGCCACCAGCCCGGCCGCGCCGCCACCATCCACAACCGCAAGGCGCCCGCCGACAAGTGCCCCGTTCATCTATCACTATTGCCACAAAGCTGCCGGCTCTCCAGTGCGCGACCCACCTCAACGCGAACCCACCTCAATCGCGCCACCCCTCAACGCGCCCCCACCGCTCACCCGCCACCAACTCACGAAGCGCACCACTAACGCGCACCGTCAACGCCGCACCGTCTCACGCGCCACTCTAAGCCGCACTCGTCCTCAACGGCCGCACGCATCAACAGCGACGTCCTTCACGCCGCCACCGTCCTACCGCCGCCACCGCCCAACCGCACGTTCTAACGCCGCCACGCCTCAAATGCGCCGCAACCGTCCTCAACGCGCCGTCCTCAACGCCGCACCGTCCTCAACGCGCCACCGTCTCAAACGCCGCCACGTCCCTCAACGCCGCACGTCTAACGCGGCCAGCGCTCATCGCGCCACGTATCAATCGCCGTCACAGTCCTCAAAGCCGCACTGTCCTCAACGCGCCACCCGTCTACGCCCCCACCGTCTCACTGCCGCCACCGTCCCAACGAAGAGCCGGCACCTGGTCCTCAACGCGCCACTGTCCTCAACGCCATACGTCCCTCAAACGTCCGCACCGGCCTCAACCGGCCAACGTCCTCAGCCCGCAACCGCCTATACGGCGCCTCACCGGCACTTCGCCCGGCGCTACACCACCTCCCGCCCAAGATTAGCGCCTTACAACCGGTCTCCAGTTCCGTCCTCCATCAGGGGCCCCGCTACGCGTCCCCTCCGATGCACAGGGCGCCCGGCGGGGCGGGCGTGTTTTCCTTAGGCGGGCCTCGCCATTATTGTCGCTGAACGGCGTCGTGGCAGGAAAGAGCCAGCCCCTTCCCCTTTCCTCGCTCTACGCCATCGACTCCACGAATGTCGGGCTGCCAACCTGTATCGATCTGGAAGTCTCCCCTCCAATTTGATCGGACGCTTCCTGAAGCTCACACGATTTGCTCTTGACCTAAACTCCGCCCCCGTTCAACGCCCCCATCATGCCTTTGATGCTGATTCTTTACAAGCATTCTCGGTATCTAGGAAATCCAAAAGTGTAACTTGTACGGCATTTTCATCATCTGCCATTACTATTTTGTCTGAATCGATCATTATTTTTCTGCTTGTCCAATATACCGAGGTTCTAATTTTCCCTCAACAATTACTGAACCGTCTTTCTATTCCAAAGGTGTTTTCTCTTTGGGAAGAAAAGTGTTCTTTTGTGCCACAAATACCAAGTGCTGTACAAAAATAGAAACTTTAACAAATCGTGAAAGTTAAAATGAGAACAAGAAGAGAATAAAAATGAAAAAGGAGATCGGCCATATTACAAAATATCTGAAATAAACCAAATGCGAAATTATGGTTTGTTTTGTGCGCCGCCTACCTCAATTATCCCTCACAATCTTGTACGGTGCAATTGTACCCCTTGTATTGTTTTGTTTTCAAAACTCTCTCCGACGCAATGACGTTCTTCACTAAACAAAATTTCTTGAGGAGGCTGAGATTAAACGTAAATATTTTTTGTTTTAAAATGAATTTTGGTTATTTACAATTACTCATTATATTATTTTTGTTATTTACTTTACAATTAAAACCGCCATAAATACAAGACCTTTCTTTCCAGTAATATTATTTAAGACGAAGGGCGTCATAAGGGTTAATGATGACGGCTACAAAAAGTCCAGTCGCGATTGCTTGTCGGCTGAATCTTAGGAAGCAGTTAACATCCTGTAATGAATTTTTTAATTTTAACTATTTATTGATTCTGATCTACTATATGACTACATTAAAATACGTATTGAATGGGTTTGTGTTTCTGTTCGCCTCCATTATCCCTCCATAAACATATGTAGCACTAATACTGTTTCCTGTTCCTTTGGTAAGCATAATCCTCTCGACCTCAGGTAAGTTATGCAGTGTATATGAACATTTGTCGAATCCAATAATAAGCAATAACGATCAGTAAAATAAAAATCATTTATTTTCAGTTTTACTTGACGCATCCGGAACCTTCCTCTCTCCAGATCACATGTTGTCTGCTTAAAAAACACTTTGTGCAGCATTTTCCTCCATTGTTGACCTTGTGTCACTGCATTGCTTTAACAGTATAGAGGATTAGTATCTATTAGGAATATGAACAATGATTATTTTTCTTGCACAATCTTCATTCCATCTAGTTTTGGTATGGTTGTCTCATTTCACTCAAGTTTATCATAGGATGACTCATTAATTTTGGGTACATTGTACGTTGTCTCACTCTGACATTGTGTTGGATGTTACGGGTGTACATAATTGACGAAATATTTTTCCCATCTCTGGATACAAAGTCAAATATTCGCCAATGGTTGGATTTAGATGTATCACGTTGCCTGGCAATACTCGTATCTCATCCACGTCCATCTTTACTTCATTATTATACTGCATCTTTTCATCCAATTATACTTCAACTCATTAACACCATCATTATTCAAATCAATACTGAACAAATGATGATTAACCAGAAGTATACATGTTGATACCAGGATGATAACTGATCAATGGTAAATTATTTCAATCAAACGGATAATTCATTGAAGAATAAGAAATTTTTTATTCATTTAATTTTATATATTATATATAATATATATATATTATATATATCATATTAATTATATTATAGTAATATAAATACATTGAACATTTCAATAAAGCGTTCTTCACGTTTGTAGTGCATTTGCAAATGAGCACGAAATTTCCCTATCCACCTTTTGACAGAATTCAGTCGAGCCTTGCACAGCTCGCTGCCGTGTCAATGGCAGAGACATAGATTTTCGAGAGAGGACTTCGGTTTCGTTTATCGGATTGAGTGACGTAAGATTGAATGATTTTCGAAGACAGAAATAAAGATTCTTCTCATGTTCGCCAGTATTCTCCAACTTGAAGTCTTGCCAGTTTTATAGAAA
Organism: Gryllus bimaculatus; assembly: GCA_017312745.1. Classification (NCBI taxonomy): domain Eukaryota; kingdom Metazoa; phylum Arthropoda; class Insecta; order Orthoptera; family Gryllidae; genus Gryllus; species Gryllus bimaculatus. Next base: position 2,269,078 of record BOPP01000171.1, read on the forward strand.
GGCAAAGGAAAATAAGAAATGTTGCCTGTTAACTTACTGAGAGTAAATACGGATGCTGCAACTGAAAAGAAAACAATTTACTTTTTAGACTCTTAAGTAAAAGTTAGGTATTGATAGTCCAAGTAAACGGTCTTCTATGAATCTTCACAATCAAAAATTAATGCACTCATTTACAAATACGTTCTTTGGGTTAAATTGAGTAATATGAGATTAAACTATATTATACTTCCTTGTAAACAATTATTAAAATTGCAGTGTTTTAAAAGAGTTTGGATCCATCACGATATGCTGATAATCAATTTCATTCAGACGAAAAGTGGTTCAGTCGAGTGAAACATTCATTCCATCGGTAAGAATGGTTCATCATTTGTATCTCTGTTCGCCAACATCGCTTACGCCTCCAGTTCCATTTGCCATTAGGATCAGACTCTTGCTCCCCGCGAGCCATGCTCGCTTTTGTTAGTCTCCTTGCTCGCCTCTGTGTATTTCACCGGCCTCTCTTCTCCGCCACCGAGGGCGCTTCAGACGCCGTCCGCGCCTGATGGCACGCTCTCCCCCCCCCGACTCGCGCGCCCCTCCACTCGCCCGGCCTCCCACGCCCACATCCCTCCACTCGCAGCCGCTCTAACTCACCACGCTCCCACTCGCCCACTCGACCTCCCACTCGCCACGCCTCCCACTGCCCCGCCCCTCACTCCGCCCACGCCTTTACTCCCATCGCCCAGCCTCACTCGACACGCCTCCAAATCGCTCACGCCTCCACTCGCACGCCTCCACTCGCACTATGCCCACTTCGTCCACCTCCTCTGACCAACGCCGACCCCCTCACCTCGACTTCGTCCCGCCTTTCCTCCGCCCCAACCCGATTTCGCCCTCCCCACCGCCTTCCCGTCTCTCCACCCGCTCACAGCTGATCTGCCGCACAATTTCTCATCTACCAACCACGTCGTACATCCGACCCAGCTCCACCACTGACTCTAGATGACTCGCCCATCCGTCTCCCACTCAAGCCTTCCCCTCTCCTCAATCGTTCCCGACCACCGACCATCCGCCCGCTGCCCAATCCACACGCAGCCTGTTCTGCCAGGTCTCGTCTACTCCTCCAACCTCCCCAGCTCCTTGCTCCCAGCTCCTCATCAATTCCCTGTCTCGTCCCACCTTGGTCCTCGCCAGCCCCACCTGCATCCCGCTGTTAATTTGGCGGAGGCCGCCCGCCCTCAACCTGCCTGCAGCTGTGCCTCGGCGTGTTCACATGCACTCATCCCCATTCTACGGTGAGAGAACTTTTATCGATTTCCTTAAACGGACGGCGCGGGCACGCCTATCTCTCCGCCCACGACAACACAATGCAATAAACGGCAGTGAAACTCTTCATTTTCTGAGCGGGCTCTCGGCTCCCACAGAGACTCATGGATCGTAGTGATGGCAGCCGGCTGCGCCCATCTCGCTGGGTAACCCACCCGCTGCGCAATAGAGGAGAATGTGATGAAGGGAACGTGGTACAGGCTACGGTTAAATGATTCTCAAACTAAGCATCTGTAAATTCGCGTAGATATAAGCGTTAGGAAGAAGTGCAACTGATTTTGAAGATGATGAGCTGACCTGGGTGAGAGTTGCCTTGGCTCCGTCGGCTCGATAGGCGAGCTTCTCGAAACCGAGGGGTAGGCATACATTAAGCATATTCAAGTGCCCTTACTCCTTTATCAGTGCGTATGATGCGGTATGAAATAGACTATTAAACATGTAATAAGAATAAGAGACTGGTGACATGGGACTACGGAGTAATGTCAGATCGGCTCAGAGGGGAAGCGACAAAATAGTTGGCTTCAAAGCAACGTAGATTGGGTCAACCAGTGGTGCCATAGTGTCCCGAGATGCCAGTCCGGCACGGGAGCGATGGTAGGTGATATCCTACAAGTGTCAAAGGGAAGATATTACAGACTTCAA
>BOPP01000171.1:2272446-2299866 GCA_017312745.1 Gryllus bimaculatus
ACGAGGCGGCGACAGCCCATGTTGGCGCACGCCGCGTCCGCTGGGGGGCAGGCCGGCGCCGGCGAATGGATGTTGCGTGTCGATTTTTTCGCCAACAGTTTCCTATACACGTTCCTAGCTACTGCTCTTGACGGGGAGACGTGTGGTGTGGACAAACCACTCCTCTTTCTGCTTTGGGTAAAGGACTTCAAATTCCGGTTGATGCATGTTACACGCAAAGACAAAGAGTGGTTGCGCCATGTTTTCTCAGAGTTCTCTCATTTCATCGTTGATCCACCATCATTCAAATTATATCGTGAACAAACATCACCTACCCGTCAAAACCTTTCATCTCAGATTTGGACAACAATTGTACACTATGTAGGAAATGATAAAGAATAATCCGAAATACACCTTTGGAAATTTGTGCTCAATTCTGATATTCACTTGACGTGGCCATAAAGAGTTTTAAAGACTAAACATTGTTGCAAGATGATTTATTATTATTATTATTATTATTATTATTATTATTATTATTATTATTATCATTATTTTCATTATTATATCGATAAATATTCTATACTCGTATTCAGAATGAATATTTTTGAAATAATCTTGACTGATTATAATTTTTTCTTTCGGGGCATTTGTTAATTTCTTAGTTAGAAAGAACCACAAATTATTGATCTGATATATTTAATTACAATTGGCGTTATAATTCAATCAAAAAAATACAAAATGGACGTTAAAGAAACAGAGATCACAAACTGATAAAATTGCCAGTTGCTGACATTTGAGGATAGAAAAAGAAACGAAAAATGAGGAGTCCGAGAAAATCCGAAAATACGTAAATGAATAAATAATTATATAAAACCTCGAAGATCACTTACAAGACAGACAGATGTAGAAGATATAGACGGATAAATTACGCAAATACGGTTTACAAAGGCGGTGAATTATTTTCAAAATAATAATTTACAATGCTTTCCGGTATGCCAAGAGAAATCCGTGAAAGCTACAAGTCTTTCATGTCAACTTAAACTGACGGACCAGTGTCAGATACAGGGTGCTCACACGCGGGTCGCACATAATGAAATTGCCATATGCGATAGGCACCCGCCGCGGTCGCTGAAATGAGGTCGCGAACCAGGGCGCGTGCCGTCGACGCAGCCCCCTGCGACCGCCACCCACACCACATCAAACGCCCGGCGGCGACGCGGGGGCGCCCGACACAGAGGGGCGGTGTAGGTTGAGGGGTGGGGACGTGGGTAAACCGCCAACGGAAGGCCTGGGTGGCGCAGGTATGGTGCTAGCCCCCAGCGCAGGATTGCGCTCGGAATATGTCCGGCGTACGAGAAGAGTGACACTGCTCAAAATTTGCCACAATGCAGGACAAGTGTTTTATCCAGTGTGGAGCCGTTTGATTTGCAGTTAAATGCGAGGGATTTTACCGCACGTACCGGCTTTGTTGTGAACCATCTTATGAAATGTGTAACTGTGTCTCCTTTTTACTAGATAAGGCTCCATTTCTTCACTTAACTACAAAATTACGACTCTTGAGATGTGTCACTTATAACACTATTGACACATTTTAAGGTGATGAATATTAAAATCTCTCATTTTACACATTCTGCTCATTGCTCAGATCGGCGGTTATGGGAAGCGTGTTGCAGTTCGTTGCAGATATAAAGCTCCGTGAAAGCCTGAAATGTTGTCAAAACATGCCACTTCCTTCAAACTGAGAAACAATCTCCCTATGGATAACGCGGACCTCAGGTGCGTGTCTGTAAGCGCTCAAGCTGAAACTGAACTTCCGTTCGAATCCAGTTTCTTTCCACCCGAGGCAGAAATCTACTGAGATGTATGTGATGTACGGGATAGTTTAGTAAATGCTGATATGTAAATGTGACCTGTAACTTTCGTCATACATAAATGAGTAGTTAATAACGAGAATATGAGTTACAACAGGACAATGTCGACCTAGCAAACGGAAGCCGGAACACGGAAATACTGCCGTGAATACGCTATTCCTACCGCAAGTTCCACAATGACTTGGATTTGACCTCCGCAACTCCGAGGAGGTACTCGAGTGCTGACTGCAGTGCTAGAGGTTATTACAAGAACGGCAGAAGCGTGAGTGGTGTTGGTAAATGCCAGAGAAGCGGGAGCAGAGGCAGAGAGCACAGCGGGCTGAGGGAGGAGCCCTATGAAGGGCGACACGATCGCATTAGGCGCGCGCGCTACCTGTCATAAAACACGCCAGCTGGCAATTACGCCCCCGGGCGCCAACAGCGCCCCCGCCGACAACGCTGCCACACCCTCCCTGTCACTATTGCCACCACGGCCGCCGCCGCCACCATCACCACCGCCAACGGCGCCGTCGCCGCGGCTGCCACCGCCGCCCTTGACGCCGCCACCGTCCTCAACGCCGCCATCCACCTCAACGCCGCCACCGTCCTCAAAGCCACCACCGCCGGCACTTCGGCTCCAACACTACACCCTCTCCTCCGGCCCCAACCATTAGCGCCTCTACCGACACCGTCTCCAGTCCGTCCTCCATCACCGCCGCCGCCCCCTCCTACGCCGTCTCCCTCCGTCTGCCACAGGGCGCCGGCGTGGGCGGGCGTGTTCCTAGGCGGCGCCCTCGCCATTATCTGTCGCTCGTCAGCGCGTCTGGCAGCGGAACGAGGCCCGCCCCTTCCCCTCTTTCCTCGCTCTAGCCATCGCCTCCACGACATGACAGGGCTGCCCAACTCTCGTCATCGACTTTGGAAGTCTCCCCTCCAATTTGATCGGACGCTACTAAGCTCACACGATCCTTGCTCTTGATCCAAGCTCCGCCGCCTCCGTCAACCCCATCATCCCTTTCGAGCCTGATTCTTTCAAGTATTCTCGTATTACCTAAGAAATCAACGCGTAACTTAGTGACGTCAACTTTATCACCGCAACTACTTATTTTGTCTGAATCGATATTATTTTTCTGCTTGCCCAATTAATTCGCGAGTTCTTTTTTCCCCTCAACAAGTCAATGAACCGTCTTCCTATTCTTCAATGGTTGTATTTCTCTGTTTGGGGAAGAAGTATTGTTTGCTGCACAAATACCAAGTGCTTGTAAAAATAAAACTTTAAAAAATTGTAAAAGTTAAAAATGCAGAACAAGAAGAGAATAAAAATTGAAAAGTCTCTATACAGAGATACAGAAGATACAAAAATATTCTGAAATATTGTTTGCACTCCCAAAACTAAATTATAGTTGTTTTTTTGCGTCGCTTACCTCTTTGTCAATCACATATTTGTCACTGCAATTTGTACCCTTCTTACTTCGTTTTGTTTTCAAAACTCCTCTCCGACGCAATGACGTTCTTCACCAAACAAAGAAGATCTTCTTAAGGAGACTTGTAGATTAAACATAAAATATTTTTGTTTTGAAAATAAGCATTTTCTTATTTACAATTACCTAATTATAATTATTTTGTTATTTATTTATAACCAATTAAACCGCCATAAATTAACGAAGCCCTTTCAGCTAATACGTATTTAAGCACGAAGGGCGTCATAAGGGTTCTAATGATCGAACGGCCACAAAAGGTCCAAGTCGGGATTCTTGTCGCCTGAAATCATTAGACGCAGTTAACGCCTGTAATAAATTATTTAACTTTTTAACTAATTTTATTGATTCTGAGTTACTTATTGACTAATTAAATATATGTTCACTTGACTGGATTTGTGTTTCCTGTTTCCCTCCCATAATTCACTCCATAAAATAATATGTAGCACTAATCAACTGGTTTCATGTTCCCCTTGTAAGCATAATCCTCTCGACCCAGGTAAGTTATGCAGTGTGTTTATCGAACTCTTTATCGAATCCAATAATGAGCAATAACGAATTAGTAAAAATAAAATAACTTATTTTCAGTTTTACTTCACCCAACCCTTCTTCTCTCCCAGATCCCATGTTGTGCCTGCTTACAACTTTGTGCCACTCATTTTCCTCCATTTGTTGACCTCTGCTGTCACTGCATTGCTTAACAGTTATAGCAGGATTAGTACTCTATTAGGAGAATGAACTCCATTGATTCGTTTTCTTGCACTATCTTCATTTCCTCTCGTTTTGTATGGGTGTCTCATTTGATGAGTTATCATAGATGATTCATTCATTTTGTACATTACTGTACGTCTGCGCTTCACTCTCGACATGTGTTGCAGGGATAGGGTGTAGATAATTGACGAATACATTTTCCGTATCTGGTTACAGGTATCAAATACTTTCACTATCGTTTGATTTTAAGATGTATCACCGGTTTGCCTGGAATACTGTATCTCTCATTCCACCGACCCATCTTCATCTTCATTACTTACTAACTTACTAGCTTCATCTTACACACATTATTACTTCAAACATCATTTGCACACATCATTATTTGAAATCAATACTGACATAATTAAGATTAACACAGAAGTATACAATGTGATGACCAGGATGATGAACCTGATCAATGGTCAATTTATCTCTCAATCAAACGGATAATTCATTAACAGAATAAGAAATCAAAAACTTTCCTATTCATGTTAATACGATATATATATATATATATATATATATATATATATATATATATATATATATATATATATATGTATGTATATATATATAAAGTAAAATGTAATATAACATACACTGCCAAACATTCAAAAAGCGTTCTTTCACGTTGTAGTTGCATTGCAAATGATGCAGAAATTCCCTATCACCCTCATTGACAGAATCTCAGTCGCCTTGCCACAGCTTGCTGCCCGTCAATGGCAAGAAATAGATTTCTTCGAGAGAGTGACTCGGTTTCGTTTATCGGGTTGAATGACGGTAAAGAAGTTGATATTTTGCGAGAGACAGAATAAAGAGTTCTTGCAGTCGACAGTATTTCCCAACTTGAAGTTTGCCAGTTTAATAGCAAATGCAAACGAAATGAAGAACATGTTGGCACTGTAACTTCACGAAGAGTAAATACCGACTGCTGCACTGAAATACCGAAAATCAATTTAATTTTAGACTCTTAAGTTAAAAAGTCTAGGTATGATAGTCAAGTAAACTGGTCTTCTAGAATCATTCACAATCAAAAATTAATGCACTCTTTACAACATAGTTCAATTTGGGTTTAAATGAGTAATATGAGATTAAACTATATTATACACTTCCTTGTAAACAATTATTAAAATTGCAGTGTTTTAGAAAGGTTTTGGATCTCATCACGATATCTGATAAAAATCAATTTCATTCACGACGACAAGTTGGTGTCATGTCGAGTGAAACAAGTTCAATCGGTAAGGTAGATGACATGCGTCATCATTCTGTTATCTCTGTTCGCCAACTCGCTTACGCCCCAGTTCCAATTTGCCATTACGGAGTGCACTTTGCTCCTTCCGACACCATCGCTCGTCTTTGTTAGTCCCTTGCTCGCTCTGTGTATTCACCGGCCTTCTTCTCCGCCACCGGGGCGCTTCAGACGCGTTTCCGCGCCTCGATGGCAACCGCTCTCCCCCCCCCGACCGCCTGCGCCCTCCACTCGCGCTACGCCCAATCCCTCCACTGCGCGCTTAACTACAGCTCCCATCGCCCACCACCTCACCACTCACGCCCTCCCACCTGCCCCCCCCCACTCGCCCACGCCTCTGTACTCGCCCCTCCCAACACGCCTCCCGACTCCCCGCCTCCAGTCACCCCAATCGCTCACCCCTCCACTCGCCACGCCTCTCACTCTCCTTATGCCTCCCACTCGTCCACCTCCTCCGACGCCAACGCCGACCGCATCACCCGCGATTCGTCCCGCCTTCCTTTCCGCTCCAACTCCGAATTTTCGCACCCCCCACCGGCCTTCCCGTCTCTCCACCGCTCACAGCTGCTCTGCCGCCCAATTTCTCATCTACAACCCCTTCGTACATCCGACCCAGTCCACACCGCCCCTAAGACTCGACCCATCCGTCTCCAGCTCCAACGCCTTCCTCTCCTCAATCGTTCCACCCACAGCCATCCGCCCCTGCCTCCCCAATCCCACACGCAGCTCCTCGTTCTGCCCACAGTCCTATCTACTCCTCCAACCCTCCCCCAGCTCCCCCATCTAAACCCCTGCTCCTCCGTCCCACCCTCTGGGTCCTCCGCCCAGCCCCAGCCGCATCCGCTGTTAATTTGGCGGAGGCCCGGCCCCGCCCCTCAACCTGCCTATGTCCCTCGGCCCGTGTTCATCATCGCACTCTCCCCCATTCACGGGAGAGAACTTTTATCGACTTTCCCTTAAACGGACGGCGCGGGGCACGCCTATCTCTCCGCCCCCACGGCAACACAAGGCAATAAACGGGCAGGAAACTCTTCATTTTTCTGAGGCGGCTGCCTCCTCGCGCTCCACAGAGACTATGGCTCGAGTGATGGCAGCCGGCTCGCGCCCATTCGCTGGGTAAACCCGCCCGCTCCACAATAAAGAGTATGTGTATGAAGGGAACGTGGTAAAGGCTATGGTTATAACGGATCTCAAACTAAGCATCTGTTAAATTCCGCGTAGAAATAAGCGTTCAGGAAGAAGTGCAACTGATTTTCGAAGATGATGAGCTGACCTGGGTGAGTGCCTTGGCTGCCTCGGCTCGAAGGCCGAGCTTTCGAAACCGAGGGGTAGGGCATACATTACATATTCAGTGCCCTTACTCCTTTATCATGGTAGATGCGGTACTGAAATAGACCTATTTCAACATGTAAAGAAATAGAAACTGGCTGACATGGGACTACGGATAATGTCAGATCGGCTCCAGAGGGGAGAGCGAGCACAAATAGTTGGCTTAAAGCAACGAAGGTTGGAGTCACCAGTGTGCCAACAGTGTCCCCGACGATGCCAGTCAGGCATCGGGGAGGATGGTAGGTGATATCCTAGAAGTGTCAAAGGAAGATATTACAGACTTCAAAAATATGGGGGTCTCTCAATTAGAAGACTCACGATCAGAAGTGCCTCTCATATCGCAGAGGTTGATAACGGAGGGATTTTTAAATTAGATGTATTGTTAATTCTGCAATTAAGTATCGCAACTTGGTGTCAGAATAACTTAACGTTAAATTAGTTAAGCTTACATTGACTAACGATAAATAACAAGAGTAGTTAATTAAAAACAATAATTAATTATAAATAGTACAAAATAATAATAATAATAATAATAATAATAATAATAATAATACAACTGCTACTAACAACAATTAAACCAACGTACTGATCAGGAAATACTACTAATTTAACAGTAGAAACGTAACAGTAACACACTGACATAAAACGAACTAGATTACTTATTTATTTTTAAATTTTCTCAAGCTTTGCGGAATGGGTTCAAAGATTGTTGCAGGCAAACTGTTCCAGCATCTAATAGTTGGGTTTGTGAATGAAAATTTACCAACGTCCGTTTTCTGTATTCTTGTCTTAATTTTGTGCACGTGATACGCTTCACCGAGTATGTAGGTTTTCCTAGACCTTGGTTAATTTCACTTCAAGCCAGATAGCCTGTGTATGCTTTGTAAGTAGCATAGAGTCGCAAATTAATTCGCCTTTTTTCGAGTGACCCCCATACACCTATATTTTTGTACCACTGAAAGTGAATTTTGATGCTCTGCGCTGGATCTTTTCTAGATTATCTTGTAACGATATTCTGTACGGGTCCTAACATATCGCATCGTAATAGATAAGTACTTTCACGTACTTAAATACTGCATCACGGACTTTCTGTTGTTGGCAACTGTACTTAATATTACATTACTAGCTGAACCCGTAAAATTGTTTCCAGTCCCCCAAATATTTTGCACGGCTGGGTCGCGAACCAAGATACTCGATTCTTTACCGATTGAGTACCTAGTAGATATCTGAAATAATAGTCGAAGTACTGATAAAAAAATGTTCGCTTTTATATTGCAGAGAAACAATATTTCAATGGAAATAGGACACCCGCACTTTTTATCAACGCACTTACTTATATTCAAGGAAAACTTTACAGCAAACATTTCGATACATTTTTAAGAACATTTTCGATAATGCCAGAGCTTCTTATGAAATAAACGGACTGATCCTCCGACCATCCACACCCATTTGAAAAACAAATTTATTACAAGTAAAAGGGGGGAAAATCTTGTTTTTTACGTTAGGGAAACGTTAAACAAGTTTTTTAGTCGAGAAAACGGTACTTTTTGTTAAAATATTAACTAAATTTTCCCCGAATTTCATAATAGTAGAGGGGAAAGTAAAAATTACTTTCCAGAAATTTCTACCAGTATTCCAATTAATTACATTCTCTTCTAACAGTTTCAAAAAAAATGCATGTGGAAAAAACATACGATACATAGATACAGTTGCTAACTCTAATATCGTAGCGATTAACTTGTTTTAAACTTCACTGCAGGCTATTCGAAATCGCTTCTATTACTATGTAATCAGATCATACAGTTTTTCCAATTTACCCGATAAAGTTTTCAACCAGGAGGAAAATATTTTCCCTCAAAATTTTATTTTAAAATTAGAGGTTAATCGAGAAACAATTAAACAGTATACGTTTCCAATGTTTTGTGGTTGTAAAGTAACACTTTTTTACTCTATTATTTTTTACTTTATATTAAGGAAAATTTCAACCGAGGCACAACCGCAGTAAGTAGAACTTAAATATTGTATGTTATATTTTTATTAATCTCAATTCACAATATGGCAAGAATCCAGAACCAAAATAAAGCAAAGATACATAAAGCATTCGAAATTCCACATGTTCGGCTGTGAACATTTCAAACCGGACAGCAACGAATTCAGAACAATATATTCTCATCCACTTCTCCTGGCGCTCTTCACCCATCTGATCCCCGCGCCGCTTATTCACATCGTGAGAGATAGCTCCCGCAGGACGTGCTCCCTACTTTGCAGAAGATGCACATTTATTTACACAGGGCCGTCGCGAGCCGGCCTAAGAGCAGGCGAAGCCCTGGGTTATGCGACAGAAGAACGCAGCTACAATGTGCGCGCCCTCGGAGACATAAATTACCGCGTATTTCCGAGCGGCGCCCCCCGTGGAAGAGGCCGTAACTTCCACTTGTTAACTGCCACTAACTTCGCCTCCCATTCTTCGTGGCGATCGTCGGCCCGCGTCAGAGGAAGACTCTCGGGGTCTGCGAGGTCGAGGGGCGCAGCGCCCGGGAGGTGGCTTCCCAGCGCAGCCGAGAAGGCTCAAGTGGATGGAAATCGGGAGCGTTAAGAGGTCAGAACGGCATCAACGAACCATCGGACCACCGGATAAGCGCGGGAACGGCAGCAGGTAAGGATTGGTTGATTTATTCTTAGTGATCCGGGCGCTTCAACTGTTGTCATAGTCCCGTAAGTGTAGTGCATTGTTTCTTCCAGATGTGGCGGTTATGTTCCCCGCTGAATAGCGAGACCTAACGTCGGCTAATACAGTTTTTCCCAACCAGCCGGGAAGCTTCAAGTGGATGGAAATCGGAGGCGTTAAGAGGTCACAACGGCAGCAACGAACCATCGGACCACGGGATAAGCGCGGGAACGCCAACAGTTTTAGGGATTGACTGATTTATTCTTAGTGATTTCGGGCTCTTCAACTGCTGTCATAGTCCGGTAAGTGTAGTGTATTGTTTCCTCTAGATGTGGCGGCTATCTCCCCCGCTGGGTGGCGAGACCAATCGTCGACTAGTACCGTTTTACCCAACCAGCCGGGAAGCTTCAAGTAGATGGAAATCGGGGACGTTAAGAGGTCAGAACGGCATCAACGAACCATCGGACCACGGGATAAGCGCGGGAACGCCAACAGTTTTAGGGATTGATTGATTTATTCTTAGTGATTTCGGGCGCTTCAACCGCTGTCATAGTCCCGTAAGTGTAGTGCATTGTTTCCTCTAGATATGGCGGCTATCTCCCCCGCTGGATGGCGAGACCTATCGTCGGCTAGTTCAGTTTTTCCCAACCAGCCGGGAAGCTTCAAGTGGACGGAAATCGGGGAAATTAAGAAGCCAGTGCAGTTTTCGTGCTGTTTCTGTACAGAAAATTTAAGATCCTAAACTAGAAGTATAAAAGCCAAAAGTCGCGTATACACGGTATATACGTTTTCTGTAGGCATTCTGTATGAAACATCAAGACGCCAGTAGGGTAAGTAACGCCAGTAAACAACGGAATTGCTCCGTCCGAGTATTTTCAGTGGCGGTATTCCTGTGACATGAGGATAGAGAAGAAAACCACGACGAGCATTGAGAAGAAAAATAGGAAGGTAGGAATAGAAAAAGAGGTAATTTATCACAATGTCACTGCACACAATCCAACCTTGTCACACCTAACCTAAACAAAATTTAAATGGCGGATTACCGTCGAGTCGGGTAAATAAATTTGTTAGTTAACAATTCTGCCGCTAGATACGCTTGAGTGAAACTGTAGTCTTTTTGCATAAAAAATTACAAACATGCTCAAACATTTTTCATGTAGAAATCGAGAAGTCTGTCTGCATGTCTTCTATACACCCAATCTGCACTTCAATTGCACCTTATATACCGGCTTAAAAGAGGAACGGGGTCAGAGACCCTTTACAGAGGCACGATAAAAAGGGGATAATTCGAAGGAAGAAGACGCGGTTTTGGAAAGGATGCGGCGGAAAGAGGATAGGAAATTACTTTCCTCCCCTTTCCAAGACGCGCGAGTGTAGGAGACGGTAAAGCAAAGAAATATTCAGTACTTCAGACAGTGCGCTAACAACACTGATCATGGTCCTAGGACCTCAGCGGCATAGGTAATGGTGTTGTGATAACCGAAAGCAAGCACGTTGCTTGCAATTATCCCATCGCAAGCAGTGCCTTTGCACGTATGGTACTTTATGGCTGGTATTGCCATTGCATGTGGGCCTCAAGGTACTCCAAGGGCCGAGTTAGTTGTTAAGATCTAGTACACAGTGTACACAATATCACAACATTCTCATGCAGAATCATACGACTACAAATTTTTGCTTCCATTGCATTATGAACAATATTAAGTCAACAGCAAAGAACCCATCTTATGAACGAATTTTAATTCCTGCATCTGAATCTCCGAAGGTCTTAGATCACTAACAGGAAAATATATTTTGTCTTTTTCACTACCACCTTTACTTTGCTACAGCATACTCTGCCGCCACCCGTATTGTTACTGCTAGCAAACTCTACGCTACGCAAATCGATACGAGGTGTGATGAAAGACCACGCACTGCGATGGTTCAGAGTTAGAATAGCGACCAGAACGACTAAGACAACTAAATCAAAAAGCTCTTGTACAAAAATGAGAACAACGTTAAGTGTTCACAGAGGTAAGAAGTTTCTTAATGATTATCTTTCTCAAATTTCTCTCTTTTCTGTAACTGAGATTGGGAACTCAATAACATAATTGTTAAGACAGTAGGTTCGTTTAATGTCCTTTGGCTAGACGACTTGCCGTCTATCGAGTTGTTAACTTTATTTATGAAGAAAGTATTTAAAATTTCATAACATTGTGTTTTTGTTTTGGCAAATATTACACGTTCTACTTTCTTTCTATCAATAAAATCAATCATGCTTTTGTAGGCTTCTTACCTTCGATCTCGAAATGTGTCATTCCAGATTTTTTACTTCATATTTAATCCAGTTTCATGATTTGATTTTATTCAACTTCATGTAAGTCGGCACACACATATAGACACACACAAATACATCACAAATACATCCTGAAATCCGCGATCTTCTGGTCTAAGACCACTACGGCACTACTGCCCTAATGATCTCGGTCATCTGACCGGCTAGTAAATTTATTTATATTATTAGTTTCTTCAAATGATTACATTTTATCATATAACTACAGTATCTTCGAACTTGAGATAAGAAATTGAACGAAAGCAGGAAGTGGTAATACGACGCGCGAAAGTTTCAGTCGTTAATTCAAATGGCCGACACGCCAGCGCGGCGTCTTTTGAGGGAGGACTTCGGGGGAAGGAAGGTTTTGGAATGTTGGCCGCCCCGGTTGGGAAAGTTAGAAGTTCGCTTCGATTTGGGGGCGAGCAGGAAACCGAGGGCCGTAAATGCTAGTGCCGTGCAAACAAAGAGACAGGAAGAGGCCAACTTTGATCATCATGATTAAAGCTGAACAAATAAAGACAATTAAATCAGCAAGAAGAGAATGAGAGTATAGTCCAGAAGGATAGTAGAGCGTTTGCAAATTAAAGAATCAGTGTAAAAAGAATTAGAATAGATGAAAAAGATTGAAAGCGAATTATACTTAAATGAAGTTGAAGAAATTCAAATCATGAAACTGGATTAAAAATGATGTGAAAAATATGGAAGATATATTTCGAGGTCGAAAGTAAGAAGCCTCCAAATGTATGACCGATTTTATTGGTGGAAATAAAGCGGAACACGTATAATTTGCCAAAACAAAAACACAATGTAATGAAGTTATAAAAAACTTTCTTCCTAAATAAAGTACACATCTCGATCCAACGAAAGTCTTCTAGCTAAAGGACATTGAAAGTGCCTACTTTCTTAACAATTATGTTATTGAGTTCCCTATGTCAGTTATAGAAAAGAAAGAAAGAGAGGAATTTGAGGGAGATAATCATTGAGAAACGTATTGCAAGAACAAGTATTATTCAATCACAATACAATAATACAAATAAAATCAAGAATATAAAAATATTTAGCAAAAATAAATAATTATTAGTAACATTTGTGAATAGTTATCAGATGTTGAGAATCATTCAAACATACGAGTATCTGCAAATACCCCACAATAATTGTATTCTAAATTTCCTATTTATGACAGTTTGGTCCGCCAGACTGTAAACATTGCTTAATGTTTAATGAATATGTTTAATAATATTTATTAGACATGCGTGATCTTGGAAGTCCATTAAAACATTATTGTGTTATGTAAGCATCTGCATTAGAGGGCCCATCAAACTTAAGTACATCGCCTAAGAGAATGCGCTTTACGCTCGGCAAGAACAGGAGAAAAAAAATCGAAGCTAAAAGGGTGATGCTCGTAAACAAACATAATGATACTATACATACAGGACTAAATTTCCATTACATATTTGTGAATAAAATATAAAGAGGAAGAGAAAATAAAGCTAGTAAGGAAAAGTAGAAGACAGGAAAAGGAAAGGGGGAAATAAAGAAGGGGAGGAGGGTAAGTGAAGAATGGAAAGAGGGTAAGAGAAGAAGGCAAATACGGTAAGAGTAGAGGGGAGAGGGTAAAGGAGAGGGGGAAAGAGAGGAGGTGGAAGCAAAAGAGGGTAAGAAAACAGGGGGAAAAGGGTATGGGAAAGAAGATAAGAGAAGAAGGCAAAGATGGTAAGAGAAGAAGGCAAAGAGGACAATAGGCATAGAGGGGTGAGAGAGTTAAAAAAAGAAGGGATTAAAGGAAAGAGAAAAGAGTGGAAGAGAAGAAGGGTAGAGGAATGAAAGATAGGAATGGATTAAGAATAAGGGGAAACGAGTAGGGGAAATGAAAGTCGTGAGAAACGACAAGAGAGCGGAGAATGCCAGAGATATGACCGGAAGGAAGTCAGCGGGCTAAGGGGAGCCAGGGCGGGCAGAGGAATGCGGAGGGCCCCTCCGCGTGCGAGGCCTCTAAATTCGGCGGTGGCGCCGCCCTCATAATGACAAGTATTCCAATAACGGCGCGTGGTGGGCCCGGTGATCCGTTGCAATATTTCAAGCGGCCTGTCCCCTGCAGCGCGGCCCCGCCCGCATCTCCATATCAAAGCGGCCGGATAATCGATACCTCCACAAAAGGTGGAGGCGGTTTTTTGTGTACCGGCGCGGCGCTCCACGCCACCGCAACTGCCCGGCCGCCGCCGCCTCGCGAATCTGTCAGCCCTTATTGCTCCCCGCGTCAGCCGCACGCGCACAATTAGAATTTATAGAGCGGCCGCAAACGGGGAGCGCGACCCCCGGTAACCCTCCGCGCGGCGGCGCCGGCTGCCAGCGCCGCACCTGCCTTCGCGAGGCCGCCAGGGGAGTGGACGTGCGTGGTAAGGCGGCTCCACACATCCGGAGTTTCACGAATCCCGAGCAACCGCTCGCCGACTCCCGAGTAATGTGGATGGGTTGCTTGCGACTCGCCGAGCGCCGAACAATCGGTATTCGCTCTACCCACAGCGTGTCGGTCTTTAGGACCCATCAAAGGGAGCGAACATTCGGCGAACACATGAGTTGTTCGGGATTGGGCGAGCAGGAGCTCGCTGCTCGGCGAATGCCGAATGTGTGGAGCCGCCTTCAGGATACATCAAAGGGAGCGAACACTCGTCGAACACATCGTCTGTTCGGGATTAGGCAAGCGGGAGCTCGCTGCTCGGTGAATGCCGAAAGTGTGGAGCCGTCTTTAGGACACATCAAAGGGAGCATGCATTCGCCTAACACATCAGGTGTTGGGGATTGGGCGAGCAGGAGCTTGCTGCTCGGCGAATGCCGAATGTGTGGAGCCTCCTTTAGGAACCATCAAAGGGAGCATGCATTCGCCGAACACATGAGCTGTTCGGGATTGGACGAGCAGGAGCTCGCTGCTCGGCGAATGCCGAATGTGTGGAGCCGCCATTAGGACACATTTAAGGCAGCGAACATTCGCCGAACATTTCAGGTGTTGGGGATTGGGCGAGCAGTAGCTCGCTGCTCGGCGAAAGCCGAATGTGTAGAGCCGCCTTTAGAATACAGCAAAGGGAGCATGAATTCG
The DNA here is from genome assembly GCA_017312745.1 of Gryllus bimaculatus. Lineage (NCBI taxonomy): Eukaryota > Metazoa > Arthropoda > Insecta > Orthoptera > Gryllidae > Gryllus > Gryllus bimaculatus. The sequence continues at coordinate 2,287,155 of BOPP01000171.1, forward strand.
CCTAACACACCAGGTGTCGGGGATTGGGTGAGCAGGAGTTCGCTGCTCGGCGAATGCCGAATGTGTGGAGCCGCCTTTAAATGAAGCTCCGTGAACCGACACCGAGAACTGACCGAATACGTAATGAGAAGTTTAGTTCTTGCAAGTATACTCTTGCCAGGTGGCAATATTTCACTGCAGAAAAATTTATTTACAATGCACTGAAATACAATTCATATGGTACAATACACTAAGTAGTAAATTTTTTTCGCGTATAGGCCAACTCGGACCACGCGTGCATCCTGTTTCAGTAGGTGGGATTTTTGGGGGGTTCAACATTTTGGATAAGTACTTTGAAATGTTCTAATAGCGCCACATCTTACAGAGATCCAGTGGATTTTTAATTTTTTATTGATTATAAAGACCTGTAGCCGAAAAATATTTCTCGCAGCATATTCTTAAACCATAAGTAATAATACGCAAAAAAACAAGTTTCTTTCTTGCTTCAGTAGCTCAATCTTTACGATATCATCTCAGGAACGCCTGGATTTCTGTGATAGATTCAATGTTTATTTCTACTTTATCTCCGACATGTAGGTTTGTTTGAAACTGTGTTAGAAATATTAATACCATTCCTCTGGCAAAATCCACCGACAAAAAAGAATTGTTGAAATTTGTGTAGAATTTTCAAACTGATGGTGAAAATGTCACGGACGACTCCTGCAGATGTTTCTATTGACAGTTCTAAACTAACCGTTATAACATATTATTGTAAGTTCTTTAAACTACGATCGTCCCTTAAAGTGCGTCTCCACCTTAGTATATCTTCTGCCATTCTCGCTCCCGCTCAAATGACTAATATTTTGTGATTTTTCCGGCCTTCTAAATTTACTTCTGGAAGATGCACATGTTTCAGAATAAATATCAAAATTCAAAGGAATATAGAGTGATGCAAGATGATCACTTTTTGCCACTAAACATGTGATTGGAAATCTCATTACGCATGTGATATTTTCTCCATATTGGTAAGCAACTTAATGCGCTCTGGTGTTCGTCTAAAAGATTTCGTGTTCCTGCCTAACATCAGTGTCTGATTAATGGCGTTTCAATGTTGAGCAAACATCAAACGTGTAACATCTCTGTACGTTTACATCCCGCCACATCGCCAAAACGTGATCATCTTCAGACCCACTTGCTCTACAAGTTCGTAACATTTTTCTGATACACCTTTAGTAAACAATGTAGATAGCGAAATCGTAAAATTTAAAAACTACAACACGCGTGGTAGGACGTTTGGTGAGGTGAACGAACTCTCAATGATTTCCGCGACCTGACCGCGTGGCAACATTGCGCATGGGATGACTTCACTACAACCTGCCTCTCGCCCCTTGCGCGGCGCCTGACGGGGCAAACAGCCCTCGCCGCCACACATGCGTGATTTACTTCGACACCAACGTGTGAGGTCACAGGGCGCACACCGTGTTATTCCGAGCGGTACTTCATGTCACAACGCAGTGGTTGCGTTTTTAAATTAACATTATGTCAAACATTTCCGAACATAATAGTATTTACTTTATTGTTTTAGTTAATATTTGAAAACACCAAACATTTAAAAGGTAATAAAATTATGTACATACTTGAAGTCTTTTAATTATATTAGATGAATAAGAACACCAAAGCCTGTGACCCACCAGCAAAGTGACATCTTTTAATTAACTTGTTTAAATAAAAAATTAAATGTATTACTAAATTAAGTTTTTAGACATATTTATATTTAAAAAATTATCACTTAATTAGCTGAATAAATGAGGCATTTGAATGTTTCATAATTGTTTTCTAGTTTATTAAATAAATTGTTTTGGTAATAAGAAATGACATGTATTTTTACGTTCCCGTTTAACTTAGTGTTCCCGGCATTCTAAGAAAAGAAGTATTTTTCAATTAAATCAATTCAAAAATTTAAGATTACTTGTAGCTTTGATCCAACTTTACACCGTTTACAAATAACTATTTTTTCATGCTATCAACCCGGCTGCGATGGCTCGAGTCAAAAATTGTTTCCACTGAAACACTCTAACTAACACCAGCAAATTACAAAAGTTCATGTAATGCAAGAACGCATTTGCATATGGGCATCTGAGTGCTACAAAACTACAAAGAGTTGTTCATCTCTGAAACGTTTGCTTCCTCTGGATTTCAAAAATGTCGCTGTCAAGGGAATAAAAGTTTAAATGAGAAACGTTGAAAAGAGAAAATGAGATTCCATGTTAATATACGTAATCCTGTGTCCCTCGTGTCACATTCGATGATAAATTACCTCTCGACACGCGGTGTGGAGGTCTCGGCGCAGGTATTTGGCGTTCGTGAGCCCATTCATAAAACCTATCTACAAACGCACAATATTACAAGAAAATTTTATTTTCACCCTTCAGAATCCGCATTACTGAAAGTTGTTTTATATCATATGTGTATGTCTAAGATAACTTATTAAAATGTAATTTCACATACTGAGAATTTACATTTCTTCGCTCGCAAAAAATATATTGAAGAGTTAAATATTTCGCTTTATTGTCATGATGAGTAGCAAATAATCACGCATTATAGAGCGAAACAGGATAGTCTCTCCACGGTGGCACTTGGCTGATGCGAGTGCTAGGGACGGAAATTATGTTGGCAGCAAGAGCTGCAGCTTGTAAAAAGTAAATTACCTGGACAGAGGAGAGAGAGAGAGAGAGAGAGAGAGAGAGAGAGAGAGAGAGAGAGAGAGAGAGAGAGAGAGAGTGATAGACAGACAGAGACTGAAGGAAATAATTCGGGTGTTGATTAACATAATTCTATCATACGCTATCAATGAAAGAACGCACTATATTATATAATCATTGAATCCTTTCTTAAGTACGAAGTATGAAGAGAAATAAGTCACTTTGGCCCTTTGACCGACTTTAAATAAAAAACATTTCCAGTGCCTGTTACTAATTGAATCATCTTCACGTTCAAGAAAAAAATTGAAATCATCAGAAAGAAAGAAATGATTTCTGCAGTGATCCTTCATCTTCCAAAATGTTGGATAAGTCGCAGCCCAATAATATTTCAAACGCGCTTATTTTTCCATTACCGTTACATATTTTACTATTCCTTTTCTTCTATAAAATTATTAATTTCTTGATATGTACATTACAAAATACTGCAGAATAGTAAAAGACCCGGCTATTTAAGAAGTTGTGTCATCAAAACTGAAAACTGTGCTTACACTTGGATCTAACGCGGACGCGCAGTTGTAAGACAAGAGGCGAGCGCTGACACTCGAAAGTAGGACATAAAAAGAAGCCATAAGAGTCCGCTCGTTCCAGTCTCAGAGACGACCACGCTTTCTCTACCCCCCTTGGTTCAACTTTTGTTGCTTCTGCGATCACCCTTTCTTTTTGTTTACATGTAACCAGTGCAGTTGCTGACGTTTGCCTCGCCGACTTTATTTCTCTGAAGTTTCCACTGCCGTTACTGTCCACATTTGTTCCCTCTCTTCTTGACAAGCCAGTACCATCCCTCCCACGAATATTTTACGCTGCCTTGTCTTATTATCCTAAATAGACCTTACATTTTCGTAGATACCTATCATAAGGCATTGCCAACTAGTACCTCACATGCGTTTCCCCCTCAGTCAACTATTTCCTCGTTTCCTTTCTTATTGTTTCTTAGTTTCACTCCTTTCATCTCAAACTTTCACTCTTTCATCCGTTTTATCTAAGAACATTCATTAGTTTTATCATACTTGAGAAACTATTTATCCAGTCGTTATCCTAATAACCCTCCGCAAACTTTGATGTTCTCATTACCAGCATTGTTGTTTTCCCAAACTGCCACTTTGGCTTGTTTTTAATAATTATTTCTAAGCATTCAAGCTTCCAAAGAAACGTTTCATTAATTCATATTCCTTCACCTGAACTTATTCCTCTTACCTCGCACCATCATACGGCCATTTTCGAGCTCATCCATCGTTCCAAAGTACCTTATTCAACTCTTTATTTTCATTTTCTTCCTCTGTTTCTACAATTGTACTGGGTAAACAACACTTATTCTGCTAACTCACTACTCTGCCTTGCCACCATCGTCTCCCAGGACAACGTTCCATTACGACTCCCAACGTTTTCAACCCTGCGCTTCCACCACGCAACTCACAGCCTCCCTTCTTCAAACAGTATCTCCCCCTTCCTCCATTCTGTGTTCTGCCTCTCAGCTCCGCTCCGCGCCGCCCCCCGCAGGGCGAACCCCGTCTCTTGGCGCGGAGCATAACGCGGGGAAGCGGCGCGGGCGCAGCGGGCGGCCACGGCGCGGAGGCCCTGGCTCGGAAATTTCATTAGGTAGATCGGCGGAGGCGGACCGGGATGGTGCTGGCGGGGGAGGATCAGGGGGTGGCGGGGTGGCGGGGCAGGGGGGCAAGGCGGGGTAGGGGCAGTGGGCGTGTTAGAGCAAGGGCAGCGTTGAAGTCGAGAGGACCTGGTGTGAAGGACAAGGCCCGATGGGCGAGGAAGATGTGGGGGGAGGTGTTTTGGAAGACGGCAGGTGGCAGGAATGAAGCTGGACTGAAGCTGGACTGCAAAGCTTGGACTGAAAGGCTGGACTGAAGTGGACTGAGCTTGGAATGAGCTGGACTGAAGCTGGACCTGAAGCTGGAGCTGAAGCTGGACTGAAGCTGGACTGAAGCTGGCTGAAAGCTGGACTGAAGCTGGACTTGGAGCGGAGCTGGAGCTGGACTTGGAGCTGGACTGGAGGCTGGATGGGCTAGACTGAAGCTGGACTGGAGCTGACTGGAGCTGGACTGGAGCTTGGACTGGAGCTGGGACTGGAGCTGGGACTGGAGCAGGACTGAGCTGGACTGGAGCTGGACTGGAGGCTGGACTGGCTGGACTGGAGCTGGACTGAAGCGGGGACTGAAGCGGGGCTGAAGCGGGACTGATGCGGGGATACTGAAGCGGGGCTGGAGCGGGGCTGGAGCGGGGCTGGAGCGGGGCTGGAGCGGGGCTGGAGCGCGGCTGGAGCGGGGCTGGAGCGGGACTGGTGCGGGGCTGGTGCGGGGATGGAGCGGGGCTGAAGCGGGGATGGAGCAGGACTGAAGAAAGACTTGAGAGGGACTGGAGCGGGAGCGGGGCTGGAACGGGACGGAAGTGAGGCTGACTGAGACGGTGTGAGACGGGTCTGGGGGCGAAATGGAATGAGGGAGGAGTGAAGCGAGAAGAGGCGGGGCGGGGCAGAGCAGAGCGGAGCGTCACGGGGAGTAGGAGTAGAGCGAGGCGGGCCGGGGCGGTGAGGCGCGGGGCACGCTCGCGTTCTGGCTCTAATGAAAAGGCTCCGGGAGGGCCGTGCACGCAGGCGCCCTCCAGACGCCACCCCGCTCGCCCTTTCGGCCAGAGGTCGCGGGAGATCGCGCGTTAAGCTGCCCGGCGGCGAAGCGCCCGCCGCTGGACACCCCACGCGCCCACGGCCTTCGTCGCTCATTTTCCAGCGCTGACAACTGCTTCATGCTGGTCGGCAAGTCTAGTCCTGAAAGTGCCGAACTCGCCATGAAACAATTCAATTATTGAAGTTCTTAAGCTAATACAGAGTGGATGAAATTTGACGATCGTGGATGAAATTTGTAAGCCGAGGTAGACGACATATATAAGCAAGTCCTTTATTTGTGATATTTTCCGTTTGTCGTTTAATACACATCGCAATTTCACCTTCTTAAAAGTATAATTCATGTAAATAAAAAATCATTTTCTTTGTATTGGAGTAGTTATTGGCGTATTAATTTACAACTCATTCGATTATTCATAATGCACAGCAGCCAGTTCAATTCCTTAAGTTAAGGTCCTTAAGAGTGGATTTTTGTTCTTTGCGTTTGTGTTATGCCGATGTAAAGAGTACATTATTAAGAAAGATATGTTTTAGAGAGCTACTAGTAAAAGCAGATACTTTGAGGGCAATCAAAGGGTGCTCTTAATTCAATTTTTAGCACTGGTGCTAAAATTCTCAAAGGTGATGCTCAAAATTTCAGATAGACAAAAGTGAATTAAACAGGAAAAATAAAAACATGGTGATTTGTATGCTTGAATTGAAATAAAATTACAGGCATAAAGTTGCCTAAAAAGTAGTGGTGCTCTAACAGCACAATCTTTCTCACGTTATTTATAAATTTGTAATTTTTGAATTTAATGAGTTCAACGAAAATGAGACTTCTGCCGTTCTTTTAAGCGTCCCTTGTTTTTTCTATGAAAAAAATATAGAAAACATTTATAGAATTTTTGCGGAAATGTGTTTATTTATGAATAGCATTAATTTCAAGCATGAATGACGTAACAATTACAGCTTTGTTCAAATAATGCTTCTACACGACTTTTTAAGAGACTTCATATTTTTAGAACAATTTATTTACGGCAAAAGTCATATATTCAACGTTGTAGTTTTAAAATGTTTACATTTTCCAATTTTCGAAAATACTGTTTTCGAAAATTCAGTTTCGATAATTCAGTTTTCGAAAACACAGAGTTTACCGGAAATGAGATTAGCGCCTCATCTTTTACCATCATTTGATACATACGAAGAATGTATAGACTAAATTTGAAGCCATCATTAGGAAATATTTTACAATACAATTTTAAAAACTGATTATTTTTCACACAAACTTTCGTACAAACGACGCATTTTAGAAATTCGTACATGAGCTTATCTCAATACCTGGCTTTATTATCATTCAGAAAAAAATATTTATCTTAAATTTTGTAGTTGTAGGAAGATGCTGAAAAACAAATTGAACTTTCGCAATTGTCGAAAAATTTGAATGAAAATGAGATCTGTACCATTCTACTAAACGTTCTTTACGCTACCCAAGGACAAAGTTTAATAAACAAATTTGGAGACTTTTTGAAAAAAAAATGAAATCATTTTTCCAATAATGAATTCATTTTTTTGTGTGTTTTCCCACAACTGCTATATTGAATATAGATATTTTTCTAAATGAAATCTGTTCTTTAAAGGCAGATCTTAAAATAAGTTCATGCATAATTTTTCGAAAATATGAGTATTTTTCCTGTACTTTTGCACGAAATATAGGCATATTTAATGTTTTTATTAATTTTTTTACTGAAAAGCTTATTCACATTTTTTCTTTAAATTATCTTCTCGTATGTATTGACGAATTGTAAAAAAATTGTGGTATTTTCTTCTTCGATAAACTCGGTATTTTCGAAAATTGCAAACAGTTATCATTCCAAAACTAGAAAATTCAAGATAGAGATTTTTGAAATTGACATTGTATGAAACAAAATCTGTTCTAAAAAAAAGTTCTTTAAAATATGCAATGTTCATTTTTTTAATAAGTAGTTTTGCGAAATTTGTGCCATTATTAATACTTTCTTTTCCTACGAACGACGAAGTAAAACATACGGAGTGAATAATGCTTTTTAGGAAGTCGTGCTAGTACGGATTGTTGGCTCGAAAATCAAAAATACAAGTTCACTAATAAAAATTTATTTACAAGTAATTGTTTTTCATATGTTATACTATATCCTAGTCTTAATGAATAGAATTGAAATTATATGTAAATGTAATTGGAAGTATACATTTATTAAGGAAAAGAAACTACAAGTTACTACAAGTTACAAACTACTACGAGTATATATTTTCATTATACAAAATTATTACAACAGCAAAGGATAAATTAGGTTAATTCCCAGTAATTCAATTAAATCTCAATTGTAAAGGACGTGATAATTCAGAAATATCAATTCAATAATTTGCATTTACATTAAAAAATGTTTTAATTAAATATTTTTTTTTATTTTCATGCTACGCGAAATTACAATAAATGTAGCTAAAACCATAAATATGAATTATGTCTTTCATCAAAAATTCTTTAACAAGAGCAGAGTGTGTTTTATAAGGTGTCAGATTTCCAATATTCACAATATGTTCCCAAAATAAATCTTCCCATCAATTTTCCATTGTTCGTGAGGATATCATGAATATCACAGAAGCGATCACAAATGAACGTACCCTTATCTTGTTTTGCTTTAGTGATGAATGGCTTCAGCAAAGAAAAATGTGCTTTGCAAATGAAAGCGAATTCATTGCAACAACGTCCATGTCGTGCGATATCTATAACTCAGTGCGGAGTCGAAAGGTATAAAAAGCAAGGCTTCCCAAACAAGAAAAGTAGTATGTCTCTTATCATTGTTCCTGATCATTAATTTTTATGGATTATACGAATCTGTCAAAATATACATTCAAACAGAAGGATTTTTTCAGCCTCGTTGTTGACTGGCCTTCTACCTAAAATATTACAGATAAACCCCTATTTATAAAGCTCCGAACATAAACTGATGATCCAATCTGATTATATATCGTTGTTTACATTTTCACCAACAACGCGAGAGCTGTACAATGATAAAATAGCGCAACGACATCTACAATACGTCGCGTTGCGTCTTTCAGCGGGCGATGTCCGCGTCGACGGGTGCGTTGCCAGGACCTAACTCCGTTCAACATTACTTACTAATCTTGGCTGTCCGGGTGACACCGCGTCGAAGTATGTGTTGACGTTTCGACCACCTTATCGTGGTCTTCCTCAGAGTTGGTCTGCGACCAGGCAGATACCACGTTTCGACGGATTCCATCGCCGCGGACGAGTACTGCAGTATACTACTACATATTAAGTTAGGTTGGCTCATAAAAGACCTTACTCCTGCATCCGATACTCCCACGCGCCGTCCGTCGTTTATCGTGGTCTTCCTCAGGCCTGGACTGCGATAACGTGGTCGAAACGTCGGCAACACAGCCTTCGACGCGGCGTCACCCGGACAGCCAAGATCATTCACATGACTCCGGCCGCGGAAGCTTACGACTTCAATATTACTTACATTGCTTTCATTATTCTGGAAATGACTACCGATGCATTTCAAGACTCCACTCTCACATTCTTCCATGTTAACAATATTACAAGAAGCACTACAAATTGCAACTTACAGCACTACTACACATTCTACCATGTTAACCATAGTACAAGAAGCACCACAATTTGCAACTTTACAGCACCCCGCTTTCACGTTTCACACTTCTCATCTGCACTCAAAGCAAAATTTCTGCATTCGACCCATTCTTTTCTCCATTCGCAACATCGTCAGTAACTCTCCGTACATGACCGCACCACATCCGCCGTTCACGTCACATTGCCTATACATGATGAATTCATGCTCTTTATGATAAATTCATACTTTTTATTCAGTCCTACGCTGTGTTGGTACACAATTAATAAATTGATAGACAAAGTCAATTTAATTAAGTTACTATTTTTAATTTTAATTAAACTAATCACTTTGTGGCCGAGTGTATTGCACCAGATTGCGTTGTTTTCCTCCCCCATAAAGCCACGCTCTTCTGCCTAATATGACAACCACTTGTAATAACTGGATCATGAAATGGAGTCAGAAGCTGTAAGAGTGAATAGGTTTGGGTCAATAAATAAAAAAAATTATGTCAAAAATTATACGTTTTAAAAAATATGCTTCTAATACAATATCTATCTAAACAGCAACATGAATTAAATGAAAAGTAGCCTGTGTAAAAAAATCTTTCACCAAACTTTCATTACATGCTTTGTCAAAAACAATAGTTCTTGTTGTTCTGCTGTGTTTTTATGACATGAACCGTTTACCGCTAGGGATCTCGATTTCAAAGAATTTGGATAATCTACTTTCGTAGCGCAGTGTCAGTGACCGTGTGGTAAAGGAGGATTCACAACGATAATACATCATCACAACGATGTTTAATAGCAAGTTAATTAATAGCCGATTTTACTAAAGGAAAAATCAGTTTTTAGAATATGGCACATGGACGCTTTGATGCATGACGGAACTCCGCGTCATGAGAGCATTGGGTCTTCCAAAGGATAGCATAGGAAGAATTTTTAAATTCTATAAAAAATATATATTAAAAAATTGTACGATTTCCTGCGAGTTTGAACCTGTGAATTCGAGAGGAACGATCCCACATTCTGATCACCACACATAACAATAGTATAAGCGAACGCAGTCATCAAATTTACTTATCTATCGGGTTTTAGAAGCCCTTTCCTAACGAAAATTCTAATGAGAGATGATCTACTGAGTAGATGATAGCGATAATAACGGCACGAAAGATAGAAAAGGGATGAAATGAGAGGCAGAGAAAACAGGAGAGTGACGAAGAAACCTGCCTAGAGCTAACATTCAACGCGTATTAGGCAAAGATCAACTCGTGGTCCTAGGTTTCAAGTCATGTCGGTGCCGGATTTTCGACACTACCTATATAGCTAGGTCGAATACAGCTACTAACTGAAGAATTCCAGCGACCGGCTGCTCTGATCGGAAGTTTTCCGTGGTTTCTCCAATCAATAACAGACGAATATACGAACAATAATCTAACGAAGGCCCCACGGTCTGCCTCCGATCTTTCCTTCCTTGCCCTCCCCTTACACACACACGCGTATACTTACACTTACACGCACTGCACTACTACACATGTCGGGAGACCAGATGGAGGGGGTAAGGCTTGTCCCCGCTTGGGTGTTGCACCGTTGGAGGAGATACTTGCTGGGGAAACCTCTCAAGCTGACGTGTACTTCGGCGCCGGATCTCACCAGCCACCTGGGAGGAACACCGCCACCTCCCGCGATGAAACATTCACTACTCTAACGGGACTAATGACCAAAGCAGTTGATGTGCCAGGAAACCTCATAAAGGCTCCAGAGATGGAAGGCGCAAAAGCAATTACTCTCGAACCCCCTTCCACGTCGCAGTCATTTAATTGTATTGAACCGTTTTTCCGTGGTCGTGTCATGTCACGATGTATCCACCGAGAGTACGTGTCTTCCGCCGTCGCCAGCGCCTCCCTCCGCGGCCGCCGGCGCGGCTCCCGTGGGCAGCGCCATCGATCAGACGGAGCGCGTGTGCGCGCGCGACGCGGTAATCTGCGAACGCGTTCATTAGCACTCGCGAAATTGGCACGGGATGAATACACGCCTGCCGCCTCGCCGAGATACCGGCCACTCCAATCGACGTGCGACGCGGGCCCCGCGGAGGCAGCGCTGGGGGGGGGTTTGTTCATGCTGAAGAAGGAATCACTCTCGTGCGAAAATCAGCGATTCAACACGTATTTCATGGGATACTTTAATTAAAAAAGACACGAGAGTGCACATCTTCTGGCATCAATATCATTATTAATATCAGTAATGAATTTGAAAACGTTCTACCCTGAAGCGTCAAATAAAAAACGTATTTGACTATGTATATTCTTGTTACTGATATGAGCTGCTTTGTAAAGAACATCTTGCTCATGAACTTTCGTTTCTTTGTGCTCATGAGTTATTTTTAACCCAGCTAGAAGAGAAGAGAATTTTAAATACATTAATAAATTATAATTCATTGAAAAACATAAATGTTACCATTTTCCTGTATTGCGAGATAAAGTTTATTAGGAACAAAAGTGCCAAGCGCGAACATAATAAATAGGTGGAAAAAATTTTTTATTTCTTTTAGATATTCATGTATTTTTTTTCCCCTAGAAAGGTTGAACACACATTCAAAGATTTTATTTATCAGAATTTCATATTAGTGATTATTTCACTTTTTTTCTGGTTTTGACAGAAAAAGGCTATCCTTTCCCATTGACCGCGTTTCCCCGTCTAAAATTTGTGTGCCTGACAGGGGCCTTATTGGAAAATAATAATGAATTTAATTTAAATGACCCGAGTACATTTGGTAATTTTAAAAAGGCTATTTAGTGATGCTAATTAAATGTACTGATAAACTTACATATTAAGTATAAGTACCAAGACTGTGTTCTAGAGACAAATTAATTAAAAAATGCTTAATATGGCAACCTATATTGCGAAATATATATCCCGCAAGTTCTGAGGATTAGATTGTTCGCGCAATACGCTTTCATTGCGTTCGGACGGAAACACGGGCCGTATTACCGTCTCCTGAGGCACATATATTCAGCGTTCCGCAGCTGCAGAAGTCCTTCCTAAGAATTTCCGCGTAAATTAACAGGCAGACGAAAGCATATTGGACGTCAAACTCACTCCGGAGACGCTTTTCCATTGTTTCCTCAATGTGCGCTCTTCGTCTGGCGGATGGTTCGTACGTGCCGAGAGCAGGCAATATCGTCGCCGCCCTCATTCTCGCACGTCCCGTCACCAAATCGCCCCATCGTCTAGTTTGCCGGCACCGCTTCGCAATCTACGGTCGATCGCCGTCGGCACCAACTCCCACTTCCTTCCCAGTTGCCACGAGGGTACAACGAACCCCCCCGCGCCGCCTTCATTGCCCACTTTCACGTCATCACCGTCGAATGTCTTTCGTTGACCCTTACCTCCAACCGCCCGTCATTGGCCCTTCCACCGCGAGACGCCCGTCTCCGCCCCGCCCCGCCCCGCCCGCCCCTCCTTGTTTCTCCCGCAGCCTCCGGACACACAAAACCCCTGCAGAACACGTGGCGGCGTTGTCCGGACGCGCTTCCCGAATATGTCAAACAGCCTCGGGCGCAGCGGGGAAACGCGAATATTTGTGACAGCGCGCAGCTGACCGCGCAACGAAGAAAACGAGCGGGTCCAACGTGCCCGCCTCGCCACGCACGCCACCCACGCCGCACCCACGCACGCCTCTCCCCTCCCAACGCGACGCCGGTTTCCCCTTCAGAGCCGCCACATCCCCTGCTC
>BOPP01000171.1:2305256-2327170 GCA_017312745.1 Gryllus bimaculatus
GGCGGCGGCGCCGGTGGTGGTGGCGGCGGCGGCCGGCGCTCCATCGCGCTCTATTGAGACATTCCCGGGTGGAATTCTTGCGCGCGTTGTTCGCCGCAACCCCGGCCGGCGGGGCGTGTTTCTATGGCGATCGATTCGGCCGGACGGCCGGATGGGCACTCGTCAGCAGCCCAGGCAGCGGCGCAGGCGACCCCAAAGCCCAGGGCGGAGAAGGAGATGGAAACGAAGCCCGCGGAGAATACCGCATCCCCGACAGAAGCGCTGGGGATGTTTGTAGAGCAGTAGGGGAGACGGGGACAGCAGCAAAGGAGGAGAGAGTTTCTCTGTCCCTCTTTCAGGGTCACTGGTGTCGTTCACCGTATCTCATTTCGAGATGGGATGGTGATGCACACGAAGGCTGTGAATGATACCGTGACCCTAGCACGAAATGCAAAGGCGGTGGTGGAGGGAACCGTGTCTGTGACTACGGCGATGTAGTTACAGATATGATGGTAATGAAAGGACGGGTATTGTAGGATATTATGAACTGGAACAATGGACACTGTCCATGATTGTGGAAGCGGATGATACGGCGCTGATAGAAACGAAGAAGGTGACTGATACTGTCTCTCGCGGGAACATACGCGTTGTGACTAGCAATGATGTATTACGGCGAGGGTAGCGAAGGATTTGGATGATACTGTCGCTGCTCGGAATACTGGCGGCGTTTGCAGTAGCGGAAGATGCGATGTTGATAGTGATGGAAGAAGCTACGACACAGGAGACGACAAAGTGATGGCACCATTACTTGAAAATGCTGTGCCCAAGAAAATAGCTCTGGCGATGTTTACGGCAGAGACAGATACAATAGTGATGGAAGCAAAGTGGAGGATACTGGGCTGAGGATGGGAATACTATTTTTGTAGCAGCGGCGATGGTGATAGAAAAATCGGGGACACCCAGAACGTCGAATCGATGGCATCGGAGATTGAGGATGTGCTGACAAAGACGAGCGTGTCGAAACTCATGAAGGGGAAAGCTTCGGTCGGGGGAAGTCCACTACGTCTCTCCAACGGCTACGGGCCGACAAGAAGAAAACGAAGGAAACATGACACTGAAAAAAAACGCATAAAGCGGAATAATAGTGGCCGTAGACCAATCTGCTCGATTGATACGAGTGACAGGCCCGTAAGGACGTTTCTGAAGCGCAAAAACCAGGCGGAAGTAGCGTTGAAACGTGGTAGATAAAATATGAGGAACTAAAGAAAACTGGATTGTGAAGGCATTTGACGCAAGTAATCGTGATAGAAGCATGAAACACGGCAGCGGACACAGTATCGAGTGTGGTGAAAACAAAAAAATCTGGTAGCTGTGGGAGATGTTTTCGGGAATTGAGTGTGTCTGAGGTTTTGTTGACTTGGGTTGAGTAAGGTTGAAAGAATTAGATTAGGTTGGATGGCATGCTATTGGGTTAGGTTTGTTTTGTATTTGGGTTATGTTTGGGTTTAGATTTAGATTTAGGTATAGGTTTGCTTGGTTGAGTTTGGTTTTGATGGATTGGAATTAGGTTAGGTGGATTGGAATTGGGCTTAGTGGGTTCACATTAGGTTTGGCGGGTTGGAATTGTTTTGCGAGTTTGGATTGGGTTTGGATTGAATATGGTGCGTTAAGATTGTCTGTTGGCAGGTAAGGTTGTGGCAAGACAGTGGTTGGGTTGTTTGGTAAGGATTTACTGGTTTTCTAGTGAATTTGATTTACATGGTCTTAATTGCCATTGGGTTTGAAAGGGTTAGTTGAAGCTTGGTGTGGTAGGGTGGGGTAGAGTGAGATGCAAGTGGATATAACAGGTGCAAGTATCTGATATATATTGTAATGGTGCATGATTCAGTGAGATAGGTTGGGATGGTCCAGACCAGTGCGGGACAAAATGAAACGCGAAGGACAGGCGGTATTGTTCACGCGGAGACTCGAATAGCGAGAAACAGCGAGGGTGGCAGAAACACGAGGCTACGCCGGCGCATGTGGGGGGGGGCGAGCGTGATGGGGGTGCCGCCGGCGGGGGTGGGATGGGACGGGGGAGGGCGTATTGTCCGCGTGGCTGGCATTCCGGGCAGCCGCCCCGGAAGATTGAGGCGCCCCGGCCCGGGCGGAGCAGAGCGGCGTGGCGCGGCGTCCGCGACCCTCGCCGCCCCAGGCAGGCACGCTGATACGCGAGGGCGTGCTGCGCAGGGGAGAGTTATGAAACATTTTTGTGTCCCTGCGGCTTGTTCGCATCGCCGCTGGAAGAACTTTTACAACAGCAAAATTGGAAATTGAAAATTGGACGGGAAACTAGATGTCACCCCCGATGAATCATTTAAGAGCTATTACATCGGTTGTTCATTATTTTAATGGTATAATTATGATTCGTAATTAAACTTCGGAGAATGTCCTCGAAGTTCGATTTTGTAAATTGCGGATATTTCAATAACTGAAGCGTCACCACACATACAGTACGTAATTTTATACGGTAATATTTACTAATGAATGTTAATTTTGTACTTTCATAATTTATTAGTGGCGAGTTAAATCTATGGTAGTATCTACTACTAGAAATGTTATTTGAAGGGACATATAGCTTGTACATAATACAGAAATATAATGTGAAATATTCTTGAAATATATGAAAAAGGATCAAATGAATTATGGTGGCTATAAATGGTATTGTTAGAATCTCTTGTACCACTTACCTCCGACATATTGAAAGCATCAATCGGAATTAACTTCAAATATCACAAATAAAATATTCTATTAACATATTACTCCTTTAGCTACTAATATAATTCGTAGAGGAACACTTGCGAGTCTAATATTAACAGAATGGAATCACTTAATCGATCTGGGAGGCTCATAATGCGACAGTGTGCACTGAGCGTGTCTCTTCAAACGGCCAAGGGTGCGCGCCTTTCCCAAGGAATTAATGTTCTCTAACCATTCATGTGCGTTTGATTTCATGAGTCGCATGAACGAGGTTTTCTTATTCGAGACGCATCTTTGCACTTCGTAGTTGAATGATTTTTTCATCCATCCACAAGGTGAAAAATGTTGGGCTTAGTAAGGAAACGTAAGAAATATTGAAAAGAGCGAAAAAAGCAGAAAGAGATGGTATGATTTACTACGTTATTTAACATTTCACACGTTTTACTACTTTTTTTAAGAACAAAATTATTTTCCGAGAAAGAGAAGCCACAAAGAAAGCCTGTTAAACTAGCTGGAATGCATATATTGAGGCTCGAAGGATACCCCAGGAAACTCTACGGCCGGCCAATTCCTTCCAGTTTTATAATATACCATTTTTTTACTAATGAAATCGTTTATTTACAAAATGTTGCGAAATCAGACACATCTCATACATGTATCGAGACTGCGAAGTTTTCTTTCAATTTTTCTGCGAATTGGAAATTAGTACTATAGATTCATGCTACAAAATATTGAAAGAAACGTATTTTTAGAAAAAATAATACATATAATATTAAGCAAATAGGTTTCAATTCTCGGAAAGATTTCGTCTTCTCAGAAAGTTCTCTGAAAGAACTCTATTCTCAATTACGCATTGTATATCCCAAATAAAGAAAATCTGCAATTTTAGGATTACAAAATGACGAAAAAACTAGCAATTGATTTCTTTGTATTTTATAAAGTATTAAAGTACTTCATACGTTTTCTAAAATTGAATAATTTCAAACATCATTTTGTCGAAAAATGAACCGTTGCTCCTTGGAACAAATAAAACTCCCAGAATAATTACACTAATCGATTATTCAGTCGTCAATACAAAATCAATGTCATTATTTGTTTGGAGGAAGATGAAAAGGAAGTAATAGAATTCTTGCGTATTTCATTTCCATTAAACAAAGGTATTAAGAGGAGGAAAACAGTGTAATTGTTATTTCTAGGCAACTATCATTTTTGGGCACGATCTCCGTCAATATGAAGAGGTTTCTCTATAATTCATGGCGATAGATAATGAATTAGTTAACTAGCGTAATTAAGGCACAAGTTTAAAATACCATTAACCGAAAAAATTATATCTTCATATTGTCTCGAATTCGAAGAAATAATTGATTTTTGTTATAAGAAATAATAAAAATTTAAACTAATAATATTAACTATTATGTCAAATCATAGCAATCAGTTCTTGAGAGAGAGGTTTCTATGCCCTCCCAAGATGATTTCAACAATTTTACAAGAAGATAATTTTCAATTAGACAAATTGTGACTAGCAAACATTGAAATCAAGTAAACAATAAAAAATGTAAATCCTTCGGACTATTTAAAGAAGGTCCATAAATTATGTTACTCGCCCTCACAAGTAACAGGGAAATGTTTGGAAATGCCGAAACATTATAGGTAATAGGTAACATAATAAGTCTTTGCGAGAGAATGCAGTATCAATGATTACATGATGAAGTAACTTGTTCATTACCAAACCTGTGTAGCAGCTTTAATTGACTGCAACGAGGCATTGCATTCAATTGAGAATTGCTCCTTGTCTTACCTGAAACAAAGAAAACAAATCTTACTAAGCATTGTCATGAAAGGGCTGATTATGTTTTAGAACTAAAGAAAAGGGACATACCTGTAATTTTACGTTTTATTCATAACCCGCTCCATACAGAATAGAATAAAGAATGTAAAAGAGAAACATGAGCATCTAGCCTTTTTTCGCCAGAGAATCCCAGAACCAGAAAAATCCCGAGAATCAAGATAATCTTAGGAAACACTCTTAAGTTACAAGTTGAGTAGCCCTATGGGATGACCTTGTCTTTTTAGGCAAATGTGGCGTTTCCAGCGCGTCAAATCAATTTCTGTCATTCGCAAATGCCTATAAAACATACTTCTAGCAGCACAATACACTTGGTAACAAAACGCGCCTTCCCCCAAACAAGCAGACAACTTCAATTGAATAACCTTGTTTCCTACGCGGCGCTAACCTGATGAAACCGGAAGCCTACAATATGATTCGCTATCATGCCGCACAATATCGTGTATGGATCACACAGTATTGTACCGTCGCCATTATTTCGCGGTCGCTGCCACAATGGGCCGCCTCTTCATCGGCTGCATTGTGCTGTCGCATGGCAATGGGGGCGGGCGCGATGAGGGGAGAGGAGCAGAGGGCGGGAGGTGGGTGGGGACGGGGACGAGGGTGGGGGTGGAGTGGGAGGCAGAGAAGGGAAGATGCGGGGCGAGGCTGAGGTGCTAGCGGGGGAGCGTGGAGGATACGGCGAGAGGGGAGAGCAGAGCGTGGCGAGGGGCGAGATGAGCGCATAGATGTGGGAGAGGGCGCGCGTTGGGACGACGGGAACGAGACCTGGAGGACCACGGGTGGGGAGCGGATCCTTGGAATGAAGGGGTGAACACGGGAGAAGGGGCGATGGACGGACAAAACCAGACGGACGGAATGAAACGGCAACGGTACGAGACGGGGACGGGACTGAACGGAACGGAACGGGACGGAACGGGACGAAGGGACGGAACGCAACGCAAACGCAACGCAACGCAACGCAACCGCAACGCCGACCGACGCGACGCGACGCGACGCAACGCTTACGCAACGCACGCAACGGCACGCAACGCACGGCAACGGAACGGCAAATCGGACACGCAACGTAACGCAACGAACGCAAACGGAACGCAACGGAACGCAACGGAAACGCAACGCAACGCAAACGCAAGCGCAACGGAAACGCAACGCAAACGCAACGCACGGAACGCAACGGAACGGCGGGACGAGACGGGCGGGAAGAAGAGGGGAAGTCGCGGCGGGCCGTTGGTAGGCGCTTTGTTCGCGGGGGTTCACTTTGCGGACTTTCCACCCATTCAAGGAGCGCCCCGGGCTTCCTCGACAGCCTCAGACAATGCCAGCCAGCCTCTCTCCCCAACGCTGCCACCCTCGCTCCGCGGGCGCAGCCACGCCCCCACAACAACGCAACCCGTCGAACACCCACATCCGGCTCTCCCGACAAGGAACGAACAAATATTTCTGACATGCAGAAGCAAAATTAGTTTTTGCATGGATACCATTGGATATACAACATAATTATTAAGATTTTGTCGGTGGATCTGGAGTACTGCTAGAGACAAAACACATCATGCCATAACATATTAATATATCATATATATATCACATATATATTAATATAATTATTCACTGCTTTTCAGGAAACATTACACTGCTTCACACTTCAAACAAGAGGCACCACACTGGACACCACACAACGCCATACCAACTGCATTCTTGCCAAACAACAGAAAGCCACGGAAGTGGCTGATACTAAACATCTATGAGAGCAAATTCGTATTTATTCTAACAATCATACAAATTATACTATGTTAAATGTTTTTAATATCATCGAATTATTGAAGGTCGAAGTTGCACCGGATGAATACAAATTAGTTGTAGAGAGTGCTTTGTAAATATCAAACATTTACTTCCAATTTTGAAATTTTTATTATATATTCCACTCGTGAAATTGCCGCTAAATCAATTGCCGTTTAAAATTAGTATTTCATGTGGAATTTCCAAGCATGTGTGCTGATCTAAAAAATATTTCGATGTTTACGTACCACGTTTTCGTAGCACTTCCTCCACTATTGGCTAATATAAGTTGCGATACATCAATTGACAGGAGATATGGCAAATAATTGCACAAGTTATCAAAGATTGAAGTTGTATCAGAATGATCTAGTTTTATTCATATAATTAAACTTGGACGATCTTAAACTCTTTGGGAGTAAACTCATTCTTTGGAATAGTCCAATCACTACTGCGTGAATTTAAAATTTCCAAATAAATTTCCTCTCCGCTACGTGACTCATGGATTTGCTCAGAAATTACCAATGTACCATGTATTACCTTGATTATGTTATGAGAGTATGTTATATTAAGGCTGCTGACCCTTTTGTTATTCTTCATGTGTTTGTAATTGTCAACTTCATTCACAATCTATGCGTATTTGTTTCAAGCTCTAGACCTAGATTTATGTGTCTATTATCAACACCCACTTTTTCACCCATTAGATCTTAAATTATAGTATCTTCAGCTTTTTCAATAATTTGCAACTTTACTGATCTCACATTCAGTACAGTTATAATAATAATCAAATATCAAGTAGTACTGTCTAGTAAATGTGCTTAAGGGCAGATAAATAGTATACGAAGAGGTAACCTGAAACCAGTCTCGTTTGAGTCATGATGTTACGTAAATATTTATTATTTTCGTTATACGTTCGTTATCTCTCTCTTATTATTTCGTTAATGGAGAGGTACCTATGAAAAGAGTTTGGACAATTAACAATAGTGTTAAAGTAGAAACAATGGTAAGAAATGTACTTTTCCAATTAGGTAATTGTATGTCCCTTCGTAATTAAACTAAATTTAAATACAGTTCAGTATGTGACGATGCGCGTTTGTTAACAATAAACTTATTTAGTGAAACGCAACATTTCAATCAGTTATATGAGAAATTATTTCAAGGAGCAATACTCGGTAAATGCAAATCTATAATAACAAATATTGCTAACTAGCGTAACTGGACGTTATCGCGTTCCACCAACTCAGTGAACCATCGGCAATTATAAGATGACATTATATATCCACTTATTTAACTCAGGTTTTACGGGAACGTTTGACGTCTTGTGAAATTTCTTTTTTCTCCGTATCCATATACTCTATTAATACAAGATTGAAAAATTACCCTTTCAATTCTGATGGGGCAATCTAGGAACACAAACTAGTTCAGTTTCGAAAAAAATAAGATCGATCGCAATCGTTTCTATTTTCTACACATCTTGATTATGCCGAAATTCTAAGGTATAATTTCTAAATATAAAATTTCGTTTTTTCCCACATGCTAGGATTCAACTACCATGCATTACCAAAGTATTATTTTTAACAGTATATTGCGAACATAAATCATTTGGCAATATTTTTTTGTTTATTAAGCAATATTTCAGTTTTATAAATACCATGGACACAAAACATCATAGAGTGAGATTATTCTGTAGGAAATTTACCACCCTTGTTTTGCATCAAAGAGATTAAGAAAAAACATATAAGTTCGTAGATTCGCGGATATTTGGATTAGGCGCACATAAAATATGTGAAACACATTACGTTGCAGCGCACTTTTCCAGGGTGCGTGATCCGGAACCGATGCGCTCTAGAACCTTAAAAACAGTTTTATGTGACCGTACGCAAGTTTTGTTTCCAGAGTCGTAATCTACAAAATGAGAATCCATGTTTTTGTTATTTATATATCTTCCGGGTAATAGCGCTTGATTAATATCCATCTACACAGCTCTGAAAACGAACTACTGGTAGATGACCTATCTCGCAGAACTTCTCTAAATACATTTAAAACTAAAAATAAATTTTGCATTTATACTAATTAAAATTAAAGTTTATTCCACTGTCCTATTTACGCGTCGTATTTTGAGATGCGTCGATGTCACGCAAGTTTTAATAGTCCCTTAGCTACGTAAACTTCCAGTGTACCTAAAATATGGTTGTTTTTGACATGATTGAAAGCAAATTTCGATAATATATTCCATAAGAATCTCCATTGTGTTCTCTGACGAAAGTATAATTCTAAACCGTTCCATCAATCTGTTCAAAGTCCAATGTTTCGATTTCTTTTCTAGCCGGTTTCATCCAGAATATATGCTCATGCAAAATATTTTTCACGAGGGCGTAATATTAGCATGGTTTAGATCAATATTACTGACATAATTTTATAATTAGTACACCAATGTTTTCATTTTCACTGGTAAGAATTGTTTTCGATATTTACATTTCAACAACTAAATGAAAATTTAATAAGTATTAAATTAAATTAAATTTTGTGGATATTATTTGTTCGTTGCACTGAACAGTATTAGCACGTTTATAGAGAAACACGTTGATCGTGACCTTACTAAGAAAGCCATAGTAAACAGTATAGAGAGATGAAAGGATGATGTTAAGTTCATATCAACAATCAGATAATTTAACACAGATATACACGTCTTTATATTTGTTGCAGGAAATTGCAATGTCAAGAAAATGAAAATTAACTTTGCATAATGACATAATAATCCTCTCCATATCAAATACGTCAAGGATAGATGACGGTTTTGTGGCAATTTAAAAGAAACCATCGAAACAAAATCCTGTAAATGTGCTAAGGTGGATATGGAATTACACCTTAATCCCGCATCCAAGAGATTTAAGACGAAAAATACATCAATTTACAGATTTGGACATACATATAATCGCAACAAATCATAATCGCGCGCAACTTGAAACTGATATGCCCTATATCCTTAAATCCAGAGTGTTAAGAGGAAGTTGAGTTTTGTCGGCACACGACTTTCGGAGGGACGTATGAACTACAAGTGAGTAAATGACCAAAGACAGTCAATGAATAGATGGAGGATAGATGGAGGTCGCGGAGAAATAATAGGGAACAGGCGTAGGCATACGGGACCCGAATTATGCTTTTTAAAAATCCGTAATTACAAAATGATACCTTTTTAAATTTTCTGAGGCATTTTGAAGATCAGTTATTTAGGGTGCCTCCCCGCCAGTAGCATGCGTGGATTCCAGAAGTTCAGAACCCCGAAATTTGCGTAAAATTAATTTGAAGGAAAAGGACAAGTAATATTTCACAACAAAATTAAAGGGTCTATTTGATTTTATGTGCAATTTAATGTTCCGAAGCATCATTACAATGGTTTATCTTGCACAATTCAGGGCCTATAATACTACAATGCAGTTCAAGGGCTGTTAAAATTTGGATTCTATGATGAAAAATTTTTCAGTTTACAAGCAAATATTATTTACTAAGTACATAGTTTTAGATTTAGTAAATATATAAATTTACAATAATAATTAACTCCGAAGTTTCTTTTAAAATTCTTGATTTTCTTCTGATCTTCTCAGTGTTTCAACATTCCACTTTCCTATTTACTGCCATCAGAATTATTACTTTATAAAGAGAGATTGATCTACATTCGAACATCATTATTTTCTTATTAATATTTGTAATACTGAAACATAAAAAAGTCTATTTTAATTGAGGACGTGTTTTAACAATTGATAAGTACCTCCTGAGCCAGAGAAATATTATCATACAATATTGATTAAATTATTTTAATATTTGTAATTTAACCATGTTTTCAGTGTATTGCCAGTGTATTAAATTCATAACAGATAAATGTAATATAAAACAGCAATTAAAAATACTAAATAGTTTTTCTCATTTCCTTTCTGCCTACCTACATTTCCCTCGATGTTTGCGTACATTAGTGAGAATTGAGTGTTTAAAATGAACGTGAGGAAAGAGAAACAAATGTGCCTTTACGCATCCGCTGTAACAGAGAATAATTAACAGATAAGATACAAAATAGACTTTCTTCATGCTCGTGAGTTATTTTGCCCATAATTTTCTTGCAAGGCTTTCCTGAATTGCTGTGTTCCTCGCAAAACCTACTAAGCCTTGTCGTAACTTTAGAAGTTAATTAAGACTGCTCTTGAGAAGGTAAAATTCACGAGATGAAAGTCGTACGCTCACATTTCACGGCTAAGGTTGCAAGAATTGGTTTAATAACAAAAAATGTTCGGTGTTATTCATCGCGGTAGCAAGTTCGGGGCTGGAAGAAACCTTTCTTCAGAAACGACGCTCTGGCCACTGCACTGCAGCTGACGTCAGACTCCGCGGAAAGAAATTACTTCTCGTAAGTTCTTCCTGACTTCCGGGCAAGCGAGGTCACCGAAGTTGCTGTTGTCCACTTCCCGTCCCACTTCCTCCATCTTCAAGCGAGGTTCGTCATTCTTTCCTTAGCTTCTTGTGAATGTGCGAAAAGTCTTGGTTCGCCGGGCGCGTGATAGGCTGAGTTTGCATTCATCAAGTCGGACGCGTCTATACGCAATGATGCCTTTTGTCGTTTCCCAAAGAAAAGGGAAGAAAGTGGCAAAAACTCTTCAGGATAACCACTTTTTATGAAAGAAGTTAAAACGTTGCGTACGTGCTACAGTTTTACGTGAGTCGTTGGTGATGTGAAAGAAACTGAACGTGTTTGTAACTATGCGTCAGGAATTAAATTCTTTTCTGAGACTACTTGTAAATTATTTTTTTGCCATAACATACAAAACTACTACATCACATCAAAAACGAGAAGCACGTTCGATGCACAACAGTTAATTACAATTAAAATATTTTAATGGGCAAAACATATCTATTAGTCACTGCAGTATTTGAACACAGTTACATTACGAAGAGAAACGATGTTTCGCAAACATTAAAATATCCAATCATTACATTCTTCAAACAACGAAATACGATCTTGATGTTCCTAATTCCAAATATTTGAATTTCCGGAATCTCATCCACGAAATTTTCTTCGCAAGAAGAGAAAAAGCAAATGTTGATTTGCAGTTTCTCGGATGAAAATATTTTAGTATGCTAACGTGCATTATCAATTGAAGGGAGATAATATACAGTAGCTGTCAACTCTAAAAGGAAGAATATTTACTCTTGTAGACATGAAACTACCCTACTGGGAATTACTGGGACATCAATTCTCTTAAAATCCTTCATTAATGCACTGGATCTCAATTATTTATGTATAAGAGATCATTATCCTTTGAATGGACGTTCATTTTAAATATGAAGAGTTAATGGACAGTAATGCACGAGAAAATGTGTTAAATACCATATGCATAAAATATTCCTCACAAGAGTGGCAAAAACACCTTTTATTTAGCTTTTCAGATTTCTCTCATTAGGAAATTTGTATTTTGAAATTTCCCTTCCCGAAGGGGAAAGCAGTTAAATACCATTTTCAGGTGGAAAAGCCTGTCCCCAATGTTCCTGATTTACACAAAATAATTTGTTTCGATACTAAATGGCAGTTCTTCGCCTTTCGTTATCAACCCATTCTCTTTTCATCAGAAAGCATATCACGCCTCATTAACGCTCTTGAAAGCACACAAAAATGCACTCACATGCTCGTACAAATTTGATTTATCCTACAGAGTCTCTACTGTCCAAAAGTCATCTATGCCTCCATTCTCAGTCACATTTACCACGCCTCTCGTTCACCTGTTTTCTCGTTCTTTCTCACTTTCCCCCACTTTTCTCACTTTCTTTCTCACTTTTTCCTACTTTTCCCCCCGCTTCCTTTCCCACTTTCTTTATTTTTCTCTTTCTTTATTTCTCATTTCTCTCTCTCTCTCTCTCTCTCTCTCTCTCTCTGTTTCTCTCCACCTGTCTCGCCAGCACTATGCTGCACGATACATTGACCTAACGCTTTTACGTGGATCCTCCCTGACCTGAAACCTCCCCGTTTCTTGCCAACGTTCAGCCACTCACTCCTGGCGTCAACCACCCATCCGCGCGAATGCACGTGCAACGAGTGCTCTCTGACAGCGGGCGGCCGTGACAGGAAGGCAATTTTATGATCGAGTCGTCGCGCGTATCTGTTAATACGAGCACCGTTTCTCCTCTCCTCCACTCCCCTTCCCTAAACTCCTCCCCTTTTTTGCGAGGCCACACTCCGCACAGGGACGCGCGGAAAATCGATATCGTATAACATCGGGACATTACCAGCGCGGAAACGAGCACGTTGTTTCATGACGGGGAGAACGTGATTTAGAGAACGTGAATGGTGCGTTTCGGCGCACGCAAAAGCACTAAATTAATACACGCTTCTTTTGACTTGCAAAAATGCCCCTTGTTGGCGAAATTGGATGTCCCATGATAGGCTCACGGGAATAGCGAACTGTGTTTTCCAGCGCGACCCTTCTGCATAACAAACACATGGGGATGTTGTTTTATTTGTTGAATTTCTCAGCATTCAAGATATAATCGGTTTTAGAAATGATTTAATGAGTCATATGAATGCTGCAAAACTAATAGCAAAAATATTCATTTGTAAATGTTTAACTTTTATATTTATTATATTATTATAATTAAATATTGATGTATGTATATAAATTTCCAAATCTCCATTTGGAAAAACTGAGTTATTTCGATAAAAATAGATATATTTAAACACGTTTAGGAGAACCATTTTGTAAAATAGTAATAATAATAGAAATAATAATGGTAATAGTACTAATAATAATAATTATACAAAATCACACACAAATAATGATAGAGCCTAAACATTCATTAACGATGCCGCTGCCAAATTATCTATCTTACAGTTAGGAGACGTTAATGTTTTCTTACTATATGGTTGTCATTGTTTTAATGTGTCTCTTTCTGAGTCTGAGATTCACATTTAGTAAGAATTATTGATATATTTTCAAATCGAATCAACAAAAGCTGCTAATTAGTACAAAAGTTTAGAATACATTCATTAGTAATTTTTTGTATAGAAACATTATACACAATCTATTACAACATCTAAAATCCTATAGAAACTACAGTATTCTGAAACTAGTTCAGTAAAATAACATATGTCATCAAACAATTGCCGGGAGTACGGTGTTTTGATTCAAAAACACTTATTAATAATGGAAATGAAATGTGCGGCTTGAAACATTTGTAAAAGAAAATCCCGGACTTCCAGAAACTGTTACTTCATTTGAAGTGTGAGGTTTTGGAGGTTCGCCTGTGTTCGGGGTTTCTCCCCAAGATACAATTGTTCCGGCGATTCTAACCTTATTTGCTACTGACTCCTCAAAGAATTGTTCTGCGACACTAGTTGAACACTATTCGTATTTTTTCTTCCATCCAAGTTAAAAAATTTATTATGTTCTTTTTGAAAATTTTCAGCAGATTTTGTAGGTATTAGCGACAATTCTGCTTTAGCAACTCCATTAATTATTGCCTCTGGCAAATCTATTTCACAACGAACAATACACACCCTTGCCAACCACGGCCTCTCATATTACAGTCGGCCCTGGTCTACATCTACTTCCAGGTTCAGTAACCATTTTACCCTTGTAATAATTTCAGAATTATGTTATACACCAAAATGGTATATGCAATTCGTTTATAAATGTTACTTTTTTGCACTCATAAGAATAATTGCATTCACTCCTTAGTCGGCCATGTGGCTATTCTCATTCGTGCAAAAAAGAACATTATAAACTAATGGCATAATATACTCCATTGAATATATCGGATTTATAGCATAATATGGAATACCTTGTAATAGTGGTAAATGTCCCTTTAGATGGAGAAAAATGAACACGAGTTACTGAACTCTAAATAAACGAAATCGACAAGTAAAAAATATCTACACAAAGCATATGTTGTTTTATAACATAGATTTTAGACATTCACTACTAAAAGCTGCTCTTTCACGGCATGCCTAGCGAGCTAAAAGTTGATTTTTTAGCACTGGTGCTAAATGTGTAATGATACTCAAGTTTTCCGATAAATCTGTAAACGCAACAAAGAAAATAAAATACTTTCGCATGACCGGAAAAACTAAAAAAAGGAGAAGAAGGCGAATAATGAGAAAAAAGGGACGAAAAGGACAAAAATAGCAAAAACACAAAAAACCACAAAAAAGATCAAACGTACAAAAAGGACAGACAGAAAAAAAGGACAAAAGGTGCCAAAGGACAAAATGTCAGTAAGGCTGTCTAAAAAATAGTGTTACACACGTGCTAAACGTGATTTTATTTTGCTCCTAGGATTGCACAACTCGGCCTATCGTCCTCGTGTCGTAACCTTTTCCGCTCGCAAAATAAAAGATCACTTTTACTACTCGTATCATAAATACCTATTTCAGGCTAGGCTTTACAAAACAGTTATACACAATGAACTGGTACAACTAAACACTAGTTTACACTATTTACTAAGATCTATTTTATTGTAAAGGGAATAAAACAATTTCGGGAGATAGTTTTCACGCCGTTGGAGCAGAGAAGCTTAACACATGTCAAGTGAAATACAACTGAAACCGAGAAGAAATCCTGCCATTTTCTAGAAACATAACAGGGAAATTAATTAGATCGTTGGTGAGGTAGATACCTTTTTATTATAATAAGTAAATAAAGATGTTGTCTGGTATCAATACTCGCGTATTGATACCAGACATCTTTATTTATTTATCGTAACAGGGAAACTACATTGCAACAGATATTCGATTGCTACGTGGGATTGATTCGATTCTCGCAGTAATTGGGAGAGGCGTGCCTCGATCGATCTCCCCCGCCCGCGAAAATCTCGGGCGAAATCGCGTGCACAGTTCGCCGTTTCTCACAGATCTCGTTATGTAAATTAATCCTTGGTACCGGAACAAGAACGAACATAAACTAACCTGACCCGGTGGTCATTGCTTACGAATTCATGGTCTATAATTAGTATCTAAGTACTATTTGACCTACAAGCAATTCTGGGTCAATACGGAATTCACACTCCCAAGAGCTGTTAATAGCACCGTTAGACCTTTGAGAAGAACGAAGTAAACGTTAGAGATAATTCATACGAAAACTGGAAACGATTGGAAGCGATAAGATGGAGAAGAGGAAATGTCGGCGTTGGCTAAACAAAAGGAACATCCAAAGAAAAAAGTGACGAGTAGAAATAAAAGAAAAAGAAATTGGAAATATAAAAAAGAAATTGGAGGAATATGAAAACAAAAATGAGAGAGAGAAATGGAGGGAAAAAAACTACTTGATCTATTAAGACTATAAAATTATCTACGTTACAAAAGACAAAATAGTGTTTCCAAAATAACACAGGAAGGAATAAATAAGAGAGAAAAGACGATGTTAGTAGATGAGAGAGAAAATAATATAAAATCAAGTTGTAACTTGAAGGTATATGAGTAAAATTGCAAAGAAACAAACTCATTTTTATTACGAAACCAAAGGCATGCAGATGGGCCAAAAGGAAAAGAACTCTTCCTCAATGATATTTTCGCTCAATACGCAAACGCTCCCTCATACCCATATCACGTACACATCTAACAATAAATCTAATAATAAATGCAAGCATACATACATACATAAAAACATACTTGCACCAAACATATTCATATATTTGTATGTACACATACCAAATACACTCAACATACACTCCTACCATACACAAATACCCCAACCAACAACCAAACGCCATACATATGCAACGTACGTACATACTCCATACACAGACCATACTCCATATACACTCTTTCACAATGCACACATTCACACACACAAACACACACACACACACTCACACACGTCTCTGTTAGAATCCACTTCCCGCCCTCGGCGGCTGACCGCCGCGCGCGCCGGGGCAACCACAGGCAGCACCGGTGGGCGAACCCAAGCACCGCGAAAAACCATTCCGTATCCTACCCCTCCCCCTCCGCCTCCCCTACCCACTTCCTCTCCACCCTCCCCACCCCCCCTCGAAGCGCCAGGGGACGTGAAGGCCGGCACACGCAGAGGATGAGCCAGTCGACGCCGCCGGCGTTTGATAAATCGCTTCTCGCGAGATTCCTGCCTTTTCCTCATTCCAGCATGATGCACGCTCCGCCTTCGCCGCTCGCGCCCCACCTCCACCCCGCAACTCCTCAGCGCTCGCGGGGATATCAAGTTATCCACGCGCCTGCCACGCGATTGGGGACTCGAACCCCGCGCGCTGTGATGTATCGTTCCCTGGGAAACGCTCTTGCAGCGTTCACTTCCAGAAAGCTCTCTCTCAGTCAACCGAACCGAGATGAAAAAACTTTCTGTTCCCATTGTGTCCGTTTCTCTGCGGGCCGTCATCCCAAAGAGCGATAAGCTCAAATGCGATAATTGCACAGGAATTATTTTAATACACACCAAATTTGTTTAAATAATTTAATTTGTAATTTCAGTAAAATTATAAGAGAAATTCCGTTCGTGAGATAAGCAGTGTTCAGAAGAGAAAAGTCATTTCCGGGCTTATGGAGAACTCTTCAAAGAGTTGAAAGGAATATTTTATAATATAGAACACGACATCGAAACTCAGACGTACGTACGCATCGTAACTCTCGAACTCGCGTAATAAACATAAGACAGCTGATCGTGATTTATAACTCCAAAAGAAGGCTTCTTATATCAAATGCTGAAAGAATTAAAAAGAGAGAGGAAAATCAGTAATACGCTACCCCTAGACCCAACAAGAAAACATTTGATATTTGAAAGGGAAAAAAAGACACCTTTCTGTACGTTAAAAGACCGAATGTATTAGAAAATATTGTAACAATTCCTTATTCATTCGAACAGAATCGAATATTAGCCTTAGGCTTTTTTCAGCTTGACGACCTTAAGTCACTCCCATAAAATCGAAGCTTGCTGGAGTATTCACGCGTAAATGGAGAGTCCTTGTCACCTGCCTAACAACAGAATCCCAAATGGGGTTGCTGAAAGTTACATGGCCTCTCAACACGACCTCCAGGTAAAACATTATACCTACAGAGGAAAACAATCGCTCAATGAGATTTACTTGAAAATGGACAACATTATATTTCACCAATAATCTATCAATGTCATAACATATTTCATTTTCACTGAACACTGTAACAGTTCATTTTTTTGCCAAAATAAAAGATGAGAAGCTAAAAATGGGAACTTTATGTACACCCATTTAACTCAGATTAAGATAATAATTTTGTATATATGTATTTCTTATTGCTGAAGTACATTCAAATAAATTATTAGACATATTTGATCCATCACAATTCCTTACATTTTGAGTTCATCAACAAAACATATGGCATTCAGTCAATCCTCTTGCCGTAATAATGACAATTTACTTAATGTGTTTATAAAGTGAATAAGTACATGCTCAATCTAATAATTGATTCTTCCAAAATTCTGCTTAATTGAGATAGGTAATATGAGAATGAAATGACTCATCTCTTAGAATCGCCAGCTCTACACTGGACAGCAGTGACCACTAATTCTCTGTTCGGGGACAACTCATTCTAACACGTATTCAAACAGTTATTGTTTAAAAAAACAGCAATCCACTGAGGAATTCCGAGAACGTAAGACATCAATGATGTACAAATTACAGGAAAGGTTCACAGCTAAGTGAAGCGTACCGGAAGCAAAGCGTACTAGAGCGTGCAGGAACGCCTCCCGCAACGTCAATTTACAGCGTCCGCCATCGCCTACATCATCGTCCCCGCCTTCGTCCTCGCCCGTGATTACGTAATCCTTTCTCGCCGTCGTGCTCGCTCGCCGTCGTTCTCGCTCGCCGTCGTTCTCGCTCGCCGTCGTTCTCGCCGTCGTTCTCGCCGTCGTTCTCGCCGTCGTTCTCGCCGTCGTTCTCACCGTCGTTCTCGCCGTCGTTCTCGCCGTCGTTCTCGCCGTCGTTCTCGCCGTCGATCTCGCCGTCGATCTCGCCGTCGATCTCGCCGTCGATCTCGCCGTCGATCTCGCCGTCGATCTCGCCGCCGCGTCGGTCTCGTCGTCGCGTCGTCCTCGTCGTCGCGTCGTCCTCGCCGTCGCGTCGTTGCCTCCGCCCACGCGCTGCCGATTCCATCCGCCTTTCACCGCGAGCGCTGGCAGCTGCGGGTCGCGCGTACCTCCAGCCCGCCGCGCTGCTGCATGCAGGTAATTAGTCGCCCCCGCGCGTTTCGGCGCCTCAGACGCCCACACACGAACCGCTTCGGATCTCTCTGTACCGGCCGATTACGGATGGGTGACTGCGTAGGAAATTGAGGGCGGGCGAGACGAGTGCGTGGGTGGGGGGATACGGGCGTGTTGCGACCCAAAATGTCGTTAATGAGACCGAGAAACCAGGTATATTTGCGTATTAGATGGGACGGTCGCAACTACTACAGACAGAGAGAGTTTCGAGTCTCCATAGTGAATATTATTAGACACCATCTAGTTAGTTGAGTCTAAATATGCTTAACATGAATACTAATAAAGAGGGTTGATGAATCCGGTAATGCAATTAAGGATAACGAGTAGCCATTAAAGAAGAAACGGGGATTGCTCGATAGTTTTTGATTATTACGCAAGACAGGACGTAAGAAATAAATACGAACATCATACCACTCTTCCATAGGAAGAGTAAGTATTTATTGTGGGCTCGTCCTACATAGGCCATAATTCCGGTAATTGCAGTGCATATTCCCGGAGGTGAAGGGGTCCTCTTCCACCTGAACGTGAGTTCCGACGCCAACGTACACGTCGGTTTGCGTTTGTCCCTCCCATATTTTCCTGTGAGCGGCACCGTCCACGCCAGGTTTTAAGTTCGCCACATACAACATATGTACGCGTGTTGTACATGTAAGAGTAAGTGGGCGTGTAACAGGAGAGGAGAGGGCAAGTTCAAGATCGCCATTTAATAAGATACTGTCCCCGGCATCCGCCCAGTAATTGATCACAACAAACAACTGATCAGAGATTTCTAGAATTCTCCTCCAATCACTTACTGAATTCGTCGCAGTCAACAATATTGCCACTGATCTACCGGAGGCGGCGAAATAGAAGAGGACAGCGTCCACGAAAACAAGAGGGGTTGAGGTGAGCAGGGGCGGTAAACTGGCCGGCGCGGGATGACGTAGTGTGGATGCGGGGGGAGGGGGCGTGGTCGTTGACGAGGGGAGTTTTACGCGTGGCGCATCGCCGCTTCCTTTACGGCCTATCGAGCGGACGCGTTAAGCGGCGCTCTTTCCAAAGAGCCGCAGTTATCGAGCATTCTCACTCGGGCTATGTAAATACTGATATCGGTTTACTGCCCTTTAATAAAATATCGATGCTCTCGTCTCCTGTTTTGAACAAACTTGAGCGAAAATAACTCGCCGTCGATCTCCTTTTTGCTGGCGAAAATCGGTGTTTGGTGAAGGAAGGAGGATTCTTTGACTAATGGCTATCACTGGAGACGTAATTTGTACAAATTAAATGAATGTTAGTCTCAATGTAACTCGTTTCTCTTGAGGTTTTTTTGCGCCGATGAAAACGTTTTGATTAGGAGCTTCCATTATCTCGTTTATTCTCAACATCTTTTCTACTGGAAGCACTGATAGAAGCACATCAACACTTCTTCTGATGAAAATATAAATTATTGACTTAATCACTACACTTATTTTGATTTAATGGCCTTGAACCTCACTTAAAATCAAACAGGCAATAATTTCTTGTTTTATATTGCTTCCAATTTACTTGTAAAAATAATGCATATAAAATAAAGAAATAAATTGTAAAGCATTGATAAAATTAGGCAAATTCTCCCAGATATGATTTTAAAATACTGAACAAAGATAAATGATTGTGATTCTAAATCTTTCAAAATTGTTTTTGTATCTAGTCATTAAAAAATGGCCACACAATGCTCTGGTGAAACTTAAGTCTAGGCAAATAAAATAAATGAAACGATAGTCTTAATTTGTGAGATGTAACGATCCAATTGAAATAATTTATCTTCTAAGGAGGCAAAGTGGGGAGGAAAACGAAGTAGATTTCGGATTTTCAGGCAAATATGTTTGCATCACACGTTTTAGAAATAAAATGTATAGTATTTGCGACTTTTCAAACTATACACCATTAAAATAGTGGATTTTGGAGACCAATACGGTGACTAATTTATGCAAAGGAAAGGAATGTAGCATGGGAAAGAAGACATCAGAAAGTTATCGTTTTCTTTACTAGAGGGCGCTTTCGGTTTGTCTAGCGGTGGCGTCATCTGGAGACTAAAAGCACAGACATTGGATCCTCGGAGCAAGGTCGTTTTTGCCATCCTTTCTGAAAATGTCAATAATGCTTGCCTGTGTTAATAATAAAGAATCTAGCTGATAAAACACAATCGACAAATTAATTTATTTTCTTCTTATTTAAAATATTTATTTTTTAGTGTCACGTTATTGCTTGTCATTGCCTTCGATACGAAGTCCGATATACAATGCATAACGTACCTGGATAGAGAAAATACTGGTTACGAGGGAAACATGAAAATAGTTGAATGGTGCTACACGTCATCTAATGGAGAGTATTATGAGAGGGAAATATGAAAGGAAATTATGGAAGGGAAACATAAAAAGACAAACCGAGTCAAGTTAACAACGGGTTAACTAGCAAGTACATCACTGCCAATCATTAAAATTACGTAAAGAATAAAATCATGTATCTGCCACGGCTGATAACTTATAACGCCATTGGTGCATAAAAAACTATTATGTTAAGATAAAAATATCAATTAAAATATGTTTTTATCTGCATTTTTATTATAAGTAGTTAGGAATGAGTCATTATTATCGTAATTTCGTTAAGTTTAAAATCAATAGGAAAACATTTACAAGTCTATTAATTTCTTTAACATCCGCCAGCATTAATAGCATCTCTTACAGTCATTAGTTCATAGAGATATGAAATATTCACATATGAATATGATGTGAATTCGTTCGGCGTATAAAATAATAACTTTTTTAAATTATTCGCATTTTAAAAATTAAATTTTGCTGTATTATTCTTCGGGCAAATTCCATGCTCTTGAAACAGTCATATTTCACAGAAATCGTTACTGATCATAGGAAACGCAACTCACGAAAATTATGCGAAGCTGAAATGAACGCTACAAGACTAAACAAGCTGAATGTAATAAAGCATCGACCAAGTATCGACGCAGCAGTTGCGCCATTGACCCCCCCTCCCCCCTCCCCAAGCCCGAGACGTCCCAATCTCCGGCGGGCTCGCGCTGCAGGCGGCGGCCGCGGGGCGCTTGGGGACGGCGCTTCGTCGGGCGTGTCCGTCCGCGCACGCGCAGATGCGCCCCAGAGGCCGCGCGGCAGAGGCGCATCTGCACCTCGGGAGGCCCTGCGGACGCAATCCGCCTCGGCGGCCGCTGGCAGCGGGCGCGCAGCCACCGCCAGACCGCGAGGGATTGCATCAGAGGGATTCAGCGGGCGCGCCCGAGGGGGTTTCCGTCGAACCAGAGACCGGCGTTGAACGTATGTGGCTACTTGGTCGTTGTGTGCTGAAGG
>BOPP01000171.1:2333943-2355296 GCA_017312745.1 Gryllus bimaculatus
CATTAACTTCTAGGTCATTAGCGACCACTATTGCTTGTAACGGTATGGTAACTGTGAAGATGACACGAAATGATAATGATAGGGGGTGAAAGGACAAACACAATACAACCATGCCCGAGGCGGGACTAGAAACCGCGGTCCTTCGGTCCGAGATCGCTTCGGCACTACTGCTTTAGAATCGGTAAGTGCTGTTGAAGCGCACATCTTTTTCGTTTTGCGACCACTGTGCGCATCGCCCGTCGCGAGCCACGCTCATCGTTCAGCGGCGTTTACGCGAGCGGCTCAGCGCAGCTCAGCGCAGCGCAGCTCAGCGCAGCGCAGGGCCGGGCCGGGCGAAGCGCGCACTCGCTTTCGGCGCGACGGAAACCGCTGCAAAAGAGAAGTCATATTGCGCCCCAAAGATGAATGCGTCTGCGCATTACGACGAGGTCATCTGGAAAATGGAACCGAGGGAATTTTTTTAATTAAACCTGCGCTAACGGGGCCATTTATATGCTCGACGTCGCCGAAAAAGGGACGTGTTCGCGCGGCTGATTGGAACTTCTGTGCACGCTCTATGTGGGTCCGGGGAAAAAAGCTGTTCTTTAAAGAGATTCCTGATAGGAAACGAATCATGGTTCGGGGTGGTTGTGTACGACTAACTGAGAAATTTTCCGAAAGAATTAAAGTTATGAACATGACAGAAGAGGCGCTGAATTCAATACCAGACGATTTTTATTTGCAGCTCTATAATTTAACAGCTACTGAAATTATACAGGTTGTCGATGTCACGCTTACTGTATTTCACCTGCCATTAACGTTTGTTGTAGTAGAGTTGATATTTTGTTGTTTCGAATTTAACCACTGGCAAAGCAATGACTACATAAAGCACCACTCACCAAAACACGTATACGACCGTATTAGGGTAATACCCTACTAAACACTTTAAGAAAACATGTTCCACAGTGCAGCTTGATCACGCTAGCAAGCTTTTGTTTGTAATTAATCTCGAATCGAACGTCCAATACGTGAAAGATGAGTGGCTGAATCTCTCATTATCCGGCAGACTGCATTCAAATCACTCTTGATAAATAGCTCGTTTAATCTATTCATCGGATCACGTACGTCCCGTTGCGCAGCCAATAGGCCAATGTGGAAAAATGTGCCAAATGATTCCACGCATATCCCTGATTCGAGTGGCGGTGTGTAGGAAAACACTGCTGACAGCATCAACAATTTATTCCAAATACTATGCGCCATGTTGATAAAAAGAATAAGCAATAGGTTTTGTAATAAACATTGGTTGTAGCACTAAATAGAAACAAATATAAAATAAATGTTAAATTTCAAATTAAGAATTAAATTTCTGAAAATGCCAAACACACGAATGTCTTTTACGGACACAATTTTTACTTCCTCGCCCGTACTTTGGAAGAAGAGAAATTATTGTAACAGTGCACCGGGAAACGTCGAGTTTGTAAGGAAAATTATCTTATTGCCGGATTCAAGAAGCTTCAAAAGCACATACTAACTCGTATGTTTCTACATTTCCAATTTTAGAAAATTAAGAAAGTTTAACGAAAATGAGACCTGCGACATTCTTTTAATCCTTTCTTATCTATCTTACTTTTCTTAGCTATCTGTGGCGAAAAAACGAAGGAAACATTCAGAGCAATTTCTGAGTAAACTTTTTTTTAAATATTGCATAAATTTCGACCACAATTGACGCACACAGTACTCGGTGTTTCAAAAAATTGTACATGACCTTTCTTGAATGGCTGTTTTTTTAACAGATTATGCTTGCGGCAAAATCACTATCCTCAATTTTGTACTATTTTAAATGTTGAAATGTTGCAATTTTCGAAAATACAGAGATTGCCGGAAATAAAACTAGCACCCCCTTTGTATCGTTCTTTGGAACATACGAAGAAAAAATGTTAGACCCGTTCTTCAGACAATTTTTTTAAAATTTAAAAATGCCTACATTTCACACAAAATTACACAAAAACTACTTTGGTACTAGTATATTTTCGAAAAATTGTACAAGATCTTATTGCAAGGCCTATCTTTCAAGTACAGATTTCATTAAGGGGAAAACTCTCTCTTAAATCCTCAATTTTCAAAAATTGCAAAATCAAAAATAATGCGAGAAAGTACGTTATGTTGTACCACCACTAATTTTTCAATAAAAAATTGTTGAATTTGTATTACTGAAACCAGTATGAAAAGCAACATTTTAGCATACATCTGTTTCCAAAGAATTAGGGCAATAAATTCCTCCAGTTTGCGTTCCAGGTTGTTTAGTCACAGAAATTTTCAAAGGAAGAAAAAATAACATTATGAGTGACATAGTTAAGTAGGTAGCTTGTCTGGAGGGGAAATAATATTGGCTCTTGTCACCTAATAACTTATATTTGAGTTAAAATTCCTCATTGTTTAACGAAAAGAACATTTTCTATTTGCTTCATAAGGTGTGCTGTGAAGAGTTCACAGAAAAATCGGAAAATATTCGTCCAGGAAAAAGTAACGTAAGCCAGTCGGCAACACCGCGTGTGAGTGTGTGTGTGTGTGTATGTGTGTGCGTGTGTGTGTGTGTGTGTGTGTGTGTGTGTGTGTGTGTGTTGTCGGGAGATTCAGCTACTACCGGGGAAGTCGAGGCAACAGCTAGGGGAGCCACCGTCAGCGAGGGGAGCCACCGACTACGAAGGCGGCGAGGGTGCGTGCCTCCCCGGGGTGCGCGGGCCTGCGTGGAAATTGCGTGGATGTGATTTTACGGAGCGTCCAGGTTACAAATAAAAGAAACGCCCAGGGCGGTCGCGCGGACCGGGACTCATTGCCTTCACCGCTTCCCCGCGCTCCCCTCGCCGTGGGCCGCGGCCCCGCCCACCCGGAGGCTAGAATTCCCCCTATCGTTACTGCCACACCCTCCCTACTAGGCTCTCCGCCGACGCGATACAACTCCCCAGGACCCACGCCCCCACCCTCATCGCCATCAACTTTACTATCTCCGGTGCAACCGCCGTAGCTTGTCCCTCACCTACCGCTCACCCCCCATCTCACTCCTCAATTTCACGCTTCCCACCCTCTTCTTCCGGTCTTCACACCTTCTTCTCTCCAACCCTAACTCCCGGCGCCGCCTCAGCCGCCCCTTGGCCGTCCGTTTCGCATCTTCCGGTTACATAAACCTTGTTACATTAGGTGGTGCGTGTCCGTTCCTACTGCTGCATATTCTATCGCCTTTACTCCCAGTACCGCCCTCGCTAGTGTGATGTTTCCATCCTCCGACTGCCTCCCTTTGCGCACCTCGCTATCACCGCATCCTTCTTCTCGCCATAGCAACCCCTTCGGCGCCGGCCCAGCTCGGCGCTCCATCAATTACTGTGTGGACATTCGGGGGGGAACAACGGAGCACAACACGGGGGGAGAGGGGGAGAGCCAGGGGCTTGATGGGGCGGAGCGAGGGTGAGCATAGCGAGTTAGAGAGAGGAGAGTGAGTTAGGATGAGGAGGGTGAGTTAGGATGAGGAGGGTGAGTTAGGATGAGGACGGTGAGTTAGGATGAGGGCGGGCTAGGATGAGGAGAGCGGGTTAAGATGAGGAGAGAGGGTTAGGATGAAAGTGTGGATTAGGACGAGGAGGGTGAAGATAAGTGAGGCTGGGTGAAAATGAGTGAGGCTGGGGAAAGGTGAGTGAGGTGGAGTAAAGCTGGGTGAAGCTGAGTGAAGCTGTATGCATTTAAGTGAAACTGAATGCGAGAGACGGAAGCGGTGCAGAACGCGTCGGGTCAGGGCGGGGAGAGGGGAGAGGGCGGGAATAGCGTAGCGGTGTGAGGGGGCGCGGGAGTGGATGGCTGCGGGAAGCGACAAGGGCTAGAGGGGTGATGCGGCGGGTAGTGCCAGAGGGAGGTGCGGAGCGAATCGCAGCGCCCTAGGGTGCGAACGCGCCGCCGCCCTAAAGGGCAGCTCTCCCCGCGTCGCCGCAGCGCCCCAGGCGCGGCATTTGCTCTAACGCAACCAGATACGCCAATTTCAGGCCGCTTTAAACAACAAAAGCGCACCCCGATGCCTCCTCTCCGGAGGTTAATGGCAGGACAAATGTCTGCTGTGCCATTTGGATTACGCTTTCTATAGAAGTCCTGATTGCTACGGTCGCGAAGGGTGAATATTAGAACAGCAATTGTATTTGTGAGGTGGAATGTGAGAGAGTGGAGTAATGTGAATGTGAGACTCTGAAGGGGAAGGTTGTTATCGTGCGAAATGAACATTTCATATGCAATTGGAAAGCATTGAAATCTTACA
Organism: Gryllus bimaculatus; assembly: GCA_017312745.1. Classification (NCBI taxonomy): domain Eukaryota; kingdom Metazoa; phylum Arthropoda; class Insecta; order Orthoptera; family Gryllidae; genus Gryllus; species Gryllus bimaculatus. The sequence continues at coordinate 2,338,220 of BOPP01000171.1, forward strand.
TCCCCATTCAATACGCAAAGATACGCATTGTCGAGGACGTTTTCGGCATCTTCATCAGAAAGTCTTCTTTAAACTAGTATAGAAACTGATTACAGTTGGTAAACTAATTTCTATATTTTTAAAAATTATTTAATTTAGATTACTTCCACTGAAAATCACAATTCAAATAACTTTCTAAAAAAGTATTTCTGTGAAAATTTCATTGAGAATATAACTTCCTAAATGGTCTGGAAGTGGAGAAGAGTATTAACTGCATTGATTAAAAATCTATAGCAGTCGGTACGCTCCTACTTTAACATCACCTTTACAATCAGCATCTTTTCCCACAATAGTAAACTAGTGGTGCTACAACAGCCGAAGAAATTATTGAAGTTGTTTGTGAGAAAATGTAATTTTATTAATTAAATTATTTTCAAGCCCTAATTACGCGAAAACTATTCGTTTTTCAAAAACTTTTACATGACCATTTTATAAATAGCTGATTTTTTGGAACAGGCATTTTCGAAATGCAGAGCTCGTCGATAACGGGAATACTAACTTTTTGGTCGTACCTTGTTACAAACAAGGAGAAAAGTTAAAGACAAAATAGATACTGTTTTAGAGAAAATTAATTGCCTATATTCCGCGCAAATTTACGCGAAAACTACTCAAATTTTCAAAAAATTATAATTGATATTACTTCTAGATGTCTTTAAGGGAAAAGTATCATTAAGAAAAACATCTCTATCTTTAGTATGTAGTCGTGGGAAGACGATTAAAAAATTGCACTTTTCCGAATTTTCGAAAAATCTTGGATTATAAGGCACGAGAACAGAACATTCTCTTAAGCGTCCTTTACGCTAACTGCGGACAAAGTATAATAAAAATATTTTGTGCCATTTTCAAGAAAAGTTTGAAAATGCTTTTGAGGCATTATGCAAAGTATCCGCACAAATCAAAACATCCGTTTGAAACTCTCAAAGCCTTGAGTTCGTTCAGATGAATCACGGAATATCAATTTTGGATAAAATTGGCTAAACGGTTTACGTGCTAGCGTTGACCAAAGACGGATGGACAGACAGCCGGACAAGCGGACAAACATACGTTTTGCCGTCAATCTATTTCTCGTTATCAAGAACCCACAAAACACGGATTCAAACTACACCACGTATTAGAGGAAGTAATTTACATAGCAACAGGATTTATCCACTTTTTCGTTACCAGTGCCCGGCAATAATAGGCGGGGGAGCCAGCAAGAAAACCTACGTATGATAAGTTGAAAGCTCAACCGTTTTTAGAAGTTAGACAGGAACCTGCAAGAATCGGCGTTGCGCTGCGAAGCGAAAGTTTTTCAATGAGTCGAAAAAAACTATGACCTTTAAGAATGAGTTCACAGAATGAGTTCACATGTTGTTTGTTGTTCATTAGACGGCCAAAGTATTAAGAAGTTGTAAGTCATACCGATGCGGCGTCTTAAACTGTCCGCCATATTGAATTCAGCATGTGTATTTTAAATGCCCTCTTGGATTACGAGTTCAAAGTTAATTCTTTGTCCAATGATATAAATTGTTTTTTCATCACAAACTATGACCATGCCATACCGTTTCGACGACTCAAAGTATCCGCAACACTAAATCAACGACGTCAAATTTGTCGCTAGGTCATGTATCACACGTTCAAGTACTCAGAAAGGGAAGGCGTTTTTTTTCCTTTATTCCTGGGCGTGCAAAACTAAGTACCATCCTGGCATTCGCCTTAAGCGATTGAGTAAAGAAATTCTCAATCAGGCAGCTTAGGACCGAACATTAATAATGCAGAAATTATTATATAATTATAAGTGAAAGAGAAGAGAAACGACATTGAGGAGTAGGGATTATAAAAAAAGTAAAATTAAATCTGAACAAGAAAGGAGAGGCGAAGAAATTAGGCCAACAAAAAATGAAGAAGAATGCAAAAAGAGTATGATTATTACTGTTACGGTACATTGGAATATATTAGCACTACATAATTGTAATAACAATTCTAACATCAGAGAAGTACAATATACAACTGTATATTAAAAGTAGAAGTAATTTATAATACATTATTGACAGTATTATGAGTACAAATAAGTTTTAAACATTAGTTGTATATACGGAAGACCGCTCTCAGATATTTGATTCCAATAGTAATTGTAAGGTAAGTAATAATAATGCATATACAAAAATACATACAAAAAGTACATCATTTTTTCTGGAGAACCCATATTTATTCTTTGTGTAAATGAGGCTGCGACAGTGGAGTAAGAAATGAAATTTTGAGAAGGATGGGAAAAGTGTGCTTGAAAGGGGGGACAGTCTGGAAATAAGGGAGTCCGTTAATGTCATTCTTCATCATTATTCGTTTCCTAAATAGTTGAACATACAGAAAGTGTTTCAGTGTTTTACACTCACTGGTAGTTTGTTCCAAGCACTGATAGCAGAAATGGTCAAATATCTACTGAAATAAGTTGTGATGTGACGTGGTATACAAAGCAAAGCTAATTCACGAGCTCGATTTAATTCCGGATTATTCAAGTTACTTTTAAATCGTGTTTCATGAGAATCATTTAATATTTCATACAGAATTACTAGACAGTGACGTAATCGTCTTTTATCTACAGAAATAGGACGTAATGCCGCATTACGCCCTGAGGAAGGTCGCAGAATGGCGACCGAAACGTCTTCACTTTTGTCATGGACGCGGTGTTACCCGGAAAGCCAACTAAATACTGACTCCGGTCGCAGAAGCCTGCGCTCTCAAATATTGTGTACTCTGTCAAAAAATCCGTCACATAGTCGTGTTTTCTTAGATCAAAAATGAAACGTATGCGTGCGTTCCGTGCTACTTGTGGTTAACTTTGTAACTGAAATGTCATGTTGGTCAGAAGAAAATCGCAACTGTCAAAATGTGGTTCAACAAGTGATTTGATGAGAGTTTCTTGTTTCATTGATCGTGTACGCAGGCGTTTCAGCGCATGCATCGAGGCAAATGTTTATAGCAGATTGAATCTACTTGTGAGTTTCAGAAGAGGGTATTTTTGGAAAAAAACATTCCTACGTTCTTGACTTCGGAACATGGTAGAACAGTAAAATTTATACAAAGTTCAGGCAGAACAGAAGATTAGATTTTAATCGCAGGGATTTTCGAGCTAACAAGCATATATTGTGATGTATTTGGATTTAATTGTAAATCTCATGGTGTTGCTCAGTTGTTTAAGGTTAACAAAAGTTTGTTAGTGCTTAGAGCAAATAAAAAGAGCTGAGACGGGTGGCTACTAAAGTATATCAAAACATCATAGGCAAACATTTGTGGTTGCGATGTTTGAGTGCATTTCTTATGTCATTTACGTAAATTAAGAAATCCAGTGACTCTAATCCAGTACATAGAGTAATTACCGTTAAATATTTCAAATGAATTAGCAGAAAGTGTCTTAATCGTCTTTTACGTGATCGTCTTACGTATCCGTATTTAAGTGCGAGAAAGAGCATGCTGTTGTTACACCATTAATTTAGTTTTGTTAGCAGAACGTTAAAATTCACCTAATCGAATGCTCTTCTGAAACCCAGAAGTATCAAGAGAGTTACTATATTATTGTAATATACTGGCGTTCTTGCGTGTTCAATAAATTTAATAGCAGGATTTCAATTTTCCGCGAATTATTTCAAAATAAAATAAAAAACTAAAATATGTAGATTATTCTTGAAATTTCAATTCAAGTAGGGTGTTATAACTAATTTCATAGAATAGTTATTCATTGATTCAATAGAATTATTGTTTTATAGGATATTAAAAATAGTTAATGGTTTACTGAAGGTCAGTTGTATTCAGAGAAATATTGTTTAGGAGTTTATCTCAGCTATTGAAATAGTTTGTAAAAGTTTATTTCGTAAGTTTGTACTCCTAAGTGTCTGAAATTAGTATAATGATTTTTATCTTGTGAAGAAGACTTGAAACATCAGAATGAAATAAGAAAATATTGAGATGGTGATCTTTTAAAATGTTTTTTCTGTCCTCAAGGACGATGTGAAGTGGCTAATGAATAGTTAAGCAGATGCTAATGATTAAATTAAGTGAACGGGCGATAAAGGATTAGTGGAACGAAAGAAAGGGAAAACAAGATAAACTTCCCTCGGAAACTTTCTGCAGTCGTACTTGGTCCGCCACAAAATCCACAAGCAGTGACCGGAATTTAAAGCCCTGCGCCCAAAGGTGACCTCTGCGGGCCGGCCCCTGAGGTCGTGTTGGCCCAACAGGCGTTCTTGCCCGAGAGAGTGCGTCGTTGTCATCGTCGTCGTCGTCGTCGTCTTTTGCTGCGTGAGCCAATTCTGGGAAGTAAGCGGAGCGGCTGCCGTGGCAGCCTCGTCCTCTCCCCTCCCCCGTCTCCCCCCCCCCCGCCCGAGGGAGCGGCCCGTAGATGCGGCGGACGCTCGAATTTCAAAGGAGGGGCAGGGCGCGCTCGGGAAGTCTGCGGACAAACGCGCGGGCGACGACGGCTTGAGGCGGAAAAATGGGCGTGGCACATGGAGAAGTGAAAACGCTGGCGCGAAAATATGTTCGTGCCAGAGTACAAGTACAATACGGCAAAATACAAAACAAGCGGTGGGAAGACATTTCACTGTCCGCGGAAAATCGGAAGAAAATAAGAAAAAATAAGGGCTTCATACTACGATTTTAACACACTAGCACAACAAGGTCACGAGCTGTGGGATATGGACATTCAATCGGGGGCATCGTTACGATTTAAATTTGTGGTATTAGAACTGGTATTAGATTGGATGACATTGTTCTCCCTCTCCTTCCAACTCGTGACTTTGAACTACCACTATGTTTAAATCGGGGTGTAACTAAGACTCAAGGAAAGATGAAGCAGGTATGGAGAAAAATGAGAAAGTTGGATTCAAGTTGCGAAAAGGGGTGAAATACAATTCAATATTAAGGGACACAACAAATATTAAAAGGAAGAAAAGTCACTAAAAAGGAAAATATGATGTAAAGAGTAAAAGTCTGAAAAACAAGAAAGAAAATAAGGTAATAATTCCGGTAATGTTGCCACAGGGAAATGATGAAATATTTTAATAATATGTCGTGTTTACTTCTCAAAATCAAGGAGTAATGTTCTCAAAGTTAATGCGCGTTCAAAAACCTTCAAGAGACAACTGGCTGTTTCCCTGGCCGAAATCTACATCACGCCATTTCCACCAATCAAGCAATTTGTCTTGTCCATCGATTGATACGCGTTAAAAATTAACTTCATTATTTCTGTATTGATCCACAATTTCAGGGAAAAGGCATCTAATAAAACAGCCCTTTCCTTAGGCGAGATACCTTATGAATATTCAATTACATGTTCCGCTATCAGGAGCTAATTAGAAAAGGGTTAATCTGAAGCAGAAATTAGTAAGTATAATAAAATGTCACGCGCGTTAGAAGATTTATTCGGAATAAGTAATTAAAGGACTGTTCGAAGTAAGGTCGTTCCTCATATCTAGAAGTATTATCAAGTGAATATAAACAAAACATTTATGAAATACAATTTGTAGATTCCCATTTTTAAGCTAACGGTATAGATATGAAGTTCTTTAAACGGTAGCACACAGAGAATACCGCACAAACAACACATCAAAATTCAGAAAATCGAATATTGAGTAAGATACAATTAACCATTGCCTTTGAATTCAAACAAAAAGATGAAATTCAAATTTTCTAATCGTTCCTATCTAATTGATTCTCCCCGTGCAGTAGTGAAGTGACCTTGTAGAAATGTAGAAAAGGGCTTAGGTAGAAAAGGGATTGTCCTCATTCCACCAACCGACAAGGGTCGTCAGTAAATTTAATCGATTTTAATATAATTTTAATTACCCTTTCTTCAAACAATATTTACGAGGTGCAACAAATGTTCACCACAGAATTCCTGAGTAGATTATTCGATATCTTCGCTCATATATGGTAATGTCAAGTGTTGTGAGTACTATGTAATCTAAAGTTACTGAACATTGCCCGTTCGGCCAATTTTGCGATAATTAAAGGCAAAGATTTTCTTTTAAAGAATCGTCCAAACCCAAAGTCTGCAAGCTGAGTTCAATTGAACAAAAGGAAAAAAGCCTCGTTTACATCAGTAACATACCCAACCCCAAGAGCTTGAGTTGTCCATTGAAGTGGTTTTCGTCAACTTTTTACGTCATTTTTCTTTCTTATGGAATTTTAAAAGCATTTTAAGATAACTTTATTGATTATTTTTGCCATTGTTTTATTTCATTCCAATCCGCACCCTACTCATAAGCATAATAATATTTCAATTTCCAGATAGAAAGAAAACCGGAAAAGTATCTTAATTCACAGGGACATTATTTTTTTTTATACTTATCATGAGGAATTCTTATAATTATTAAATGTAAGGTACTTTATATTAAAAAACATGTTTCAACATCATTAAAAAAATATAACGAAAGAAAAATAGTAATATTCTCAACGATATAAAATACTAAATACTTACAACACAAATTAATTTCTATCCCAACTAATTTGATTTTAATGCTTAATTTACGAGCACGACACGGCGTGAAACGGCGTGTAGATCTCCGACATCATTTCAGGAAAGAAGCAAGCCCTTTTAAAAACACGCTCGGATTTCGAGATAGGCGTCCCGCCGCCGTACCGCGCCGGGCCGCGCCGCGCCGCGTCGCGCGGGAGCACAAGAGGGCAGGCTGCGCGAGATAGCAAGCGGTGCTTCACGCGCGGTGAAGGCGACGACGCGCAAACAAAAAAGCCGCGAGCCTCTCGCCGAGAAGCCTCTTGGCGCGAAAGGCCGCGGCGGCGGGAGGTGGGGGTGGGGGTGGACCAGGCGGCGGGCTGGCGAGGGACACGGAGATCGCTAGGTCGGAGGCCTTCTACAGGAGGCAGGTTCAGGCGCAAGGAACGCGAAGGAACAAGTGAGAAAGAGGTGGTGACGAAAGTTGTAAGATGAGGGGGGAAAAGGTGGCACGAAGGCGATCTCAGGGAAAAAATAATGAAAACTGAAGAGAGAGAGAGAGAGAGAGAGAGAGAGAGAGAGAGAGAGAGAGAGAGAGCGGGAGCGAAAGAGAGAGAGAGAGAGAGAGAGAGAGAGAGAGAGAGGAGAAGGAAGGCAAGAAAAAAAACGTGAAAGGAACCTCAGGAAACATTATTGAGAAATAATGAGATGATAAGAAAAAGATTAAGAAATCCAATTAGGAGAAGGGTAGGAGAAGAGCTAGCGGGAGAGAGAGCGAAGGAGGAGAGAGAAGAAAGAGATACTACGGAATGAGGTCGAGGAAAATGAAACAAAAGTTCTGATGAACTAAAGAGAGGAAGGCAATCGCAAGAACAGATCATATGCGAAAATCGAAAATCGAAAGTGAGAGTGTGAAGCCGAAGTTGAGAAAAATCAGGCAAAACAATGATGTGGTAAGGATTTTCTTTAGATATCCAATTAGAGGATGAGACAAGTCCAAGAGTAGGAGCGAAAGAGTTTGATAAAATAGAGAGCCGACGAAACTTCTAAAAACCCAAAGATAACATTTACCTCAAAAAGAGAGAAACGAAAATCACAAAGAAACAAGAAAGAATAAAATCTCGTTTCATCGCAATAGGAAAAATTATTGAGAAAGAATTATTCGCAAAGATAAGAAAAGATGAACTAAAATCAGGGAAAGATGCGATACGGAGTGCCAGAGGAAGAGAAAAATTAAAAATAAGATATATTATCGTTCGTTGTAGACTTACAAGTAAATCGGTCGATGAGTGCGAATATATTGTTAATATCGAAGATAAAAAAAAATGCTCAAAGAGGATTGAAAAGAATTCAATGCAGCGAGGGAAAATCATATATTACATTTTAAGACAAGTATAAAGAGAGAGGGTTTTTAATGAAAGTAATAAGAATTTTTAAAGTCTATTATGAGTGTAAGTAAATAACAAATATACCAAGGCATTCTATTTTAAATTCATGGAGAAATATTTTCTTCCAAGATTGGGAAGGGAAAATGAAATTCAAACCACACCTTACTTGTCCCTCAATTTAAAAGGTTCAAGGAATGTCAGTTGTAGAGTAAAATCAAAACAAAGTAACAACATGTTAGCATTTAGTAGTTATGTAGTAAGAAAAGTACAAATAGTTCCTCGAAGCACTCGCATCAAACTCCGCAAGATCAACACGATAAAAAAGAGAAAAATAAAAAAATTAATTAAAAAAATAAAAAGAAACAAACAAGGGCACCGAGACAAAGGTCATTCCAGAATAATGCAAAAACGCGGACACTAAAATTTCCACCCGTTTATTTCGACTTCAGAGCCGCCAAAGTTTTTCCCAAAGGGACAGTCACCTTGCTGCCAACACCGACTTTTTGCTCTATTTTTGTGCATTTTATTCTACCGCGCTGTCGCTTTTCGACTTCCTCTCTCACCTCGGCGTACGCCGCCATGTCTCGCCCTGCCACGCCCTCCGCCCGAGCGTCCTCAGCGGTGCACCGCTCAGATCGTCACCGCCCCCACCCCAACCCCAGCTCGAGGGGCGCAACTCCGCCGGCGCGACGGAGAAGTAGCCCGGCGCCCAGGGCGTCCCCGCAGCCACATTAAGCCCAGGCACTCTTGCCGCCGCGCTGTCGCAGTTCGTCATTCGACGACTCCCCCCGCCCTTCCACTCTCCGCACCGCACATCGCCCTCTCCACTCAGCCGCAGACTGCGCCACAACCTGCGCGCTCTCCGCCTCCTGCGCTCCTCAAGCCGTCTGGTCACCCACTCACCGGCCCTCAACCCTCCTTCCTCCCGGCTTCCCTCACCCTCCCTCACCCCTTGCGCTGGCCTCGCTTCGCCACTCGCCCCGCCACGCCCCGCTCACGCCCCGCCCACGCCCCGCTCACGCCCCGCTTGCGCCCGCTTGCGCCCCGCTCGCGCCCTGCTCGCGCCCCGCTCCGGACCCCTCCCGACCCCTCCCGTCCCGCTCACGTCCCGCTCACGTCCGCTCACGTCCGCGCCACGCCCGCCCCACGCCCGCCACGCCCCGCACGGCTACGCCCCGCTCGCGCCCCGCTCCCGAGCCCCTTCCCGACCCTCCCGTCCCGCTCACGTCCCCGCTCACGTCCCGCTCACGTCCCGCTCACGTTCGTTCATGTCCGGCTCACGTCCCGCTCACGTCCCGCTCACGTCCCGCACACGTTCCGGTCACGTCCCGCTCACGTCTCGCTCACGTCCCGCTCACGTCCCGCACACGTTCGCGTCATTTCCCGCTCACGTCTCGCTCCACGTTCCCGCTCACGTCACGCCTACGCCCCGATAACGCCCCGATCACGCCCCGATCACGCCCCGATCACGTCACGCTCAGAAACACGCTCACGTCCCGCTCACGTCACGCCCACGCCCCGCCCACGAGCACGCCCTATCCGCCCTGCCGCGCACTGTTGCCTGCCCGGCCTCTCCTCACCCACCATCCCCCCCGCCCACGCCCCACTCCGCCCCGACCACCCTGCCCTACCCTGCCCCCGCTTTTTCCCGCCTCGCCCGCCTCACCTCACTCCGCCCCGCTCTGCCGGCTCATCAATACATTGTCCCACCGCCCCCGAATCGCCCAATACCCTGCACTCCGTCCTTTTGCTCTCGCTAAGCCATGGCTGTATTTTTCCGCCCTCCTCCACCACATCCTCCTCCACGCCTTGCTCTCTTTTTTCCTTTTCGACCCTGTTTCCAACCTATTCGCTGGACCGCCGGCCTTATCAGCTCCTCCCCTTCGTTCCTTCAGTCTTGCACGCCTCCTCATTTCATCGCTCTTCCTGCTTCTCCGTCTCTCCGCTTTCCTGCTCATTTTCATCCTCTCCGAACTCCCTCTTCTTTCTCCACGACTTTTCTGTTTCTTCACTCCCACCTTGTCAATTATTCTTGGAGTATATCTCTCTCCGTCTGTCCTTGCCCATTCCTCTTCCACGTCTTTTTTTCTCCTCCACCCGCCTTCCGTACTCTTCACACGTCGCCTCATCCACTCTTCATTGTTCTGCGTTCCTCGCTCGTCGCATCGCGCTCCAACCTCCACTCCGCTGCAAACTCTCCAAACTCCGCGCCCCGCCTTGCGCTGGCGCCACAGTGAATTTAAATTCCTCCGCGCAGGTAAGAGAATATTCCCTCCGGGCAGCACGAATTACACAGCGCAACTGGCGCGTGGAGAATTACTCTATGCTTTTTGTCTCCACAAGGCGATATACGACCCAGCGCGCTGGGACAATAGTTTGCAGCGAGAGAATGGAAATAACACGAATGAGTTTGGCGATGCTTGTTTGGGAACCAACCACCGTCAGTTTCTCTTTCACTTGCCTCAATATTATGAAGGCTAGAGCAGAAAACTCATTAAAAGACTTCATTTTGCCAACGTTGAGGATGTTTGCTTTCGGGTTTCACATTCTTTCAGTAAAAATTATTCTCTATTATCTCAATGTACTAAGTATGGCTGAGTTAATAAACTTTTTTCTGAAACATCTCTCATTGACAATGCAACAGCGCGAGAAGTTTACGATTGGTGAAAAATAAATAATTGTGGCTGTCAGGTTAATCTTACGGCAATGAAGACATGTAAGGGCATCTAAAATCCTTCGATTGATCATCTTCAAAAATATTTCAAGATTGAACATGAAGGGAGTGAAGCATCTTCAAAAAATCCTGTAATTTTGCCTCTTATAATTTTTTGGAAGTGATCGGAATTTACCCAAGTGTAGCAGTTCTTTTATGGTCTCCAGATGCTATTCATGGTGATGTTCGTATCGATTTCATGAGTGCTTTGCGACTTACGTCGCTCTCATTTCTAGCATGCACTTCATATTTGCTATCATTATTCCATCTATCCATAAATCATTAATTAACGGCTTCATCATGGGATGAAGGAGACAACAACCGTCGGGTTAACACTGCCTGCGGGACAGCTGCTATTGTTTTCATCTCTTCACAACTCATACTCCCAGACGATAAATCAAAAATGAGTGTTGACAAGAGACTTCTCTTCCGATCGGAACACATTGCCGCTCTTCGCAATCCAGCCGGGGCGACGTTGGCAGCAAAGCTGAGCGGCGGCATTCCAAGGAAGGCAGAGCACTACGCGAGGCCGACGGGGCGGCGGCAGACCGAAGGTCTGTGAGGTAGCAGGAAGCAGCGACAGCGCGGGAGTCACGCAACGACGGAGGGGGGCACGAGTGGTTAAAAGACGCAAGCATCGTCAGAGGTGATTTTTTCAAGCTCTCAAAATTACGCGGGACGGTGAGGGCGAGGGCGTCGGATGGAAGCGGTGAGACGAGGCGGGCAGTGAAAGCAGCGGCGAGGGCGAGGGCGTGTCGGGGCGGTGAGAGGAGGGTGGTGGCGGCAGCGGTGCAGGGCGCCGAGGGCGGCCTTGGCGCGAAAGCGGCGGCCAGAGGACGAGAGCGGTGGGGGAGGCGGCGGGCGGGGTGCCGGTGCGAGGGCAGTGGCAAACGAAGGACGGCAGAGGCAAGGGCGGGGCGGTGCGAGAGGCGGTGGCGGCGGTGAGGGCGGTGGCGGCGGTGAGGGCGGTGGGCGCGGTGAGGGGGGTGGCGGCGCGAGGGCGGTGCGCGGTGACGGGCGGTGGCGCCGGCGAGGCGGTGGCGGCGGTGAGGGCGGTGGCGCGGCGAGGGCGGTGGCGGCGGTGAGGCGGTGAGGGCGGTTGGGGGGGGGCGGGGCCGGGGGGGGGGGTTGGGGGAGGGGGGGGCGGGGGGGGAGGGGGCGGGTGCGGCGGTGAGGGCGGTGAGGGCGGTGGCGCGGCGAGGCGTGGGCGCGAGGGCCGGTGGCGGCGGCGAGGCGGTGGCGGCCGGCGAAGGCGGTGGGCGCCGGCGAGGCGGTTGGCGGCGGCGAGGGCGGTGGCGGCGTTGTGAGGGCGGTGGCGGCGGTGAGGGCGGGGAGGGCGTGGCGGCGGTGAGGGCGGTGGCGGCGGGAGGCGGTGGCGGTGCGAGAGCGGTGGCGGCGTGAGGGCGGAGGCGGCGTGAGGGCGGTGAGGCGGTGGCGGCGGTGAGGGCGGTTGGGGGCGGTGAGGGCGGTGGCGGCGGTGAGGGGGTGGCGGCGGTGAGGGCGGTGGCGGCGGTGAGGCGGTGCGGCGGCGAGGGCGTGGCGGCGGTGAGGGGGTGGCGCCGGCGCGGCGCGGTGGCGGCCGGCGAGGGCGGTGACGGGCGTGGCGGCGGGTGAGGGGGAGCGGGGTGGCGGCGGTGAGGGCGGTGAGGCGCGGTGGGCGGGCGGCGAGGGCGGTGGCGCGCCGAGGGCGGTGGCGGCGGCGGGCGGTGGGGCGGCGAAGGGGTGGCGCGGCGAGGGCGGTGGCGGCGGCTCGGGCGGTGGCCGCGGTGAGGGCGGTGGCGCGCGTGAGGGCGGGGAGGGCGGTGGCGGGCGGTGAGGGCGGTGGCGGCGGCGAGGGGGTGGCGGCGGGGGCGAGGGGGTGGCGAGGCGTGGCGAGGGCGGTGGCGGCGGGCGAAGGCGGTGGGCGCCGGCGAGGGCGGGTGGCGGCGGGGCGAGGCGGATGCGCCCAGCGAGGGCGGGTGGCGCGGCGAGGGCGTGGCGCGGTGAGGCGGGTGAGGGCCGGTGGCGGCGTGTGAGGGGCCGGAGGGCGGTGGCGGCTAACGGGTGAGGGCGGTGAGGCGTGGCGGGGTGAGGGCGGTGAGGGCGGTGGCCGGCGGTGAGGGCGGTGGCGGCGGTGATGGGCGGAGGCGGCGGTGAGGGCGGGCGGCTGAGGGCGTGGCGGCCGGTGAGGGCGGTGGCGGCGGGTGAAGGGCGGTGGCGGCGTGAGGGCGGTGCGGCTAGGGCGGTGGCGGCGTGAGGGCGGTGCGCGGCGGTGAGGGCGGCTGGCGGCGGTGAGGGGGGGCGGTGGGGCGTGCGTGGTGAGGGCCGGTGGCCCGCAGGGGGGCGGTGGCGAGGGCGGTGAGCGGGGGTGAGGGCGGGCGCGGCGGTGAGGCGGTGGCGGGCGGCGAGAGGCGGTGGCGCGGTCTGAGGGCGGTCTGAGGCGGTTGGCGCGCAGTTGAAGTGGCGGGGAGGGGCCGGTGGCCGGCGGTGAGGGCGGTGAGGGCTGGGTGGCCGGGGCGGCGAGGGGGTGGCGGCGGTGGAGGGCCGGTGGCGGCGGCGAGGGCGGTGGCGGCGGTGAGGCGGTCGGCGGCGGTGAGGGCGGTGGCGGCGGTGAGGCGGTGGCGGCCGGTGAGGGCGGTTGGGCGGCGGTGAGGGCAGGTGGGCCGGGGAGCGCGGTGAGGCGGCTGGGGCGGAGACGGCGCGGCGGCCGACTCGAGAACGCGCGAAGCAACTGCTGCGAGGCGCTGAACGCGGCCGAGCGCGCGGGGCGGTGGCGGCTAAAGTGGCGCCGTTACCGCTCCCGAACGCAGCCTCCCGGGGCCCCAGGGCACGCACTCGCTGCCTCCTGTTGCGTCCCACCCCTTCGCCGCTCTGGCTTCCCCCGTGCCCTCGCCTCCAAACTGCTTGGGTGTCACTTTTCTCAGCCGGGCCCAAAGTTCAATCTACAAAGCTTAGGCGTCACATCCATATCTCCAATCCCTTTATTGTTTTTTTTTTTTTGTTTCTTCCTACATCAAAATAACTATTTGGTCACAAAAACAGTAAATTGAAGTTTCAATATAATTGCAATAAACTGTTGGTGTATTTTACTAAAATAATTAAATACCAACATAACTCAAACGCCAATATTCTAAATAATATTTTACACTTAGATTCGAATATCAGTTGTAAGATATGTTAGGCATTTAAATTTACGAGAAATGTAAATGATCCTTTTAAAAGAGCCTCTTCATGTCAATACATAAAAAGTAATAGTGCTGCCTTACAGCCCCTTCCCATAATTCCGAAACCTGCAATTCACATCAATCCTAATTCAAGTGATATACTTCAACTCCCGCCATCCCCATGCCATCTTCATGTAAATAATTAGAAGCAGCTTCTAAGTATTAATAGACATGTGTAAGATCTTTGTAATGCACTCACACATTTGAAAATAAACTTGAAAAAGATTTAAAAACGGATGTTTTACTTTAGTCAAGTATTTATAACTAGCTAACACAAGAAGAGAGATCTTCGAAAACAATTCATGAAAACAGATCTTAAGTAATATCTGCTCAATTGGTAGTATGAAGTAGCAAAGTTCTTAATGAAATCAGAACTTTAAAAGGAATTGATACCTATAATGAAACTGCAGTTGTATAATTGCATTTTACACATCGTACTTTTCAAGAAAAACATATTTTCCGAAACATATTCATATCAGGAACATATTCAAAGGATACACAATGTATACACAGAGTTTTTGTGATGAATTATAACACTCACGATCAGATAATAAACATTATGTCAGGATATAACTGAGTTGGAATGTATGATCAGGAGCTGGTATCAATTCTGATGTAGTTAATAACGTTTGCCTCCATTTGTTTCAGTGACAATGAAATACTTTATAGCCACGCCATTCACATTGCTTTTATTGACACAACAAAAAGTATTGACGATCTCGCAGTCGATAATGTTTGTTGGCAAACAATTTATGAACCAGAGGTTGTTGCGAATGTATGTTTCAAATCGCGAAAGTAATAGAATGGTCGATGAACAATCGCTCGTAATACCACTTTTACCCATTACTCAAAAGGGCTATCATCCTTTGAAATTTTCAAACTGTTTAAAAAGATGTGGAATACTCAAGGTTACGAATTATTTGGCAATACATCCCCTCTGGTTCTTAGTATTTTTTTCGGGCATTTCTCGCAAAAAAATTTCAAATCCTACCTACAATCATGCTGAATTGTACTATTATAATTAATATTCACTTACTATTCACAAATAAAATATATAGACACTTATTTTTCTACAGCATTGCTGCTACTGGACTACAAACGCTCACTCAATATCTAGCGCCCTCTCAGTATGCCCCTGGGAGACGAAACCCGCGTAACAAAAGCGAATTGCGGATTGCAGATCTCGCAAGGCTCACAGAGGATATGTCAGACATTTAACCGTTTCATTATTTGGAAGGTTCTTATTAGAATGGGTGGCGATATCAGTTCCATCACATGCTTTAAGATATTACGCAATATTACTATTATTTATTGTTGATCTGTTTAATAACTTAACTTATTTATTGACACATATTTATTTGTTGTAGTAGTAGTTCTTGCAAATGCCATCAGATTAACTTAGAGTAAAAAAAGTGCAGGTATCGGGTCACATAAAATAAGTGAAAAAGTACTGTTCTGCAGTATACTACTCTTTTTTCGTCCACTCAAAACCTATTCTAAAAATTTAATTTTGTGCAGCCGTAATGCAAAAGATGTTATTTACATTGACTTTTCACACTCCCAGAAAGGGAAATTCTATCCACCTATAAAATGATTAATAAACATTCGTTGTCAAATGAGCGAGGATTGTCTCAAAATATTTGCAGAAATATTTCAGTAATCAGATCTATTAAAACTGACTGACAGTATATACTTCAATACAGTTCAATACCAGTTCTACTAGTACATATCTCAAAGTTCTAATATCTTTTTTCAAAGTTTTGAGAACAACAAATCTGAAGATTTATAAATTATGAATCAATCGCAAACGAAATTGTTCATGATCTAGTTCCTCTCTATCTTTCTTTCTTAAATCACGACACTCCTTCGAAAGATTTACAGTACTGGTTGTAAACTACTTCACTTCGACGCCTTGAACAAAACCAGTTTCATTGAAACATTTTATTTGAAAAAAATACCGAAACAAGCACTATTACTGACTATCTACCTTTACAAATTAATCCGTCTCGAACAAAAAGTTCCACTCAAACATTTATCGCACGAAAACCTGCAATATGGCTCCCGTAATTCCCCCCGCTGGCCCTTTCCATCTTTAATTCATCTAAATGCACACATATGTACACAAACGCGTACTTACGCACGTAGCTTTACAAGATCATAAGATACGTTTTCCGCACTCATTTGATTCGATCCTCTGGCGTGCCCACAGATCTCCCTACCCTTGCAACTTCCTTCAGCCAAGCACATTACGAGATTCGTAAATTATTACATTAGTTGATTGTTGATTCGTTGATTGTTTCAATACATTTGCAGATTGTTGGGTCACTATCTCGATCTTCCGAGCGCACTATCTGCAGCTGGTTCGATCTTACGAGCGCACTATCTGCAGCTGTTACGCGTGCCTGCGTGCACGCAAACGACCACTTACACGTCCTCCCCATGCCATTCACATATTTACATTGATTGCTAGCGTGCACGTACGCAAACGAACGCATATGCACACACGACTGGGAATAAGAATAATTTCCGGTCACAGAATTTCGTGTGAGGTCACGTAAATACTAATTTACATACAGAAATGTCTGAAAGTTTACAACTTTCTCTCCGCCACCCACTGGCAAACGTCGCTCAGGGCATTACGTGATGTCACTGCAGGTCCTCTGACCGAGAGGACCTAGGTTTAAGTCCCGACGGAGGCAGGATTTTCGACACAAGCTAAATAGCTATATGGAGGAAACTTCTACTGACTGATTCTGATCGGTAGTTCTCCATGGTTTCTCAGATCAATACCAGGTGAATGCCGGAACAGTACCCTAAGAATCGTTCCACGGACTGCGCGCGATCATTCCATCCCCTTCCTTGTCATATCCTTACCCCTTACTTACACATATGTACGCTTACATGCACTACACTAACACACACGCGAGAGACCGGTTGGGAGCAACATGATATTTTCATGACATGTACTCTCAAATCGAATTCTATCTACCATTAAGAACTCTACACGCTCTTCGAGCTTTAAGGAACAAGAGGAAACCCAACCTGAACGAACCCCTGGCGCGCTCTGTGTTTGCGTTCGCCTCGACTGCTCTTTCGAGGGCCGCACAGAGAATTTGCGGTTTGCGGCACTCAGCATGACACCGCGCCCCCGGCGCGGGCGCTACTGTTCAACAAGTTCTCGCAGCCATTGCGACGACGGGGAGCGGAATTAAAGCAGCGGATGCGGCCGGGAGCGAGCGATCCATCGTGCACCCGCCGCGCTGCACTGCGCTGCGCTAACGGAATTAATAAAACCGCTCGCCGC
>BOPP01000171.1:2437551-2448060 GCA_017312745.1 Gryllus bimaculatus
CTCGCTCTCGCTCTCGCTCTCGCTCTCGCTCTCGCTCTCGCTCTCGCTCTCGCTCTCGCTCCCGCTCCCGCTCCCGCTCTCGCTCTCGCTCTCGCTCCCGCTCTCGCTCTCGCTCTCGCTCCCGCTCTCGCTCTCGCTCTCGCTCCCACTCTCGCTCTCGCTCCCGCTCTCGCTCTCGCTCCCGCTCCCGTTCCCGCTCCCGCCGCCAGCGCGTCCATCGGCCCAGCCGCCGCCACCGGCGCTATCTCTCGGGATCTGGTCTTTCAAGATTTGCTGCCGCGGCTCGCCGCCCCTCTGCCGTCGCCTTCGGTCCTTTCTCTCCTCGGCTCGCGCACTTTCTGCGAGCCCATTCCTATATTCCTTCTTTCTCTTTCCTGCAATCTCTTTCCAGTCGACGGTTCGGTTCGCTTCGAGCATCACATAATCAAGAAGTATGTCACAAAGAGATTATCTTATATCGTTTTATTAAGTCATTAAAACTACGTAATGGCTTTTCATGTGTAATGTGGATTGCAGAGATTGTCAGCATCTCACGGCTAAATATCTGCAAGGCTAATTTGATCTCTATTTTAAAACTCGGAGACTACAAAATCACATACTTTCTCGCATTATTTCTAACTTTTACAGTTTTTTAAACATTAAAGAGATCAACGAAAATGAGACCTGCGCCATTTTTAAGCGTTCTATGCTCTCTCCTTGGAAAAATTTTAGGGCAAAAATTTGCAGCGGTTTTGAGGAACATATTCTTCAAGCTGTAATTAAGTGAACACTACTCTTGACCTTTGTTTAAACGCCGGATTTTAAAAAAAAGATGTTATTTAAGATAAAAAGCTCTTTACAATATATTACTTTTGCAATTTTTGAAAATACAGAGTGTTTGCCGAAAGTGGGACCAGAACTAACCTTTTTGCAATCATTTGATGCATATGAGGAGAAAATTTAATGAAAAAATTACGAGCCATTTTCAGAAAATAATTGTTTAAAAATTGCCGCTATTCCACGCAAAATTACGCGAAAAGTAACGTATTTCCAAAAAATTGATCATATCATTATTTCAATTACTGCCTTTGAAGAACAGATTTAATTAAGGAAAAACATCTATCTACAATATTGTAGCTGAAGAAAGATAATGAAAAATAACTTTGAATTATTAAAATTTTTGAAAATTCTGGATGTCAACGAAAAGTATATCTGCACCATTATTTTAAGCGTTATTTACGCTAACCGTTAACAAAGAAATTTAAAAAATTGGCACAATTTTTGAGAAAATTTTCAAAATGTCCAGGTTTCATGTGAAGTACCCTCCAAAATCAAAATGTACTTTCTCTCAGAGGGCCTTGTGTTCCTTTAAATTGATCGAAGAATATCAATTCTGAAGAAAATTGTTTAAACGCTTTAGGTGCTAGCGTTCACTGCAAATAGATGGACCAACATATTTTGCCATCAATCAATTTTTCAGTATCAAGGACCCACAAAAAATTGATTATATCTACCCACATGTAAGTGAATAGTATTTTATGTCATTAGTTTATAATGTTCTTTTTTGCACGAATAAAAATAGCGGCGTGAACGACGAAGAAATGAATGAAGCTATTCTTATGAGTGCAAAAAAGTAACATAAAAAACGAATTGCATACGCTATTTTGTTGTATAATATCATTATAAAATGATTACGAGGGTAAAATGGTTCCTGACCCTGGAAGTACAATGGTATGTTACGTACGCAATGTTGGCCAAGGCCAATTGTAATTGGGGCGGCCGTGGTTGGCCGGGGTGTTTATTGTTCGTTGTGAAATAGATTTACAAGAGGCAATAATTATTGGAGATGCTAAAGCAGAATTGTCGCTAATACGTAGAAAATCATCTGAAAATTATGAAAGAGAATATGATGAATTTGTAACTTGGATAGAAGAGAAACATACGAATGGCGTTCAACTAGTGTCGCAGAACAATACATTGAGTAGTCAGAAGCAAAGAAGGTTACAATCGCCAGAAAAGAGGGTTATGTGCTAGTAAGTAGGGTAGTGTATGTAAAATATAGGGAAATTTCTCTAAGAAGGAACCACTTTGACAAGTCGGAAAACAAATGAACGTCGAGCAGGGCGATGAATTTGCAAGAGACAGTGATGAAGCCATTTACAAATGAGCTAACTGTAAACGAACGCACTGACAAAATAAGTGCATGGACGTAACTTGCATATATATTGCTAGCAATGGCCAAGCAGTAAATGTTCAAGCGGTCTCTTCTTATAGTAATCTCTCTATAAAGGATGTCCGGGGAGGATACATCGAAACTTTGCAAATAAGCTCTTAAGACAATTTTAAGCATGTTTTGTCTAATAAACTACTTGGATGTTTGAATGTTTGAGCCACAAAAACTACTCAAACGTTTGAAAAAAATGCATTCTAGGAAAAATTTTGTATTGAAGAAGCATAGAAACACTTTAGAAACTTGTAGTAAATTGAAATTCTTACTGAATAAATATATTCATTTCTTTTGTAAATAAAAACCAATATACAATTTTTGCCTAGAAAGTTTTTTTTTCAAAACAACTTTTGAGTGCTTTTAGCGACTCAACCATTTGGAATATCCAAGTAGTTTATTAGAAAAATTATGCTTAAAAGTGTCTTAAGAGCT
Source organism: Gryllus bimaculatus (assembly GCA_017312745.1). NCBI lineage: Eukaryota > Metazoa > Arthropoda > Insecta > Orthoptera > Gryllidae > Gryllus > Gryllus bimaculatus. The sequence continues at coordinate 2,440,190 of BOPP01000171.1, forward strand.
TATTGTCGAAGCTTCGACGTTTTCTTCCCTGACATCCTGTATATGTGCAAAGGACGAAGAGGTTCCAATAATGAGGAAGAAAATATCTCCTGCGGAAACAATGTAAAACAACCGACCAGAGCAACCCGCCGCCAGAATTTTCCTTTAGACAGTGGACCTAACTAGTGCCAAAAACTCAACACCAACGGGACCTAAACGTTAGGACCTCTAGGGCAACGGCAACTGCAAAGGCAGCTGTGTTGCTGCTGATCTACCACAACTGATCCTCCTCCTTCAGCTGAAACATTCATTTATACTTGGGTTTTTACTTCTTGGCGCGCGCGAGGCCTTGTCTTCGCGATGGAATGTCTCACGGTATTTGGCGTCTTTATCGGTCGTGCCGCTAATGTCGCATGATAGCAAACCGTATCGAGCAGTGCTTGCGATCATGCGACATCAAGCGGGCGTTCGAGAAAGTCGCCAAATACCGTGAGATATTCCATCGTGAAAGACAAGACTCTCGCGCCAATAAAGTAAAAAACCCAAGCAAAATAGAGAAAACATCAGGGAAAATAAGCTGGATGTAGAACAGAAAGAAGGTTCGATTAACTATTATAAAGGGAGCGGCCCTGGTCACTTTGCCTACTACTAAAAAAAACCGCGCCTGCCGCTTTAATTGTCGCTTGCTGGGGCCCACGGGCACTCGACGCACTGCGGCCGAAGAGAGTTGGAGGAGCAATAATCCGCTACCGCACCAACGAAACGCTTCCATAGCAGCAGATAAACAGAGATACACACAGCAACAGCAGTCGTATAACTCACACGGATACGGGCTTTATTGCCGCGCGGAAAAAAGCCCCCTCTCGGACTGTCCTCGGCGCTTAGTCGGACGCGCATTAACCAAAGCGCCCGTCCGCACTTTTTCCCCGCTTTAGCATGAGCTACGCGAGCAATAACCTGCGCCACACATCAAGCGCGATAATGAACCAAATGAGCTGTCTCATCCCGTTTAACTTTATGTCGTAAATAGCCGACACCCGGAGCGCTCCCCTAAGGGATACTCTCACGGATCGATGAAAGTTCCCGAATTGTGCGAGGGCGCGGAGCCCTTGAAATGCGCTGGATTCACTGCCGTCCGTTAGACTCGGTGGTGTAGGTATTGGGCCGTGAAACCGAAGACTGCGGGTTAGGATATCGCGCATAAGGCGTCAGCATGTCCCCCAGATGTTCCCCTTGCGACCAGTGTGACCAACCACCCCGATTGGCTTCTATTACCACTACACATCACGTGAACTATCACCCCAATTGCCCTTGTTTCAAAAAAACATAATAATAATAATAATAATAATAATAATAATAATAATAATAATAATAATAATAATAACCTGAACCCTTGCGATTACATATCATCAAAGGAAGAGATGCACGAAAAATACAACATTGGAATCCCCAAAAATGTTGTTTTATATGGTTCAATGTTTAATTTTCAGAACTGAAAAAATGTAGAAGGTTCACAAATTCTGGAACAATGCAATAACTTTTCAGTATGAACACATATTTAAAAGTGTTTCTGAAATTGTACTTGAAATGTTTTATATTTGCCCAAATCCGTACGTGTATGTTGTAGTGAGCAACTGAAGAATATTCTGATATCCAGTTTAACGTAATCTAGCTTAACGTTATCCAGCTTAACGTAAAAAAGCTTAAAAAATCGTAATGAATTTATTTTTACAACTTTGTAAATATACAAAAGTTGGTTACGTACAATATTGGTTGTGGGCATTATACTACAAGAAGTGTACAATAATAGGCTACATACTATGCATTTCCCTAAAGAATGTGTTAAGCTTAAAAATTCGTCACAACAATAGGCAGGGTTAGGGACCCGAGTCCTATGCGTTTGCAGTGTGGCCAAATTGAGTGTATGGCCTTGATATGAAGGGCTGGTACTATGCGCAAGAACTCACGAGGGGATTGGTACGCCACGTACAATTCTTTTCAACGTTTCGTGTTGAAAACTTTAAATGCCTTCTTTATTTTTATATTCATTCTTATAGTAATAAGTATTAATTCTCGTAGTAATATATTAGTTTGAAATATTATAATAATATAACGTTCTTTGTCCATATCATTTTAAATGCCACTTATTTTTCACAAAACCACGAAGGAAAGAAAAAAACAAGCAGCGTCCGAGAACACTGGCGCGAGAAAGATAGCAGGCATTTTTATACTCGTATTTTCCGCCGAATACAATGCATACGTCTGAAGCCCTCGGCCGTGAAAATTCGCAGACTTCTGCGCGGATAAGCAAAATATTTCAGCACAATGTTTAGCACGCGTCTAAGCGTAAAACCGAGCACAATGAGAATCTTTTCCGAGTAACAGACCCCATTGTGTGTTGTTTGACGTAGTATGTGCGAAAATATTTTCACTCCTTTGTCGCGTACAATGCAACTAACTTCTGATCACGCGCTTAACTCGAAATATTCCGGAATCATAGATCAATTCATACACCATTGCATTCCAAGTTACGGCGCATATTTTCTGCATACCTTACTAATATTATTTATAGTAATTTCTTGAGAATATCAGCGGTTCGACTTAATTTACTTCAGAAATAAACTGAACAATTCTCACCACCACCACCACAGCTGCCGCCGAAAAGAAGACATTAACAAATTATGCTCAAAATATTTTACCGCGCTCACCTCTGACATTGAATTTTACGGATCATTTAGAGTAACAGAAACTTTACATTTTCTATCATAGGCCGATTTTTTTTTCAGCCGAGGCCGTTCAGGCTAGCTTGTAATGCTAACGCAATACTACATGAAACCAGAATTATTTGTAGTAATATTGGTAACTGAATCGTCTGTGAAACCTATTACGATTGTGAGACCAGTGGATGCATAGGTAACTGTATTTCCTTCTTTTCAGTTTGTGATCTTTTTGATGCTGATCGAGGGTTGTTTGATATTAAAGCAAATTGCAAAACTAAGTAAATTTAAGTCAGGAGAGAGTGTGAAAACAATTTTGTATGTACCTTGGCAGTGAAGTGCTTTTTCGAACCAGAAATATTATCAACCTCAGATCCTTTTCGAAAAACTACCACATCATGGTAATGTACATAAATTACTATTTCGAAAACATGAAATTTTAATTCATTCAAGATGTAAGTAACAATGCAGGAATTATTATTGGTGATTACAAAAGTATACATGGAACAATGTACTGAAATCACCAAATGGAATGTACTGTTCTGTATAAACTTATGCAAATTAATTTATTGCACACAATATAAATATTAAAATCATACTGCAGCTGGCGTTATTCAAAATAATATTCTTAGACACCATTGCAAGAAATGTCTTCTCAGTTGCAAAACAACAAGCCACTCAGCTACTTCGAGGCCATCGTGGAGTATAAGTACTAAAAGCCCACCCACGGAGCGATATACTTCTTAGGCCCGTAGAACCCTTCGGCAACTTTCATAATTCTGTTGTAAGATACCTCAACAAAGATCTCAGATACGTCATCACAGCATCTGATAAAATGTTACAAAATCTATTACCAACGTTGCATTCAGCATCTAGGATCAATCACCGCAGCTGCATCAACCCATTGCTTACACTTTGAGACGTGTAGCCAGCACTTGTCACCTATCTAAATATGTTTGTATAAACGTATATTCTGTTTTCTCGCATCTAACGCCATCTGTCCTAACTCCCCGCATGTCTGAAAATTTCTGTACCCAATTGTAGATACACTGTCAGCAATGTCATTAAATTTAATATAGGTTAATGTATTGTACATAAAACTTAATGTAATATTGTACATTAAAAAGAGCTTAATATATTTGTACAATAAATTTAATCTACAAATTAAAATCAGTTTAGTGTAAAAGTTCTCCCGTTACCCCGCCTCTCATCATTCATATCGTATATTAATAATCGCCAGTTCATCGATATCGTTCATTCATTCATGCATTCCAGATATGACCATGAAGCTTTGACTCTTCCATCCTAATGTACATGTGTACATTAAATTTAATGCAATTATCATGAACGCACATTAACATACATTTCATTACAATAATGCGAAAGTATCTGACAGTGAAAGGTAACAACCCATTGCTCGACCTTATGGATGAAATGGAAGACAGGGAGCGAGGATCGTGCTGGGTCCTTGGCTCATCGTCCAAAGTGACTAGGAAATGCATAGGCGTCCACCCGAAGAAGTCAGCTTTTTTTAATCAGGAATTCACGAAAACGACCGATCAGAGTGAAGGAGGACACTCGAAATCTCATCCACGACGTGGTCGCATTCGGACTAGCGATTTTGCTGGGATTTTTTAATTGGATGGGGTTCGATTCCCGACGATGGCAGGATTTTCGACACTAGACAGATACCTAGGTCGAGTTCCATCGCTGTCTGGAGGAGAATTCTAGCAGCCGGCTCTTCTCATCGATACTTTTCCGTGGCTTCTCAGATCAATAGCTGGCGACTACCGGACAGTATCCTAACCAATCGGGTAACGGACCGCGCGCGATCTTTCCTTCTCATTCCTTGTTCTATCCCACTCCTTACACACACTAACACTTACACTTACACCACACATGCCGGGAGACCGGGCGAGAGCTTAGAGGTTATCTCGGCTGGGGAAATGCCCCGCTGGTAGGAGATACCAGCTTGGGGAAAACCGCCAGTCGACCCTAGATCGGCGCCGGATTCCACCATTCAGCGGGATAAGATTATCGACACCTCCCGAGGAAAACGCATGCACTAAACTTACAGAACTAATGGCCTTAAACGTTGACTCACCTGGAATAACTACTAATCAATCAGTCATCTTTGGAATGCAAACCCACCACCTCCTTAATTACGCACTTTCTTTTGCTTTATCCTCAAACGCGCCCTCGAAATGTAACAGTCTTTTATCTCGAGTGTCTTTCCGGTAATATGTGGTCCGGAGTGTTTCTTGGAGCTGTCCAACAGAGCCACCGAGCCGAGCCGCGACGCCGCCATTTCTCTTCTGTCAAGTGAAGCTTTTGCCACAGTAGGTGGACAAACAATAACGAATTTGTGGGCTTAATTCACTAGAGAGACTGGAAAATTCGTTCATCAACAAATAGTTTCTATGACCCTCAATCAATATACTCCAATCATTTAGGGCAAAATAAAAAGTGTTATTTGGAATTCCATCTAATTTCCAAGAAGTGTATTTTGTATATGCTACTAATAATTACAGGGAAATAATTATATTTTCTACAAAATAAACATTTAATTTTTCACAAACGTCAGAGGTTCAAAAACATTCGGCACAATCTCCCATTTACCAAAATATTTTAAAAACAATGCAATTCCATCACGATTACTTACCTCATACACTTGAGTGTCATATAAACTGAATTTGATTGATTGATGATACCGGACGTGACACCTCCTAAGACCATTATTCCCGTAAGTGTAGTGCAAGATTTGCCCGGGATGTGGCGGTGATCTTCCCCCGCTAGATGGTGAGAACTATCGTCGGCCAGTGGGGTTTTCTCTAACCAGGTATCTCCCTACAGCGGGCACCGCCACAGACAGAACAAGTTTCCGACCGGTCTCCCGCTATGTGTGGGGTAGTGTAGTGCATGTTAGTGTAAGTGTACGTAAGACGTGAGAATAGAACAAGGAAGAGGAAGGGAAGATAGGGCGCGGTCCTTGGCCCGTTTGTTAGGGTACTGCTCCGGCATCAACCTGGTGTTGATCGGAGAAACTACAGAAAACAGAACAGCCTTAGAATACTCTTCCAGACTGTCGAAAATCCTGTCACGCCGGAACTTGAACCTAAGACCTACAAGCCAGAGGCACTACAGTGACATCAATTGATGCCCTGAGACACTTTTGGCAATCTTATAAACTCAACTTCCCGTGAAGTCTATTAGAAAAAAACTTATGAGTTTATACTTATAATTTCGTTGTGTGACTGTAACTTCCATTTGACCTGTATTAGCTGAAGAGCGAGATGACGAAGTGAAAATGAAGTTCCACCCATCAAAATGCTTTCATTAAGGTCCCCTCGCCTTGCCAAATAAAACGCCCTCTCGCTCCCTCCCTGTAGAGCTTGGGGTCCGGAAATTAAAATGAAACCGAATTAGCAATCATTATTGACTACAAATTAACTCCCTATAAATTTAGTACGTCCTTGATTGGAGAGCCCCCATGACGAATCCAATGACTGAAATTCAAATTACTAAGATATGTAAAAATTCTGATATCATTGCCTACTCTGTGCACTTTCGAAAAACCGAAGGAGCTCAAATAAAATAAACTCAAAGCGTCCATTTGAAAATTTTCATAGCATTATTTATGATGTGAAGATCTAAGATTTAGGAAAACGTTTTGAGAATTTTCAAAACACACACATTATTTTTACTCCACAAATTTTCCGTTCGCAATTACATTTGTACATTTCGAATAGCATGTTGCATCTATTTTACTTGTTGGTTACGCAAATCTTGCTTTTTGTTAGTCTATTTCAGGAATAAGCTATTTTCCATTTTTATATATTACCGTAATAAACGATTGAGAAATGACAATATTTAAACCTTTGGTGGTGAATTCTTGGTCAAACAAAAGTGTACACAACCAACAACATATAGTATTTATGCCAATGTTTGTGTTTAGAGAACTTTTGCAACCACCGATGTTGAAGCTTGAAATGTGAGAGCTTAACTTTGTGAGAAATGTCTGATGTTACTGAGAGAAATAAAGAACAATTTTTTATTAAATTTATTTCAATGTTATTAGATAATTTGAAGAATTTTAAAGCTTTAAGGATTATGAATAAGAGTTTATCGGAATCAAGGAAACCCATCTGGTCGAGCCTTCCAGATATTCGCGGATAGCGTAGAAGAAAGTAAAACCCGATCGGTAGACGCTCATTCACAATGAAACTGACACGTAAATGTAACGTGAACGTAAAAGCTTGATACCATTTTACTCAACGGAACTATTCACATCAGAGAACGGGAACGAAAGACGTAACCGTAAGAGTTCGCAAGCTCTAAGCTTTCTTGTTGACGTTAACTGATCTGAAAAAAAAAACAATTATCGTGTATCATGTAACAGTGTTATCGTGTAACGTTCTATTCTAACGTTTTCATTATACAGAAACTACTGTAATTTGTAATAGCGTTAGCCATATGCCTCCATAATTGTTCATTAAGCGCATCATAGAATCATTCGAATATGCGAAATAATTATTATCCAAGCAAGATCGCGTCTATTTTAGTTCATGAGGTTCGATTTTAATTGGTATTTCTGTACTTAGTATTTATTGCATCAGTATCGATGAGATGCAGTGATCACGTTCACGTAGACGGTCATTGTGTATGGTACATCCATTTTCATGTTAAAGGTTCAAGTTTATGTTCATTGTAAAATGCTCTTTACCCCTCTTCGAGGGAAGTTCTTTGGGGAAAGAAGAGGGAAAACGAGAGCGCCTTGCCAGCCCTCGCCCGCGGTCTCCCGAGCGACCATGCACCCCCGTCGGCGCCGTCTTGTTAGAGGGAGTTTGAAGCTAATGCCGTAAGCTAATCAGTAACATAACGAAGCATTAGGTTTCCCATTAAAATGCTAAATCTCGTCGCTAACGAGATCATTGCGTTAAGGAGCTATGTGTTTTTGAAACGGCGCCAGCGCCAGGAGCCCCTGACCGCCGCGGCGGCATGTCGCGGCTGCGGTGTCCTGCTGCCTCCCAGCCACCGACTGGCAGGCACAATCGCGGCCGTCTCTGGGGTAGGGGGAGCACGTCCTCCCCCAAACATTTCCGGTACGAGGCGTTTTTGGTATTCTTGGTAGCCTCAGTGTAGTCCACGGGCGGACAGCCAAACAGACGGGCGGAC
>BOPP01000171.1:2456455-2527574 GCA_017312745.1 Gryllus bimaculatus
AAAATGTAGTGTTCTGCCACCAGGTTCTATACCTACCTGCAGAAATAATAAATCTATCTATCTATCTAAACTGTATCGTGAGATCCAGCGCCTACCTACACACCGTCGGCTTGCGGAGATTTGCCTCCCCAGGTACCTCCCGCAGCGGAGCACCACCCCACCAGCAACGACATCTAGGCACACTCCTGACGACCAACCGGTAGCTCCGGGCTGAACTCCCAGTGTGTGGTGGTAGTGTAGCGCGCGGGCATTCAAGTGTATGTGAGGAAGGCGAGAGGATAGGACAAGGAAGACGCGCGCGGTACGTGGCCCGACTGTCACGAGTGCTGCTGCGTCATTCGCCTGGTGTTGATCGGAGAAACCCCGAGAAAACTACCGACGAGACGAGCCGGTCGCTAGCGGTTCACCTCCAGACAGCGGCCGCAATCGACACAGCAAATAGATAGAGTCGGGACTGTCGCGGAGGTCTGGAACTCCCGGCCAGAGTCGCTACAGATTTCTCCTGGGAGGGGGGAGGATTCCTAAGTCTGCTGGTAATTTGCTTACATTTTTTTCTTAAGGAGAAAGTGATAGCGAGAAATATCTAACCGGGAAGATTCTTTATTATTTAAATATAATTTTAAATGTTTACTTTTTGTACTATCTTTTTTTTGTGGTCCCTAATTCCTATGTATTGCTCATTAATGTATAAGGAATAAAACCGAATCTAAGGTTACTGTCATTGTCAACAGTTTACGTAAAGTAAAATATTTTAATTTGCAACCTATATTGAACACGCATGGAGTAACGCACCCATTATTATTATTATTATTATTATTATTATTATTATTATTATTATTATCTGTTGAAAAAGCTCGTGGCCAAATAATGCAATTTCATTTTTCATTGACTTCACTTCTGACAATATCGAAGTAGACGAAATGGCTTCAATAGTTCAAATGGCTTTGTCAATTCAAGAAGCATTCTCTCCAACCCAAACTGAAGGCCAGAAGGTCCTAATTTTGGATTTCAGCAAAGAACAAATTTGCAACAAATGAAAAATGTGTATTCTGGTTGCAGATTTTTCTACTCAACATGTTAACAGGGGGTACTAGACAAATCTAAATCCGGGGTGGCAGATCAACATGGACCTCCTACAGTATTTCCAGCACAAGTCCCCCCCCCGCACGCACATACATGCACGCGCGCGCGCGCGCACGCGCACACACACACACACACACACACACACACACACACACACACACACACACACACACTCATAAACAGAACTCGTCTCTTCATGCAACAGAATTAATTTATGGCCGTTCATTTGAATTAAAGGTAAATTTCTTCTTTTATGTTTTCAATTATTCATTTTTCGGAGAACCAATTACGTTGGGGTCTGAGAAAAGCTACCCCCCTCCTATCCCATCCTTCGTCGCCACTGCTTGGTAGAGATGTCCAACTGGACTTTCGCCGCATAAGGGCTGACAATCCCCGGACTCTCACAGGCATGATTCCGCGGCGAACAAATAATTAATGGTATGCAAATGAAAATATCGCGTTAGTTGGAATGCCATCCTTGCACTCCCTTTCGAGAAAAAGAATGCGAGTACCTTTGAAGACTTTACGTCCTTGGCATGACTGTAGCAGAGCAAAGAAGTTTTGGTTTTCCATTTTTTGTTTTTTTAATTCGTGTCGTTACTCCATCTTTATTTTCTAAAAATCATCGGCAATAATCTATCAGAGTTCTACCAAACATCGAAAATCAGTATTTTACTCATTCAGGAGCTGACATCCATTGCAGTAAGTGTGTACGAATTGGAGAATAGACGTGTGAAACAATTCTTGTCATCACGTCATCTGCGACTTTCAAAAGCTATTTTGCGGGAAAATTCGACGTCTGTGCCCGAAGGAGCCGATATTTGTAGATCTCATCGCAGGCATGTTCTCCAGCGAAAACGGACACCGCTGGTAACATTGCGTCACGATGTACAAAACCGCGGTAAAACCATTGCACGGCGCTGACGAAATTTAAATAAAAGCTACGAAACGTAAAAACAGCAAGTGATCGCAGCGCACAAGAAAACTTGCAAAGACGAAAATTAAGAGTAGCGTAGACGAAAGTTAAGTATTTTGCTCTATAGTTAATATTTCCTATTACGACTACCTTCAGGAAAAAATTATAGGTTTGGGGGGCGGGAATCTCTTTATGCTGGAAATGTAACAATGCAATGGCATAAATTGTGATATACTCACTATATTCCTGACCCAACACATTTTCTATTTACATGTTGTTGTTTTTTCCTTCAAAATAAAACCATTCGGTAGACTGCCTGAAATGTTCGCAGTTTTGTTAAAGGAACCCTCACGTCGTGCATTTGCATTCACTCCAATTTCCAGATTCCCTGTTGCTCCTCTGCAACACGTCCCTTTCAAAATTAATCTCAATAAGAATATAGAGATTGCCGTTATTTGCTCATCTTTTGCACTCGAACAGTATTCTTCCCCGCTAATCAATCATAAATATGCATACAAACTTAAGTGTTTCATTAAACTATTCCAAGTTACGGTATTACATTTTTTTAAAGTGCAACAAACATCTTGTTGCTCTCTGAACGAGGAAAACACCCAAATTTCTTCAAATAAAAGAATTTATGAACTATTCACGATATTGCTCCAACAGAAAGTCTAAAATACAATTGTTAAAGGACATCAAATTAATTTTCATTTCACAATGGCAAGGTTACACTGCAATATAACACACTACAACACTAACTTTACAAGTTCATTCAATTTCATCAAGGGCTCCCACAGCATGAAAGGCAATAATATTGCTCCACAAGTAATATGTAATAAATTATATTAAGTGCAGACACTAAACCTTGTGCTTGCGTGCAACAAACCAGATTTGACATTCACGACACAAGAGTAAATCGTTGTTTATCTTACCTCTGGTAATTCGTCTGGCACTTTCCCCATCCATGTGAGTGACAGGATGGCACAGTCACACTTGGCATTTGAATTTCTTTCAAAATGTAAGTGCATAGCCAACAGTTTTTGGAGAACTTGCAGGTGAAGAGAAAAACTACTTCAAGGAGTGAAGTATTTGACATTTAACTCACGACGGGTGTTTAGAGGTAATTATTCTACAATACATTTAAAAGCACACCATTAATCCATTTGCAAACAGAAAAGCACTTTCGCACATCTCAACACATGGCGAGACACACTGACATTTACTTCTGGAGAACAAATTGATGTCACGAAGAAGACACTAGAGTGTACTAATAGAGCTAAATTGAGACAGAGTAATGTTTATTACAAATAAGATTTCTGGCAGGACCAATTATTTCGTCTCCCAATCCAAATACTAGCATCTTCACGCCATTGACAGCCGCCTGCATTCACGCAAGTCTCTCTCTAAGAATCTCACGCGACACCCCAACCACGAACAGTTTGAAAATGCCGTCTCTACGTGCGATACGTGGGGGTAAGCGAGCTATTTCGTATTGATTCGCAACTCGTGCTGCTCTGCCTGGCGGACAAAGTGCGAACTATGCAATGGTACTCCAAAGAAATTGTATATTTCATTTCACAGATTCCGCTTGGAGCGCTTCTATCAACATGACTCATTTACAGGTTCAAGATCGTTAAAGCTGATTACCATCAGATTCCTTAGGGATATTACTTTTGTTAGAAAAGCACTGAAGACATACGAATGAACAATATATCTTGATCAATCAATTGTGCAAGGTTTGTACAAAATGCACTGGAACGAAATATAAAAAATTGGCATGAAAAAAAAATAAAAAAAAAATAAAAAAACAACCTCAAATTTACATAAAATATTCTGCATAGGACCACTTATATGCATGGCGCTCACTTTGCACCAAGTTAGTTGTATGAATATTTCATACTATTTCTTTTGGACACTACTACTATTTACATTTTTTAATGATAAAAAATTCTGAAATTACTATTAATAATAAAATGTACCTTCTGGGACGCCTTATATCCTTGTAAATTAGCATAGTATCAAAAACAATGAGGCATTTTACAACACAAAACAAATTTTGGCAACAACTTTTATTTGCTAACTTTGGCGTTTTTACCTATTTTCAAGAAAATCATTTTGTTAATTTCTCATTCATTTTAGCATACATTGGTGTTACAAGGAAAAAATTAGACCTTAAAATCAAATTCATTTCTTATATTTATTGCCTAAAGGCCTTCTTCTGCATTAACATTGATAATTAGGGGGATTATCTTGCCTGTAAGTTGGTTTATTATAAAACCTTCTGGTTAGATCTATATTACACATGCATTATTTAAAAATATCAAACTAACAAAACCTACTACACTAAGAATGAAGAACATTTCACTTGTAATACAATTATGACCTACCTTTGTAATTGATACATGTTGCCATTTCTATGTACAATTTCAGTAGTAAAGTTAATTTAGTAATGAAGTGGTGGGTTTTTTGCTCATCTAAATGTGAACCATGCACTTCAAAAATGAAACCAATTAAAAAAGAATTGGTAGGAAGGATATATCCTTCCATATATGGAAGAGGAAAAAAAAAAAAACAAGAAAAAAAAAGGTTGGGCTTATTTGATCTAGTCAAGATAATAAATCGTAAACTTAAGAGGTGAAGAACAAGTAGGTTTGATTATTAACTGAAAAAGGAAATGAACACCATGTCTTGTAACAACCTATTTCTTTTCAGAACTCACAGCTATTTCACATTTTTCTTCTTAAGAAATAGTTTTCAAAAAACATTTGGTATTTTTCAAATATTATTGGTTTTTATTAATAAGGAAAATTCATTATTATGGAGACATTTTCTACGAAATGATTATCACTTAAATTTGGCAATTGTTCGTTCAAGCTAGTAATTTAGCAGTAGGAGCGAATGGTGATTGGGACTATATGGGATTCCTACTTCTTCCATTCCATTTTGGTTACTAATAAAGACTCCCAGAAGGATATTTCTAACATTGTATCATACACTCCAATTCAGCAGTGTTATGTAATGTCATGCATGGCAGAACAGGAATGCGAAGGAAGAAACAACAATGTCCAATGCAGTGGTAAACACACCCACAACCCTTCACACTCAGACACCGCTAGCCAGTTACACCCTTTCATCTCTACTCAGTCTGGCAGAAACATCTTTGCAATGCACCAATATTTCAAACACACAAAAAAAGCAATAAAAGTTAATCACTGCATGTATCCTTTATATTTCCAGCCTTAGATGGTCAATGGCATGTGTGCTTACTGCCTTGTTATTTCATACTGCTCTTACTTCATATTTAGATACCCAAAATGAAACATTGAGAATTTAATACAAATACAGACAATTAAATCATAAGTGAATTAAAATAGACAAACGACAGCTGATGTATATTGTAGATCTAATTTTCACAGCACTTTTGAAAGCAGTTCTACTGGATGTGGGCAATTCATTAAGGCTAGAGGCAGGCGTTTTTACATCACTGCTGACAATGTTTTGCCCTTCTTGTTACTGCAAGCCTTCTGCTCACAAGTATAATTTCACTACCAATAATCATAATTCTCATTTTCAAATCTAATTTTTTTTTTTTTTAACATAAGATGTTTCTACTACAAATGGAATCATCTTGTGGATTATAAGCCTCATTTTCATTGGTCCTGATTTTTTTTTTTTTTTGCTTCTTTTAATAGTCTGAGTGCCTTTCGGCCTCTACTTGTTTGCAGGCTTGCGCCTTTCTCAACATCTATTACTGCCTCATTGTCCCTGGGGCCACCAGGGTGCTCCCAAAGGCTACAGATGTCCTACTTACTTTTTGTACATTACTTATACTTTTGTATGTTAAATGTAATGTGTGTAATTTTAAATTATTACTGAATTTTTCAATCAATAACTTCCTAATCCTTCAAAAATCAAGGAAACAGTTATTTATTTGAATAGACACATACAATATATCAACCCATTAATAGTAAACATTCAAGCTTGCAGTTCTTTGTACGTACACACACCAAAAACAAATGCATATCAATGCAGTAACATGAAATAATAACATACAATCTTCTGTCATTACAATTCATAGTTTCATTAATTATTTTTGAAATTACCAAATATTTCAAATTTATTTGTATAATTTTTAAAAAATCCACAGGATCCAAGTACTAGCCAGGAATGCTTATTGGATAGGATGATTCAGGGTGTGAATCTAGGGCAAAATGATTGCATAATGACAAATATTAGAATTGCATAGTGACAAATGACAAATGTTGGTGAAAAGTTATGTGGTCAAGTGACAGAATGATTCTTATTACCAGTAAGTGTCCCATTCTTTTATCAAATGACATTTCATGATTAGATCTACCGTCAATAAGGGCAATACTGGAAGTAAATTAGAAATTGACTTCCTTTTTTCTAAGGAATGTATCGTGCAATATCTGTCAGAAGTGATCAGCCCAGGCAGGATTTCTTTATGTATTTTAAAATTATCTTTATGTATTTTTTTTCTGCCTAGTCAGTATATTCACAGTCACAAAAGTACTTGCCCTGCTTGTTTTCAAGTTGTTTTTTGAATGATTTTGTTAACTTTCCCTAACAAAGGGATCAGTGAGCAGTTGCCTTAGCCACAATTTTCATTTATTTCAGTTGAGCATAATGGTTTCTGATCTCCCCTCTTCCCATTTAGTATTACAGATTTCTATTTTATTTACAGACAGCAGATAATCACCACATTAATTATCTTGTCCATCTATCATAAACGTCTGCCAAATGTTAAAAGCATTTTTTTAAACCTGTATTAAATGTTGCTTTAATTATCTCTGTCCAAATATATCCAAAGAAAGTAATTACGTACCATCAGGTTGACCCAGTAAGATAACATTAGACATGATTTGAATTATGGGTTTGAGATAGTCCGTTTGAACGGTCAACCATCATAAAAAATTTGAATTTCATGCTGATGCACAAAGTGTGAAACATCTCTCCATTCAGATGGAAATAAACAGATGTATTCTTCTTTGTTTTTTAGATGTCACAAAGATATTGAACATTTCCATGTAAGCAGAAAGTATTGTAGTGATAGTTGCAGAAAAGTAAATTGTACGAACTATGAGCCACTAAAAACTTATGTTATCTGCCTGGTGAAGTTCATCTATCATGTTCCAATTGACACTTCCCCAAATACAGGAAGTTTTCTGCCTCAATATTAAGGAGATTATATGAGAGGAAGAGGTAAGGAAAACACAGAAACCTTGAAAACAAATATCAATGATGAGATGCTGTCAGGAACAGCAGATATATGTGAAAGAATTTAAAATATGATCATTTACAGTACTAAGTCAGAGAGTCAACAAGGTTCTGTTTTCTCATTGTACACTTTCCTCTGTTGTACAATTTAAGAGTCAGGCCATAAGTAGTAATTTAGGCTTTGTTTCACGATCTACAATCTAATATTATCTGGTTTAATACAAACCCTAATCAGAATTGCCTCATTCTGTACATGGTTAAGCATTTGCATAGAAATTGCTGGAAGAACCTCTCAGCATATACATTAGTACTTCAGAAAAAGTAGGCGATATTACATTTGCTCATTATTCATTTCTTTTTCCTAAAGTTTCCATGAACCAGTCCATGTGCCTGGATATTCAACTAACACACTTATTACCTTTAGCCAAGTCATTCCGTTTACCCTCTGTTCCTCTGTCTCGTTTTAATTCAGTTACAGGCTGCTCCAGTCTCAGTGCAGCCTCACACTCAAAGATTCACATTTTTCTGTCCTTCACATTCCCAGACAGTAAGGGTTCTGTGTGTATTTCAATGCATACCAGTTCTGACTGGAAAAAGTGGTAATTAATCTAGGAAAGTAAGAAAGCAATTGACCCTAATCTAGGAAAAAGATCCTGACTTTTGAGTGACAGAAATCTGTTCTCATATTACTCATAGTACACATTAAAGGCATTCTTGGGTGTCCAGTGACCAGATGTCACTGTGAAGACAAGTCAACTTCTTCTTATGATTTCTAAAATAATTAACATAATTATAGAAACTAAATATTAGCACAGGGAAATTAGTGGAAATTTGCATTATACAAAACACAATGAAATTTATCTGGGTTAAATATGACCCAATTATATTAGTAAAAGGTTAATGATTATTGCCATAACAATAATTACATAAACATATGCAGATTGTTGCTCTCACCTAAACTATATCTCAAGTCAGCCTTAAAAGAAAAAAAAACGGCATTTGTCCATGATGTACATAGCATTTGTACATGATGTCCAAGCAGTACATACTCCTGTGACTTTAACACACTAACATTAAATACACCATATTAAATCACTACTTAAATTACATTTTATGATATTTACCTTCGTGAAGCAATATCTTCATAATATGGATAGGCATTTCTATTTTAAAAATAAATTAAAATTTTCGTAATAAAATTAAGGTATATTTCTGAACAATTTTTTGAGCATCAGTCCACACACTTGTACTATTACAATTATTCAATTCATTAAGGCATTTCCAAACACAATACTCAAAGAAATTTCATTAGTGCATCTCTCTGAAACCTATGTTCTAATGAGTATTAGGAATACAACTTAATTGATATATTAAAAAAGTTCCATTGGCTGGTTAAAAAAGGAAAATGCTGTTTTCTCATTTTTCTTCATCACAATCTGCAGGTGTACATCACGCACGTCACCTGTTCCAGTTGATCAGTGGACCTAGCTGTTATTCCTCCACAACCAAGTGATCCATGTCTTCTTTGGCCTTCTTGTCTCTTGAGCTTATATACTTTAAGGCAGCTTTGAGCAATCCTTCCACTTTCAGTCTATGGATGTCGGTGAGTTATCTCTTCTAGCTCTCTTTTATGTCCTCTACTATTTTCTTTTCTTCCTCCTGAACAAAATTATATTGTGTAATAAATCTTTAAATATCAAAAGAAACATATCTTCAGAAATCTCTGGTAGAGAAATAAAGGTTCAACATTGCCTACACCATTACCATCATCAATTTGGTTAAAAATTAATTACAACTGTCATCCATAAACTCGTTTTGAAGTTAAACTTCTCAGGGAATTTCTTCATCACGCCTTGGTATCTCTAATAAAAACACACACACACACACACATGCAGAAATGTCTAGATGCAGTCTTTATCCATATGTTCAGCCAGTAATTATATACTGAGTTACTGATTAATTGTCTTTCAAGTAGTTAATTATCTGTTGTATCTAACATGAAAACATACCCTGGTGCCCCTCTCCAATTTTGCTGAATTTTGGATAAGTTGTCAGGAATCAAGAAATACACATCACATAAACTATTTTTTTTCTTTTCTGAAGAGACACGTTTTTGAAAGGGGTAAACTTACCCTCCAAAAGTTAGGGCATAAAGAGTTGATTTCTCTGTTTTGAATACAAAAACAATATTTTTTTCAGCTTGTTCATCAATGGTTTTAAGATACTGTAAGAAGTAGACTTCACCCAAATATAAAAGCAGACTTCAAAAATGCCTCCTGAAGTAAATTAATACCAAGGAAAAAAATTTGAAATAGTTGTATAATACTCTAAAAGAAAACTAATGTGTTTTCACATTTTTTTAAATAAATTCCAAAACTCTAAATTGAGAAAAGACCCATCATGCCCCAATAATAAAAAAAGACCATACACTTCTACCCATACACCCTACACTTCTACATCAACAGCCATAATGTGCAGAGACTGCCACACAGAATATACAGACATTGTGATTCAATTTTGATAGGGTTTAATCCCATTTCAGAAATACTGTATTCCTTGAATTTTTGCAATTATTCATAAAAATGTTTCTTAATACACACTTTTCAAGACAAATTATTGCCTAAAATTATTTTTGAAGGAATATCACTGTATGATTTTACGGGTAGATACCCCTGAAAACAAATTAAGAAATGTTAAAATGTGTCAGTTTCCTTCTAAAGAGAACAAAAAAAGGCCTTTTGAAGCGAATGTAATTTTCTAGAAGAAACATAACCCTCACTCAAATAATTAATTTTCTTGGTAATGCAAATGATAATACACCTTTATCTGTATATAAAAATAGATGTTGATATATATAAGAACTGGAGTAAACTCCAATATTGTAAGACCAATCTCCATGAAATTGGCACGCGTACATGTTTTTTCACCCAGAAGGTTTATGTGCTGTTAATTTTGATGTAACTCCACTAGATGGCGTTACAAAACAAAATCGCACTTCATTTTAATTCAATTTCCATTCAAACTGTAATCCACCTGGGCTTTGCTGCTGAGTGTTGCAAGTGACAGAGTAGAATGAGAAGATCAGGACAGCGGCGTAAGAGAGACACACAGACAGAGAAAAACAGAGGGAGAAAGAGAGACAGAGACAAAGGTAGACAGAGATGCAGAGAGAGACAGACAAACAGAGACGGCTAGAGAGACAGACAGACATGGAGAGATAAAGAAAGGGAGGGACACGGACAGAGATGGAAACAGACAGGCAGAGACTGACAGAGAGAGGCACAGACAGACAGAGAGAGATACAGTCAAACAGATTGAGACAGGGATGGAAAGACAGGATGAAGGAGAGAGATACAAAGAGAGAGGGAAGGAGAAATAGGGAGATGAAGGGCAGAACATCGTCTGCTGGATTCCGCGAGTATTTTTTATAATTAACATTCAATTAAGGTACTAATTCAAAGTACAATTGTAAATAGTTTCTTGCTCCTTAATGTAGTATGCACTCAAATCTAGCTTCTTGACTGTCCAGGAGACACCACATCCTTAGCACAGGTGCCAGGCGTCTCCTGGACATATAAGAAGCTGACTGACTCTGGCCACGGAATCCTACGCTCTCATATACGTAACTCATTTCCATTGAAAGCGCACATACATAATTTTTCAATCTTCTTTGTGGTATACCGTTACCTCATGAAGTATTTTTGAAAACTGATTTTGTACTCTGATTCGCTTATCTCTCAAAATAACTTAAAGAAAAATGCACTGAAATGAATTTATAACCCGACTTGGTCACATACATTTTGCTCAACAAGATTTAATTTTTCTCTACTCAACAGTAAATTCAACTCTTTTATGTTTTCCACTTTTGGAAGGTAATTCCACCTCTTTCAAATATTTATCTGCAAAAAGATTTTAAAAAAATAAAAAATAGGCATATTTTGTCAACCTTCACAAATATTAAGCATAACTGACAACAGACCCATTGGAATGATTCTTTGAAGGAAATTTGAAAGGGTTCAATGAATTCTTAGATGGAAAATGAAGACTTTATGGTTGAATCTAAAACCAGTTTTTTGAATGAATACTTTGGCACATAATATAACTTTTTCAACATGCATCTTTCTCTTATTGCCAGTAAGTTGAAATTTATCTGAATTTGCAAACAAAACTGCAATTTGTGTACAAATACATGAAGAAGATATTAGCTGACTAGACAATTCTATATTTGTTCACTGCACAGCAGTGTAAAGTACTGCACAGCAGTGTAAAGCGCTGCACAGCAAGTAATTTTTCACTCATAGAAGAAGAAAAAAGCAGCAAAATTTCCTTTGTACTTCAAGAAAAAATTTAAACAAAAGAAATTATTTTTTCCTGCAGTCATTTTATTCAATACTTTTTACTTACTTGAACAAAACTCCAAACAAAGGCACTTGGAAATTATTACACCCTCCTCCACTTTTATTTTAATAGTAATTCTTGGACAATTTAAATTTTTTCATAGTATATTTGGAATTAGAAAAATCGTGTTCCAAAGGAATTGGTAATCTGAAATAATATTTGCCCATGAATAAAATCGCACATATGTAATAAAGACATCAGATTCTAATTTCAATTTCATAAAAATATAAGCATGGTCATCACCAGCACCAAAACACATTGGGAAAAACAACTTGATAGATAATACACAAACTGCCACATAGACCCCTTAGAAAATGTTGAAAAAGCAAAGGCCTTGAAACAAATTTTGAGGTGAGTGCCTCCAAGAACATATTTTAAAGAAACTTTGAATTAGCAAAATAAGCTAATTTATTCTGAATTGTATTGAAGATGTAAATAAATATTGCACAGATTTTATTCAACTTTCCAAGTATTTAAACTTTATAAAACATTAAAAGCACATTTAAAACAAACCTATATATTTTATAGCAAGTAGTGATCCAAATACATTTTGCGTAATATCAAAATGGATAAAGATATTCCAACAGCATTTATTAAATCTGTGTGGTCCAACAATCTTGTGCACATTACAACAGCTAGGTGATTAATTTCTGCTGTGTCACCATTGAATACTCACAATCTTTAATGTAGCACAGCACTAAAATATTTGAAGGTGGACAAATGAGCACGATTATTAATTAGATCGCTGGTGAGGTAGATACCTTTTTATTATGATAAATAAATAAAGATGTTGTCTGGTATCAATGCTTTTTATTCAGCTTCTGATCGTTTCGATCGCCAGAACTTTGTTTTCGGCCCGGAAGCTGCAAGCTCTGAGGATGATCGCTATGCGATCGAAACTATCATAAGCTGAATAAAAAGCATTGATACCAGACATCTTTATTTATTTATCAAATAAGCACGAGTCTCACAAATGCCTTAAAATTAATGAATAACTTTCAGCCTTCTTTCTTCATAGAAACTACATTGCTTTTTGTGTCTTATAATCATTTAATGTTGTTTCACAGATAAAAGAAGGGTGGTTTTAAAGATTAAACATCCATTTCTTAATACAGAGCCACCTCATCATATCTCTAACAACACTTGCCAGAAGAATCGTTTTTCCATTTCAGATTTGCTATGTACTCTGTTTTCATGCTTTTGGACAGTGTATTAAAGGAAACATTCCTGCTTCACTACCTCTTCCGATGATAGAAATTTCTGATGTGAACAACTTATGCAAACGTACAATATTAGTCATTAAAAAAACAGTTCTTTTTTAAATTTACCATGATTTCTTTTCCTTTTTATTGTTTTAATTCATAGAAGTTGGAGTCAGCAACATTTCAGCTATCACCTTCAGGCCTCTGCGTTAAAGAAAATTGCTACAATTTATAATATTGGATGCTATACAGAAAAACTTTTATATTATTTTTAACAACAGATTAAAGGTGTTAATTAAACATAAGCTCCAATTCACCATACTGGATAATACAAAAATTAATAGTTTTAAATAGTTATCAAACTGAGTGCAAACTACAGCAATAGGTATGCTTCTGTCAACGTACACAAAAATGTAATAAACGATACAAATACTTATTAACCGTATGACTTTTGACCTCTAGTTAAAAGTACTTTTTTATATCATCTAGTAATGTGAATTAGAACGTATGTTCGATTGACATCTTTAATCTGTTGTTAAAATTAATGTAAAAGTATTTCTGTATAGCATCCAGTACTATAAATTGTAACATTTTTCTTCAAACCAGAGGCCTGAAGTTGGCTAGAAGTCTGTAGCCAAAAGTGTTGTCAACTCCAACTGTTATGAACTGAAACAATAAAAAGGAAAAGAAATGTGAATGTCAAAAATTTTAAAAGGAACTGTTTTTTATGCATAAGAAAAACTAAAATGAGAATATAAGAAAGAAAAGTTTTATAATATTAGTCACTGATCATATAACAGTTTCTTAACCCTTTAACTGCTATGGCACAGCAGACTGAGTCACGCCTCTTGTCTAAATTGTGAGCAGAGCTCACTTACACATAGATACTGCACAAGACATCTCAGTTATCAGTAGCAATAGCCAAAATCACGAATGCACAAGCGAACTTGTCCCGAGGCTCTCAGTACGTCGCAGTTCTGCGTACGATCTCGTCCAGAGGCTCCCAGCAACAACCTGACTCAGCGTAATAACTCATCCAGAGGCTACCACGCATGGAAAAATATTGCTTATTAACTCATCTAGAGCAGTCAAAGGGTTAATATTTATAATTCTTTTAGTGTGGATGTATTCCTTCAAAGGTGTCATTTTTAATTTCCATAACATTATGACTCTTGTTATCTTTATCAAACTTGTCTTATTCAACAAGATGGAATTAAGCATTATTGCATGCCCTGTATTAATGATACTGCTTGGAATGTAAAGACTGTAATAGGGACAAAATAATTTCAACTTAAACACCAGCGGTGAATTCTAAGAACAATATGAGAGAATTACCAAAAAACTGGCCACACTAACAGCAGAGAAACAGTTGTAAGAAAAAGATAATATGAGGGAATATCTTGTGTATCTGAGATATATAATTTGTGTTCTATAGGGTTACGATCCAGAGGTACATTGGAGTTGAAGGTTTCCATAGAAATAATAAGAATTTGGTAATAAAATATGAAGATGCTTCTTTACATCAATCTAAGCAGTAGTAAAATGTCCCTTATAAAATATAATATATACAAGAAAAAAATACAATCTCAAAAGAATTTTAATATCTTTAATATAGTATATATTCATTACATACACACATTCACACTTGCACTACATCCTCCCCATTCACACATTAACAGGATGTTTCAAGAGAAATCTTCATCTAAATCATCCTCTCCTTCCAGGTCCAGCTCATCCAACTCTTGGAAAAGTGATTCATCAACTTTGACAGCATCTCCACCTGCAAAAATTAATAACTGACTGAAATCTGGTGAGAAAATATTGCATGCAACTTAAAAATAAATTAATAATGTAATAATAATAATAATAATAATAATAATAATAATAATAACAACAACAACAACAACAACAACAACAAATGTGTTATTTGCGAACTTACCATCCTCCAAAAATTTGAGATCTGACTCATTAAGTGTTTTATCTGTAAGGAACAATTCTCTTCCAGTCAACTTTTTTGTCGCATTGTCATCCTTCTCTTGTTTCTTATTATGTCCGAATTCTGCATCAAATCGAGCTTTCCATGCCAAAAAGGACTCAACTGTTACACGCGTCCCTTCAAATCGTTTCTGCAAAGGATAGCATTTTTGTCAAACTTTAATCAATGAACCTCACTTCTTAACTGAGAGGATAGAACTCGCAGGTTTCTCATTATTAATGCAAGATGTTATTGAAGGAAAATTTTGTAATATCCAATTACATTGTAAAATCATATTCAAATCTGTACATTACACATGCATTAGAGAATCAAAAAACTTTTCATTTGAAATCGAAAAGGATATAAGAGAAATATTGGACAACTGTTCAATCTTTAACATCATTCAAACAGAGCAAGCAGTCTAAATATTAAATACATAGACATGAAAATTGTATTTTATTTATTCACAGTTCATTTTTCACACACCAAACCTAAATCTTAATTCATTACAAAAATATATATATACAATTTCAGCATGGAACCTTTCATATTCGTAGAACTTCAATTTGGTCTTCATGACAAGTTGATTTACACTTAATAAAAATTACATACCCTTTCTGCTTCTTCAACTTCTGCTTGTTTCTTCATAGCACTTTCCTCCCTTTCTTTGCGAGTTTCATCCCATTTGTTATTTAACCATTCTTGAGCAGATGAAACTAAAGTAAATATCATTACTATACCAAGGTTCTCTTGGGCCTGTAACATAAAAGATGTCTAAAAACAAATGCATTCTACTCATAATTGACATTAATTCAATAGTATCCTATTACACAGTATTTGGATGTCCTCTTTTCCCACACATTCACATAAGTATAGTTGTTAATAAAGCAACTGAAATACTTGGTATCCAAACAATATAAATCTCACCAAAGTATAATAAACTTCTTCGAATCATACATTCATAGCTCAATTAAAACAACCAAAATTGATGGTGCAATTACACATAAAACAATTTTTTCCCCTGTTCTTGTTCATTTCCAATAACACATTACTTTTTTCAAAACACTCATTAATTCAAGCAAAATGTGGAGAATGTTTCTGAGAATCCTCAAAATAAGTAAATATTACCCAACAAAAAATTAAAGCAAAACGCTCCGAAAAATATTAAGTTAACTATTTCACATCACATAAAAATAAGAAAAGAGAATTCTCGTTTTCCTTCTGCAGTACACAATAATTTAGCAGAAGACTTAACCTGCATTAAATAATATGAAATAATATCAAAATCATATATAAGTGGGGATGGATGTAAAGAAAATGAAAGCTTGTGGAGGGTGATTTATCATCCCCCCCATATCCTCACTGAATACAAGCCAACACTGCAAATATTGTTGCTATCTCTTATTCTTGACAAAAAAACAACAAACTCTTCAGTTATTGTTGATTACTTTCAGCTTTGTCAAAAAATATCCTCATTTTAATCTCACAATAATGACATTGCACTTCCAATGTACAGGCATGTGTGCTTTTGTTTTATTTAATTTCTGATGTATTGATTAACTTTTGCTGAAATATAATAATAATTCTAGAAATATGCTAGTATTAGCAATAAAGAACAATGTCCAATAATAGAATGAATTATTCACTATACACAACATGATATAGGACAATATATTAATAAGGCTCAAATATGAGGGACAAAGCTGAAAATACACTAACATTTTAAGTAGCTACTTATTATGACCCTAAAGAGCATTAAGATAATCCATACTAGTGTTTCTGTTAATAAAACCGGAATTACAAATGTTTTTTTGAACAGCAACGTATCTAAACAAAATTTCTACATTATTACAGAAAATTATATGCAAGAGAAGTAAATCTGAAAAAACATTTCCTAAAAACAAATAAAAAAATACACAAGATCAACCAAAGAATTTAAAATCATTACCAAGTTAAAAAGTTTGACATTTCCATATGTGGACCAACGAGGTATACTAATTTTTGTCTTACTCCAAATTTCAATCCCCTATTTAATAATACTAACCACTTCCATTATATGCTGCTTAAGAGAATCAGCATCATCATCTTCTAAATTCTCTGCATCTATAACCTCAACCTCTGGCACTTCATCAGGATAGTTTTCGGTGTAAGAAAATTTTAACTTGCAAGAATGACCATTTGCCGATTCTGCTTCATAATCTTCGGATTTAATTGGAATAAGAAACCGATGGTATGGTTCTGTTGCTAAAACTAACAGCAGGTAAAAGCAAATTAGTGTCCTCGTGTCACAGTTTATTACGTATACACAGAAGTGCGGCATAATTTTTAACTCGTTACCTTCGAATTCACCACAATATATGGAGTCCAAAGCTTCTATTTCATTTGTCTGTTCTTCCGCGTAATCCATTGTAATATAAACTGGTGTAGGGATAGTACAAGAACTCGTAATCACCACATATAATCGATTAAAATAACTCGGTCAGTGTATTCGTAACACTGCACTGATCCAGATAACTTCAGAACATCGAACTCCTCACTAGGAAGGTTGGGGGAGAATAAATACTAATATGCATTCATTACATGAGAAAAACACATGAGATAATTCACGCACCACGTGCCCCATAGGCAAGAGCATGGGCATGAGCATGATAACCTATGATCTGTCCAGCTTTTGCTTTGGGCTGTTTGGGCTCCAGGTATCACGTATTTACAGCTTCTAGCACCAGGAGAGAAACCTCTCGCACATACGCTCATCACATAAATACTCTGTGCCGTGTGGAATATCGTGATGATACCACTGTAGACTACTTTTCCACATTACCACAGAACACAGTGTTCTTCCATGATATCACCAATGTTAAGAGCCCTGGCAATGTCCTATGTGCCTATTTTATTTCTTTGAATGTACCTACCTAATTTTAGGCAATTTACCCCTTATTACTTTTATTACTTTCTCGTATGTACGGAATATAGGTAGTACAGAAAAGGTTATGTACGGTAATCCTGCGGAAAATAGATTTCGACGGAAATACACTTTTTGGAGTCTCCTGATACTACCAAAAAAGTGTTGTTTTGCTTTCTTTTTCAAAACGTCCGTCCATCTGTTCTTATGTGTCTGCCAGCGAACATCAATGCCGGCATTGGTATTACTGGTAATACTGGGCAGTGCGGCGATCGCCCCGTACTCCGTAAGTCAGATCCGATAATAGAACTGATGGGGGAAAATCGTGAAAAATTGAAAATGAAATTAGAACTAAATAAAATCGTTATCGTAATTTTATAAGTCGCGCAATAGTATTCTGATATTTCATACAAATTTCAATTATTGTTTTTACCTTTAATAGTTCATTTAAGTAATTACTTCTAAGGAAGGACTATGAAATGAATGAAATGACGCTAACATTAAAATAGGTTGTACTGAAATTCATATTTATTCATTCATGTATTAAACAAGTGATTTCAATACGCACTAACTAAATTCAACAATTATTTTTAGCGTTTTTAAGCTTACCGTGGAAATTGTATTATTTGATCACTAAATAATTTTACTTTAAAATATATTTCCCAAAACTTTTTTGGCTTTAACGTTTTAACTTTTGTTGAAAGAAAAAAACTTATAGAGTTTCTTGATACAACTTCACACTTTTAATTTTTTTGGTGTGGAGTGGGCACTACGTTCCAGTATTACCGGGCCCAAAATTGTCCAGCTCCAGCAGTGATTAGTACCTAAGTTATTCTTACGCAGTAGTGAGAAAGTTATGTAATGCTGCGAGGAAAACGGCGAATTTTCGGCAGAAATCTCTTATTGCCGGGCCCTGATAACTAACTAGTAGCACTACAACTGCATACACTTTCTCGCAATATTGCAACGTTATCGTTATGACGGGACTCTCGTTTCATTAATTTCAAATATTAATTAATCAAAAATAACTGATTTTTATTAAAAAATTGCACATGACCTTTTTCACAGAGCGAATTTTGTTCAACAGACTTTATCAGAGGAAAAAATCTGTTTTATAGTTAAGATTCTTTTTTTGAAAAATTTTCGTAAAAAAAAGCTAGTAATACCCGAAAATGGGATTCAAATCATATTTTTCACCGCCCATTATTACATAATTGGAGAAAATGTAAAGAAAACATTCAGAGCTCCTTTTTAGAAAAAATGCGCAAATTTCAAGCGTAAATTACGCAAAAATTACTAATTTTTTTTCTTCAAAAAATTGTACAAAACCTTTTTTAAAACGATAATTGTATACAGTAGACTTTGAAGCAAAAATCTCTACGCAGAGAGTATACCTTCCATTTTTTAGTTTTAAATTTGTTTTGCAATTTTCGAAAAATCGGAATTTCAACGAAAATGAGTCGGGTACCCTTAAAGTATTCTTGGCTATCCGGGGTGAGCCACGTCTCAGCAGTATAGCTCTAAAGAAGGCCACAGCAAGACTGCTGGAGTGCAGCAGCATAGCTCTGAAGAAGGCCACAGCAAGATGGCCGAAACATCAGTCCAATTAACTGAGACGCGGCTCCCCGGATAGCCAAGAATACATTGACTCCGGCCGCGGAAGCCTACGAACCCGGGTACTCTTAAACGTCACACTACTAAACAAAATTAAATTAAGAAACTTGGAGCCATTTTTTGAAAATTATGAAAATGTCCGAGGGGCTAACCAGGGCCCTATAACTCCCATATAACGTGGTGGAAACCATTATGGTGGCGCGCTCTGCTGCATCACCTTCTTCACAGGAACTAAAACAGGAACTGCTGCCAACGATACTTTTAACGTGCGTGACTGCTGCGTGAGTTCGCGGGTCGCAAGCAGGATCATAATGTTACAAAAGATAACGTCTACGTTCGCGCTTTCTTCAGAGGTTTCTTACAAGTAGACATTATGAATAATTGTACATTTAGAAGACACTTTTCGTATTTCTCACAAATTAGCCAATTTGTATGTGGGAATGTCGGCGAGCCTAACCTGCAGCTGCACCCGGCGACACTAACGCTTCCTATAGTAGCAACCTCGAGCTTTGTCCCCAATTTTGATAGAGTTGCCGGGCCCTGGAGCTAACTACCCCAGAACGATTGGGGAATATCAATTTTGGAGCATAATAGGGGGAACGGTTAATGCGCTAGTGTTTTGAACAGATTCTGGCAACACCACGTGTCAGAGGAATTTTTGTACAAAATTTAGCAGATATGTGACTGTGTCATAAAAACGGACGGGCAAGCGCTTTGTCGTCAATCGATTTTTCGGTATTAACGACACACAAAACATGATTCTGGCTACACCACGTTTTAAAGTAGTGATTTACTACATAAAGTAACAGGAATATTACTTTTTTTTGTTACCAGGGCCCGACAACTGTTTGTTTTTTTCTGTCGAAAATTCGACGTTTTCCCGCACACTTCTTACGTTTGTAAGAGCGGGAAAGTAAAACTTTTGGTATAATGTCCTTTTTTTTATATAACGATATTGAATTTTTCAACAAGGACCCTGGTAACCCTATTCAAGTCCGATTGTCACTAATAATTCTAAAATTTTGAAATTTGCAAAAGTTTGACTTTTTACGAAGTCTTCCTCAAAACTACGATATTAAGATTGATATTTTTCTTCTAATTAAATATGTTCTCTACTATTAGTTGTTTCATTATCGCCTTTAAAATTCTTTCAATATTTGGGTAGTTTTTGAGTAATTTTGAATGATATACGAGGAACATTAAAAAATAATATAAACAAAATTGTCAAAAACTGCTCATAATTTTTACTTTATCACTAACGCACCGCGGTAGAGAGAATGTTATGCAATGCTGCGCGAAAAACGGCGAATTTTCTGCAGAAAACGTATAATACCTGGAAACGAAAAAGTGGATAAACCCAAATGCTCAACTTAGAAAAAAAATCCTCTAACGCGTGGTGTAGCCAGAATACAGTTTGTGGGTCATTGTTACCAAAAAATGAACGACGGCAAAATCGTACGACCGTCTCTCTGTGAACTCTTAGCGGCAAAATTCAGCTCCAAAAATTTTCTCCAAAATTGATATTCCCCTATCAATCTGACTGATTTCGCGGCTCCTTGAATTTGAAACCGATATTTTAATTTTGGGGATACTTTACATGAAGCCCGTGGAACATTTTCCAAACTGTCAAAAAAAAAGGCTCTTTATTGATTGAATTTTATTGTTGTAGAGTGTAAAGCACGTTTAAAAGAATGGTACAGGTCTCATAAAAGTTGAATTCTCTGTTTTATCGAAAACTGCAAAAATTCAATATTTTGTGGCGTCTTCCTACAACAAAAATATTAAAAATAGGGATTTTTCCCGTTTATGAAATCTGTTACTAGGAGATAGATTTTGAAATATGGTCATGTACAATTTTTCGAGAATTTGAAAACTTTTCGCGTATTTTATGCAAAAGCTGTGATTTCTTAAGACGTAGATAGTAGGCCAATATCTTGGATTAAGAAGTGCTTTAAATTATTTGGTGCACTTGTTATTAAAAATATATTATAGGATGTTCAATAATAAAGTCAAATTTAGGAAAGATAAATGCTTTTTTCATTTTCACAGTGAAAATTTTAGACTTGAGAAAAATTAATGCCTTCAATAACTTTATTTTTTATAAATGAAAGTCATTTTGAAGATTCAAGAAAAGGTAACATAAAAGCGAAAAATAATTTCCTTTATGTTTTGTGATTGCTTCGAAGGATATAATTGTTCTACTCAATCTCTTTGAAGTTCAATTAATTTTATCCACTATGATTATATAAAGTTTAACTTTATAAAATTGAAATCAATTTCCTAAGTACTGTCAGAACATACATTCTAAAAATCTATGGCTTAGGCCTACTATCAAGTAGCTCCATTCTCAGTCTGCCAGTTTGAGAAGTAAAATGTTCTATTTCGAAATGAATATTATGCATTAGAAATAGTATAGAGTGGATAAAATTGTTAAAAATATTTGTATTGCAATATCATGTATAATAACACCTGATTGACTATCAAAACTGACATACAGCCTTATTTGATAATTTTACATTTTGTATTGTATTAAGAAGGCTTTTAGTACGCTTACTTGTGTCGGAATATACTGCTCAAAAAATACAACTTTTCTTTTAATTAAATTTGCATTTTCAAATTATTTTTTGTTAAAATGAAGAAGTTTTTCCTTTACCTGAAGTTAATTTTTGATATGTATGCACTGGCAGAACCAGGAAAGGGGCCATGAGGCCCATAGGGTTTAAAGTTTAACTTCCTTAATTTAGCAAAATTGATTGATATCTACAGTACATAAATAAATTTCAATTTAGTAACAAAAAATGTTTATTATTTAACAAAATATACAAAGCCCCCCTCTCCAATGATTGGCTGGATCCAGCCCTGAATGTATGAATGTATTTTGTCAAAATATATTTTCAACACATATTCATATGTATCAAAAATTAACTTCATGTAATTGAAATGTTCTTCCTTTTATTAAAAAAATAAATAGAAATATGTAATAATTACTAAAAGAAATTTACAAAGAAAGTTAACATTCTAATGCTACTCCTTGCACTATTTGAAGCACTAGTCACTATTTAAAATTCATCCTAAAAGGTTCATTTGGATATTGAAAAAGAATTGCTTTATAACTGATCTTAAAGATCTCAAGTGTACAAATGTACATTATATATTACATCTTATTTCATAAATGTTTATTGAAAACTTAAATTGTGACATAATAGTTATTAAAACTTTTTTGGCCATATTGACAGTTTATAGAAGCTGTTAGCAACATGTAAAGTACAAATAATAATAGAAAAAAGTAAATACAATTAGATATATAAATAAATACAATTTGTATACAATTAGAGACTATACACTAGAGACGAGCATCCAAAAGGAAAGTAATATTAATTTTAATAATGACATTTAATGTACTATTTATCATTTGGATTGTGTAATTCTAAAGAACCTCTAAGAAGTATTGTACCGCAGCTTCTGGGTCAATGACCCCCTATCTCGATCATATTTTCGTCCAGTTTCCCTGTTCCAAGAGCAAATGCTGAGATGGCCCCTTGTTTTCCTTCTGGACATAAATGTATATTGAAATTAACATCTCTCCATAGCTTATCACATAATTTTTAGCTGTTTTTGACATAAATAAATAAATTTCAGTAAGCCAGGATCAGCTTAATAACAGTAAATATTCACTATTTCACCTGCAAAATAACAATGTACTTGTCCTTGTGGAAATGATATCAATTTTCAGCTTGCAACGTGTACCTGAGGAGAATAAAATTATCAAATATATTTTTATACTCAATGGACAGCCTATTATTTAGATTATTTTCCTGCTATTTAGAAACATTAAAGGTTCTATGATGGAAGTGCCAAGAGGAATGTTGTCATCATTGGTGTTAACCTAAATATATATAATTACTGCAATCTCTTAAGATTCCTTTCTTACTTCTACAATCTTCTTCTCAGCACATGCCACATGATTATATCAAAAAGAGCAGTGTTCAGAATGAATGAGTTCATTACATTAGTAATATTTCTACAAAATATCTTAAGGCAAATATTTAATATACACTTACTTCTCCACAGTAAACTGTTGTAATGCTTCCTTTCATTTTTTTGTTGCTGCTTTGTGATCGCAAATGGTACCATGATGACTCTGATTATATCTTGTTCACTAGTTCCATACTGCCTGACAGGATTATAGTGACAATAGGGGTGTGTGGCAGAACTCAGTGACCAGCTCCTATCTTTTTATCTTCCCTGCATAGATAGTAGGATTTTTCAAATAGAAAGAACATTGACAATTACATTATATCAAAATCATTAGAAAATGGAACTGTGTTATTCTATGATTTAATTCAACAAAACTTTTGCTGATTTCAGTGAGTAACATTTTTTGAACAGCTGTCTCAGAAGTTTTTATAAGAAGACATTTTTTAAGGAATGCTCGGGTCTAAATCCGATTTTGTACCAAGTGGGAAAATCCTGAATTTTGATGCATTCCTTTCTTCTAGGAAATGAAAGTCAGGCATTATTAGAAAACTTTATGTTCTAATTAATATAGTATTACTAATTTTACTATATGATCATTGAATACAATTGAATGTAGTACATTTTTCCCATCCTTTTTAGTAAATAAATAGATGTTGAAACAAGCACTTTTGACACTGAAAGACGTTGAAACAAGCTTCTGAATTGACTAGTTTCAATACTTGTTTAATAAACTTAACCAGTTATTTTTAAAAAGGATGAAATTAATTCCATTAATGAAGGAAGCAGGAGACAATACGAAGCAAACAAAGGGCCCGCCAAACAAACAATTCCTACCCGAACATCTTTAGTATAATGAACTCTCCAAAATTTTACAAAATACAGTTCTCATAAAATATGAAGTTTTAAAAAATGTTAACTTGAACACAGTTTCAGAATACTTCAACATATTTTTTTGTTTTTTTTGGGGGGGGGGCGGGCATTTTAAATTTTTGTTTAATAATAAACATTTGTTGTTATATTGTATATTATTTATGTAATGTTTATATTTTTAAGCCCTGTTCTTATTTACTGTCTCTATATTATTATGGAATCATATTACTAAACGTAGTATTATATTATAGTTAGCATTTACTGGAATAATGCTCAGTCCTAGGCCGTACGTTCTATCAAAGAGAAAGAGAAGGAGAGAGAGAGAGAGAGAGAGAGAGGGGGGGGAGTGAGAAGGGGGAGAGGAAGGGAGAGAGTGAGAGGGAGGGAGAAGGAGAGAGAAAAACGCACAGTGTGATATTAGACGCGGACGCACTTGCGCCTTGCGCTGAAGGGAAGGGGAAAATAAGGAAGTCGCTGGACCAATTGAGGGACGCGGGTTCCTCAACATTCTCCAGGCGTCTCGCCGCGTCAGTCGGCTGCGCGCTGATGTCTCTTTGTTTGACAGCGGTTGGCGTGGGTAGACGCGGCGAGCGCAGCGCTCACACCACGTCACGCCCAGACTTCGACCGAGGGAAGTTATTCCCTCATCTTTTGAATCACTGTACTCGAGCCAGAGGTTCCAAACCAGGTACGTTATTTTCATTTAGTCGGCGTATACACGTAATACATGTGAGAAACGGGCAGCCTTAGTTATTTGAGAAGCGATTTCTAAATTCAAGGGGACCACGTCAAATTCACTACTCAGTGTCAAAAGTGGAAATATTACTTTGTAATGGTAGTACTAACTCTTTCATTATGTCTGGTATTAGGTAATTCTAAAACTGTAAGACCATTGTAATCAACCATTTCTATGTCAATGACTCCTGTGTCCATCAAATTTTTCTTTGCTTCACTTCATCCATTGAGGAAAAATCCCTGAAGACCTGCCTTCATTCTGAACAGTTTTTACGAGGGTTGCCTTTTATATTTCAGGATTAGAGAACAAAAACAAATATTAATCATCGAAAATCACCTTATTGTTTTTCAAAATATTCCCCATGAAGATCTATACACTTTTGCATGCGTTTGAACCAATTGTCGAAGCACTTTTATCACTCTGATGCAGATTCTCCAAACATGGCTTCTGAAGCAGCAACCGCTTCTTCAGTGGTAGAAAAATTACTCCATTTGATTCTATTACGTACGGGAATAAAAAAATCATTACAGTCCAAGTCAGGACTATAACGGCGATGATTCATCATATCGATGTTTGGGACTCAAAAATGCAGTTGTTTGAGCCATGTTGAGACTCAGTAACGTTCTCCGTCTCGCGGTTGTTTTCTCTGATTCTTGGAAGACAGCTGGCAAACAAATCGTTTTGTACCACTCAGAACTTACGTTCTGCGTTTTCTATGTACGCTGCACATGTCCAGTTTTTTCCTAAAAAACAAGCGACATCTGTTGGAAGTGCTTCTGCGCGAAACAACTTGGTTGGATTTGCTCATCTTGAAACACCCATACCCAGTCGACTGCTGTTACTTTCGGCTCATACGCGTAAACCCCAACGATTCATCACCCTGCACGATTCATAGACGTCATTTCGAAGCACCGCGATCTATTTTTGAGCATTTCTTCGACCAATCACACGAAGCCTTTTTTTTTTTTTTTTTTTTTTTTTTTTTTTTTTTTTTTTTTTTGGATGCGATTGACAAATTATAGTGGATCCAAAACGCGAACAAATTTGTTTGCGCAGTTCAAGATGTTCATAAATATTGAATCTTATGCTGCTCCCACTAATGCCTAAGTTGCCCAATCTCACGATAAGTCACCCAAGACGATCTTGCAATATCAGTGCACGCACAGCATCAATGGTTTTTCGGAACAACAACGACTTGGACACGGGTTCGCATCTCGTCTATGACATGAACTGACGAGCCACGATGAAAGGTCACCATACCATCGATTAAACACTGTCCTGATGACTTCATCGCCAAAGTATTAATTAGGCATCTGATAGCACGGTGCCTGGGATAATCAAGGCAAAGTTTCTAAAAATATCGGCCGAAGAAGGTATCACGATTTAAGTGTCCAGTGTTTTGGCAGCGATGAAATACCTTAAGGTCACTGTAAACAAACACAAATGCATCTCGCATGTCAAGACGTGATCTGGCGAGTATCGGTATACACCTCAACATCGCGAACTTTACGACAGACGTGTCAGTTGAGGCGCAATATGCAGAATCATATGGTTGCCAACCCTCGAAACAATAAAAGGGCAACAACCTATCGTATTCCTTTCCAATAGTCCACCTTTTTTTATTATTATTTTTAGGTAATAAGAATAGCGGAATTTGTTTCTAATGTAAAGAGCAATATTGTCATTAATTTAATTTTGTGTTTATAAACTAAATTTTAGGGGTAAAAACGTTTATTACAATAAATTATTGCGGAAAAGTAATTATAATTTTTGCTATTTCATGATATAATTTAAATTTTTTTCTGAGCATTTACAAAAATATGAATGACTATAAAATATTAATTTTCAACCACATGGTTTTTTCGTGCCCATGAATCGTTTATTTCAGAAACCAGTCAAACGCTAAATTCCACATTTCGAAAAAAAACTAAGAAAATGTTTCCTAGCGATGTAGGGGTGGATTTTCTGATTTCAAAATACTTTTTAGTATTAAAGCAGTTGATACGTAAAGTTCTTCGAAAATCTCCCCTCCCGAACGTATAACCTAAACGCCCCAGAAGTCGAATAAACGATTCATGGGCACGAAAAAACGATGTGGTTGAAAATTAATATTTTATAGTCATTCATATTTTTGTAAATGCTAAAAAAAATTAAATTATATCATGAAATAGCAAAAATTATAATTACTTTTCTGCAATCATTTATTGTAATAAATGTTTTTACTCCTAAAATTTCCCCACCAAAGAAATTAGGAAACTAAGTAATACGAGAAGGTCTGGGCCATTCTTTAGCACCACTAGTTCCATTTTGTTTTGCGCCTGAAACCTTTCGTGCTATCTAAAACAAACATAGTACGAACACAAGTTGTAGTGTATGTAATACGAGCCTATTAAAGTTTGGCGCTCATATACACACCATAGTTCGGGGCTCATTTTACAACCAAATTAAAATTCTGCAAATTACAACCGGTCTTTGATACATTCGAAATTACAGATTTCGGGCATAAAAAATGTTTAAAACATATTGTATTTCATTCGTTAACATTTAGAATCGCTCTAAGCGAAACCAAATTATAATTAAAGGCCAAAGACTTACCTTCGAAAACATTTAGAACCGAGAAAACACGAACACCTCTGTTTCACATCAGCTCTCATTTACAACTGAACAATAGAACTATGATGACAAAAATAAAAGGTATTAAACTAGTTATTAATATCGTTCCTGCTAGAATGTTTGCGATGTATGAAAAGTTACCAAAGGGGCTCATATTATATAAATGGATACCATCACCTTTACCTGTATCTATAATAAGCGGGAAGCACTCTTTCTTTGTGCGAGTTACAATTTGAGTGTTATGAATGAAGATTTTACGCATGCAACTTTTTAAAATCTAAGTAAATAACGTTTAAAAGAAAAATATATTTGAAAGAGGAGTTGTTAATAAAGTATATTCACAATAACCCTGAACTCCCGCACGTTTTATAATACTGAATAAAAGTGCACCAATTTATTAATGTATGTTATTAGCACAGCTTAATAACATTATTGTTCATTTAATTATTATTATATTTATTCTCAAAATACAGAAACTAGTAAATATATTATATTTGCATTTGAAGATCCGCGAAATGAAATGTCTAAATATATATTTTTTTAATTTGTCCCAAAATTGTAAGGGCAATTGCCCCCCCCCTTTGAATCCCTCCTCTGAGAATCAGGATGTCGCATGTAATCCAAGCTACTTTGAAGGGTTAACAGAATTCTGACGTGCCCCACCTCTTGCGAGCTAATATCTGTCACCGCCCAAAGTACATTTTTTCACATTCGGTCATTTATGACAATTTCTTGGGAAAAAAAGGAAAAACATTTTTCACAATTGCTTAGTTTTTCGGTTTTCTAATGGCGGAACCGAAAAATTACTTGATTTTTAATGAAGAGTAAATCCTCGTCCTAAATGGAAATTTTCTTTGAGACATTTGGTGACGTTTTACAAAAATAGTGTTCTTACTTTAAATGCAAAATTTGAAGGTCTTTTTCACAAAAAACTTTTGAGATTTCGAAAAACTTTATTGGGAGGCGTTTAAAGCACTACCACTCACAAATATAATGTATGCAAATCGCCTGAAATGTGCATATTAACGGCAAGAGATATATATAAAAGAATTCAGTATTTTTTTAAAAACAAAAGAATATAGCTAAATTAATTTTATGTCATCTTAAACCGTGCAATTAGCATTATCAAAAAGTTTGAGGGAAAAAAAATTGGACACCATTTTTGAGACACAAACACCGTTTTTTGAGAAAATGGTGTTGCAGTGTTTCTGAAAATGCGGAAATTTGCGCTCATTTTCACAGAAAACTTGAGTTTTCGAGAAACTTAATATGACATGATTTATAACACATGTGCTCATAAATGCAACAATATGAACAAAACGCCACTAATGTAAATATTAGCGACGTGAGAGACAAGTAAAAAAATACATTAATATAATTTTTGAAAAACAAGAAAAGAATAGAGCAAACTTGCTATTATGTTATGTTATAGAGTACATTCAACACTATCCATACCACAAGTTAAAAAAAATGGAGCCGTTTTCGAGAAAATCTTTTTATTTTTTAAATACTGCACATAATGGACCCAATATGTGGCGAAAACGAATACATTTAAAAAAAAGAAAACGTACATGACCTAAACGAAACAACTAATTAAGGACAAAAAAATTACTTAAAAGAAAAATGTCTATCTTCAACTTTCTTGTAGGAAGACGCGAAAAAAAGTCAATCGCTTGCAATTCTCAGAAATTCAGAGTTATAAGTGAAAATAGGACCTATGCCATCTTTAAATGTACTTCACTCTTCACAAAAAATTTAAAGAAAAAAGTTGAGCAATTTTTAAGACAATTTTGAAAATGTCCCGAGAGCTTCATGTAAAAAAATTAATGAATGTTTTTCAAAATCGCAGAGCTTCGACTCAGGCCTCATCGGCAAGGGTTTATTCAGTTTGGAAGAAATCGTACACACACTTTAGGCGCTAGTGTTGTTCACCTACACCAGACGGACCAATGTTTTGAAAAGAAAAAAAGATTCTGTATCAGGGGACCTGAACACGTGTTACAGTATTACCGTTGAAAACTCGAAATAGATATTCCGCAGCATTACATTACATTACATTCTCTACATTACGTATATACGTACGTATACGAGAAAATAACTTGTGTTGCTACAAGTGGCACATTCCTACTAGTTAGTTTTCTATTTTCGTTTCCAATTACCATCTATCGCCGCCCAAAGTACATTACGGTAGAATCGAAATATCACTTTAAGAATATTAGAAAAGTGAAACCTCGTCACATAAGAAAATTTTTGTTGAAACCTTTGGAGCCGTTTCAAAGAAAATGACGTTTAAGCGTTACTGAAAAAGCGAAATTAAAGTTATTATTCATAGAAATCTTTTGTTTTCGAATAGCTCCGAACATTTTGTACGGATAGTGCTAAATACACTGTTTATTATGACATAAAGTTGATTTTGGGATATTCGTTTGTTTTTTCAAAAATCACACAAATGTTTTTGTTTTTTTTAATCTCTCACACAGTTAATAACCACATTTCCAGCGATTTGTAAACCCTATTGCATTTCTGAGATCAGGTGCTGTAAAGACTTCCAATGAAATTTTTGAAAAACTCAAAAAATTTTCTGTGAAAAAGAGCTTGTGGAATATGGCAGAGTACGTGGAAATGATGCAAAGGTGCAAAAAATGACATAAACAATGAAAAATGGCAAAAATGACCAAACATGTCTCAATAACTATACATTTCTATCACCTACGTGTATAAACATTCATTTACAAGACAGCTTCGCCTAGAATGCACCAACGGAAAGATGACATGCCATCAGAATCCGAATCCTGATAAAGAGCAATGTTCAATTATTAATGCTTGCAAGATTTTTAACAGATCTTAGTTTTGAAATTTGATTCCTTGATGAAATCCGCAAAGACAATAACAGAGGCAAGTTTTCCGCAACACCTGCAGGATCTTTTGATTGAAGATTTTGTGCTTTTTCGCAGTGCCGGCGCTAGGTATGGGCAGACCGGGCGTTCGCCCCCCCTCCCCCCAAGTCATGGGGCCCCATCATGGGACTGATGGGAAAAAATTGTAAAAAATTGAAAAAGAAATTAGAACTCGAGAAAATCGTTATCGTAAACGTTATCACAAAACAGCGGTATAGAAGTAATATTTCATAAAATTTTCAATTAGTTACTTTGTCTTAAAGTGTTAATAGTCATTATTCCAATATAGTAAGTGTGTTTCAGATAATGAGAGTTACATTCACTCTACCTATGTATCTATGAAATGGAAAAATTGTATGTAATCAACTGACGCTAACATTAAAGTAGTTTTCTATTGAACATCATATTCATTATTTCGTGTATTTAACAAGTGATTTTATTAAGCACCAGCTAAGCCCAACAAAATTTTTTAACGTTTTAAGCTCACTGTGGAAATTGTATCATTTGGTCACTAACCATTTTAACTTAAATCTAAATTCAAAATATAATTCCATTTTTTTCTAGCTTAAACATTGTAATTTTTGTTTGAGGACTACTGTTTAAGAGCTGGTAATTTAAAATATTTCTCTAACCAATCCTTATAGAGCCCTTCGGAACGATATATCATACGATAACATTTCTGCAACATCATCTTACAATTACTACGAAAAGTATCCACGTTGATTGATAATTCGTTCAAGTAGTTCTCAGAAAAAACAGAAATATCTACAATGCTCTTAATAAACTCTAATACAGATAGTTTTATTATTTTTTTCTGTCCACAACAGTTCTACTGGATCCGATTACGAAAACTGGTTCATTATTACAATATTCGTATGCTTGCATTCACTGCTGCCTAATCTCGAATACAAAATGTTTTTTTTAAAAAAGCAATAACGATCCGATATGCTCCAGAATGTCTACAATCCATTCATCATGATCAAATATTTTAAGACATGACTTGATTTTAATATTTTTGACCCACTTTGACCCCCTTCTGTCCCAGTGTGCCCGGGGCCCCCGGACATGGTCCTGTCAGTCCTATTGAATTAATGCCTCTGTTGAGTGTCGTTAAACCTATTCTCAAGAGAGGTTACTATCAAACAATCGACAATTGTTTCACTTCCGGAGCTAGCAGACTTTCTTGTTCTTCAAAGAACCGAAGTTTATGGCAATGTGCGAACGTCTAGGAAAGATAGGCTTTCAGGATTTCGCAATAAGTCTTCAGAAAGGTCAAATTATTGCTTATCAGAGTGGTAAAGTAACTGCGATGAGGTGGAAAGATAGATAAGCGTGATGTTTCTTTGTTGAGCAATATCCTAAATTCAGAATTGAAAACTGTGAAAACACAAGAGAGAAACAGATACAGAAGCCAACAGGTGATATATCATTATGACACAATGGGAGGAGTTGATAAGGGTCGACCATCATTTAGCAACAATTTTATCTCTCATAAAATAGGGGAAAATATTACAAAAATATTTTGTACCTCTTCGATTTAGCCTTGTGGAATACATTTGTGCTGTATTCAAAAACTGAGGACAGAAAAAATTCCATTGATTTTAGCATTGCGGTGATTGAGAAGTTGACGGCCGAACATTACGGGCAGGAATTCTCACCAGTCATCAGGACGTTCCTCCACTAGTACCAACCGTGACGTCTTGTTGGTAGGCATTTCCCTTTGCTGATTACTTTTACAGAAAAGAAGCAGAATCCTACGAGAATTTGCGGATGTGCAGTCGAGTACGCGACGCAACGAGAAAGAATACAAAGGCCGAATCAAGATACCATTAGATTAGATTAGATTTATTTAGTCAAAAAAAAAAAAAAACAGTAAAAACTATGTGACGTATGGGGAAGATGATTATCTGCGCACGTTTTCTTGAGTTCCAGAATCCGTCGTTTTAACTATAAATAGTTGAAAGATGAGTAAAAGTTTAACATGAATAAAAATAAATTTTAAAATTCGCAAGATTGACAATATTTGAAAAATAGACATTTTCGATTCCTAGTTATCGAAAACTTACTTGCATCGGTAAACGAATTGCAAGATACTTTTTCTGCATTGCGAACAAAATAGTAACTCGCCATTACCTCTACTCTTACCGTTGCAAGCAAAAGGAGAGTTCAACAAAACGTGCGCATAGTGAAGCTACATTTACGTCCGTTACGTATGTTATTTGATATCGTGCGAGTAAACGGTGGTCGGCTGTTCCGTTTAGCTCTATCTCGCCCCGATTCTCTCGCTGCAATTGGCTGAATGTGTGATACCGCAGTCATTCGTGACATAATATATAATACGTCATAATTTGTGTGTTAAAATTACCGATTAAGAACGATTTCTTGCAACAGAATAGGTTCTTTTATAATGCTGGAATACAAAAAATATCATTGTATTCAGTATTCGAAATATTAAAATAAAAAAAAAGAAAAAAGAAAAAAAAAGAAATTTTGGACCGCCTTTCGTTTCATAATTGGTCAGTTAAGGGGATAGTTAAAAATATGTACGAATTGTTGCATACACTTCAACCTCATTAGCGACATCTTGAATAGTTACTATTTTTTAGTATGCAATATAATAGAGCATAATGCGTTGAAACTGTCAGTATAAACAGATGTTATAGATTTTATTTCATTATTATACTTCTCTTTAAATTTTGCAGTGTTAATCTTTTGCAATGTTCGAAAGAACAGAATGTTCCCGAAAATGGGACCAACCGCATTTTTATACCATCCGTTGATACATAAGAGGATAAAATTGAAAGAAATAATCTGGGGAAGTTTTTAATTACATAATTGTTTAAAAAATGTTCTACATTTCACGCAATACTATTCAGAAACTATGCATTGCCCGTCTGACACGATCCTCGCGGTTTGGCAATACAAGCTGCCAAAAAAAAAAAAAAAGATCACATCACTAAACCCTGTGTTCACTAGTTCCTCCAAGTCAATTCGGAAGGGAGGCGGCGCGAAGAGAGAGAGAAA
Source organism: Gryllus bimaculatus (assembly GCA_017312745.1). Classification (NCBI taxonomy): domain Eukaryota; kingdom Metazoa; phylum Arthropoda; class Insecta; order Orthoptera; family Gryllidae; genus Gryllus; species Gryllus bimaculatus. The sequence goes on from BOPP01000171.1 coordinate 2,489,902, forward strand.
GGGTAGCGAGATAAAAAGAGAAAAAGTATATAGAGAGAAAAAGAGAAAAGGACAGCGAGAGAAATGAGAAGAAGTGCAACAGAAAAAGAGAAACGGAAAAAGAGAGAGAGAGAGAGAGAGAGAGAGAGAGAGAGAGAGAGAGAGAGAGAGAGAGAGAGGATGAAACGTGTGAGCGAAACGGGTGGCTTCAAAGGCCAACGAAGCCAGTGCATAAATTAACCTAATTGGCTTGGAAAGCACGTGACTCCTACATGCGCAAAACCGCTCGAAAGGAGCGCTTGAATAATGCTCAGTCCGGGGCCGTACGTTGTTTCGGAGAGAGAGGGAGAGAAAGACAGCGATAGACGCGGACGCGGCTGCGCCTTGCGCGAAAGGGAAGGGGTAAATGAGGAAGCCTCGTGACCAAACCCAGGGTCGCGCGCTCCTCCTCGACGTTCTCCAGGCGTCTCTCGCGTGCTGGTCTCTCCCTCTCGTTCGACAGCAGGTGGCGCGAGCAGACGCGGCGAGCGCAGCGCTCGTCGCACCACGTCACGCCCTGACGTCGACCGAGGGAAGTTATTCCCTCATCTTTTGAATCATTGTACTCGAGCCAGAGGTTCCAAACCAGGTACGTTATTTTCATTTAGTCGGCGTATACACGTAATACATGTGAGAAAAGGGCAACCTTAGTTATTTGAGAAGCGATTTCTAAATTCAAGGGGACCCCGTCAATTTCACTACTCAGTGTCAAAAGTGAAAAATATTACTTTGTAATGGTAGTACTAACTTTCATTATGGTATTGGATAATTCTAAGAATGAATATGCCAGTATCAACCATTGTAATCTACCGCTTACAGGTCAATGACCTCCCATGTCTATCAGGTTTTTGTTTCACTTCGCGCATTGAGAAAAAATGCCAGAAGCCCCCTTGCTTTGCTTCTCAACAGAATTTGTTTCTTCCAAATCTCACATGCTGCTTTCCTTTTATTTGTTTTTATAGTTAATAAGAATGGCTGCTATTGTTTCCGAAGTAAGAAGCAATATTGTTCAGTATCCTGATTGTTGATGAAACTGAAAAGCTTCTTTGTGTTACATGAGACAGTAAGCTTGGTATGACGTATGGCGAAATTGCTGTCAGGATGTAGACCTCTGGTTTGTTGTTTCCATTTGGTATGAAACGGTTAAAATGTTTTGGGAAGTGGAAAAAACGTGTGTTTTATATTCCTGGGTAGAAGCCACGATGTAAGATATATATTTCTTACATCGTGGTAGAAACGCAGTGTGGCACGATTCGTTCACGCGCGTTGTCGACTCCGAGACTGAGTTGCTTGCGACGCGGCCGACCCACTTCCCCGCCAAAATGACGCTTCGCTTCGCTTTGCAGTGCCCAGTTGAGGGCGGGACCCGTTCCTTCGGCTTTCGCATTAACATAAACCATCCTGGAGTCTGTCCAGTACAACGCAAAATTACCAACGCATTTAATGTAAAACGCACATTTGCAAATTTTAGGCAAAGACTCCTTAAAATCATTTGGCGTGTATATCTTCTTACTGTTTTCCAGGAAAGCCCCCATTTGTGTTGCCACCTGTTTGCCCCATAAGCTTTCTCCTCCACATATACCCTCACGTGAACGAATCATGCCACAATCTGCATTTCAATCCCTTTCTGATTAACTGGTGTTAATTTTGGTTTTCATTTTGATTATATTATGTTTTGGGAAACAAACTATTACAGTTACAAAGGTGAGAAACATCAGAAATACTTAGGTAGACTCAAATATGTACGAACTATTTTTGGTATTTTGGAAAAAGTCTACCTGTTGATTAATTCGAGTCCGACATTTTCGAGGCGACCTAGGATTGGAATTTAAAAAGAGTTCATGAACTTGATGTATCGTATTTAATTCTTTTGATTGATTTGATCTATATTACGAATTTCCATGCAATTTTAATCATTGTAAAACAAATCATATTTTTTAAATCATTGTTTTAAAAGTCAAATATTCTAAAAGTGTAATAGAATGCCCAAAAAGGTGTCATGTGTAAATTACGACAAAAAGAACTCGAATAGGGATATGAAAACCTAGTTTGTTGGTTTATTTTTGAACCTAACACGCTCCATTTCCGAATTATTCGTAATAGTAGTGTAGCATGTTGCACCCCAGATTTTTGCATTAATGGTGACTTAAAAATAATTCAAAACCTTCCTCCTTCACTATAGTTTTATTTAAAGGGGAGATGTGTGTGTTTTTTTATTTTTTATTTTTTTAAATTATTTAAGTTGATTAATTTATTTTCAAGCATTGTCATTCTATTCATTTCAATTTGACAATCGTTTGCTCCCATAATTATCTGACTATGAGGGAGGACCGTGTAACTTCATTTCAAGAGACTGTAACGAAAGGAGGTCTAAGCAATGCCGGAGACACTTTTGGGCCCGGGGCAATACTGAATCGTAGCCCCCCTCAATGTAAATTAAAAATGTGAGAAAAAGAAAGATGTGTATGTGTAGTGATCAAAAACTACAATATCCACGGTGATCTTAAAACTCTAAAAAATTGTTGCTTAAATAAGTGTTTAATAAAATTTCCTGTTAAATACACGAAATAATAAACTCAGTAAAACCTATTTTAATGTTAGCGGCATTTGATTCATTTCATATAGTCCTACCTTTCAGTATACGAATGTAATCATATTTAAGGTAAACAATTAATTGAAAATTTTCTGAAATATCACACTACTGTACCGCGACTTATAAAATTACGATATTAAATTTCCTTTCGTTCTTATTTCTTTTTCAAATTTTTAATCATTTTCCCGCCATTGTGCCTCTTGACTTGCAGGGCTCCCGGGCGACCACCCGGTGACAGCGTCAGCACTGTTTCTAAGGCTATCAATACAATTTTGTACGTTTCCACTCTGTCATAAATTGTTGAAATCGTTATGACTGATCCTTACGGCATTCGCATTCAAATCTACTGACAAGGAGGAGACGAAACTTCCATAAAAAATATGTAATCTTACATAATTACATCTTTGGATGAGTCGTGCGTTTTAAAAATGAAGAGATCAACCGAAGAAGAAAGCACACACAAATGCAGCACAAAGTTTATCTCGCAGACAAATTATTACATTCATTTAAAGCAGAAATGGATAAAATTAGTGGTGCTACAGGATGACACAGACTTTCTCGGACTAGATGGCTCCCTTATCTCTTTAGACTGAGTTAGCAATTCGGCTTAACTCCAACTTCCCCCCAGCTACTATCTATATGCACCTAAAGATTTTTTTCACAATTTGTCTGTCCACTAATAGTGGAACTGATTTATGACTTCAAGAATATAATAGACGGTTCAATTTGCAGACGTATTTACTCTAATGTTTAGTGTTACTATGCACAGAAATTGCGGCATTATAACTTAATATAATTGTTACTGATGCGAGAAAGTAAGTGCTGTTGGACAACCACTAATTGGAGTTCCTGGATATCTAAAGTAACCATAGATTTCTTACAGTCAGAATATTGCGAACCCTGGTAACGTAAAAGTGTAACGATAAATCTTTCCGTTCGTCTATCTGTCTTGTCTCTCGGTGGTCAACACTATCGCCAAAAGATTTAAGCCGATTTTCTCAAAGTATAGTAGTATAGAGAAAGTCATGAAATGTTGCGGAAAATCCATTTCGAGATTCAACAAAATGCTTGCTTTGGGGCCTTCCTAATACCGATTTTTTTACTCCTTTCTTCAAAACGTCAGTCCGGCTACCCATCTGTGAACAACTCTTGGGCCGAAACTACACGTATTCCTAGAATTTTATCAAAAATGAATATTCACTGGTTGATCTGGCCTGTGTCAACTCTTTACGTCCTAGAAAAATATTGATTAAAATTTGAGGATACTTGAAATGACGCCCTTGGGATATCTTTTATTTATTTATTTATTTTCAAAAATGGCTCCAAATTTTTTCTTTAAATGTGTTGTAAGATTAGATTGAAATATCTTTCTCAACACGGCATAGGTCTGATATTGAAGATTGAGATTTTTTCTTCAAATAAAATTTGTCTTCCCTAATTAGATCTTTCATTGACGTCATGCACATTTCTTTGAAAGTATTAGTAGTTTTTGTGTAATATTTCGTGAAATATGTGCATCACAAAAATATTATAAACAAGACTTCACTCAGAAACGGCTCAAAATGTCTTTTCAAACGTTTGTTAGAGATGGTACTAATTGTCCTGTGTAAGATGACATAAACGCCGTATTGCTATTTTCTTTTGTTGTTTTTTTCAAAACTCACACTATTGTTTTTTTTTTACATTTCTCTCGCGACCTTAATATTATTCATTATCTGCGATCTGGATACAGTATTGTATTTGTGAGTACTCTTAAATGTCTCATAAATAGAGACCGGAAAAATATGTAGTATCAAACGTCAAAATGTGTACATAAATATGCAATGAAACCGTAAAAGTATGTAATAAATGTTTAAAATCGGATAAAATATGTAATATTAAAATACTAATTTTAAAACTAATATTTACATAATACACAATTACATTATAAATAAATTCGAAATAATTTTAAAAAAATAATACAAACATTTTAACAATAACTTGGAGAGTACAAATTGAAGCATGCTGCCATACAACTTTCCCGTCAGTTGTAAAATCTTCATCTACTACTATTTCACTTCGGTCGTTTAGCAGCCAGACTAGACGCAATAGAAACCATCATACAAACTGGCGATATTTACGACCAGCAAATACGTGCAGCATTCTCAGTGAAGAGTTACAAGTCGACAATCAACAAAGGTTCTCGGAAATTAAGGTTAAAGTTCACAAGACGCGGCGTCAGTAATACTTATCACGCCTGAAGGTGGAACTGATCTCAGTCACCGACGCGCACTTCCCGCCACTGAGATAACTGATGTAGACGAGCTTGGCTATGAGAACCCCCTTCCGCGTCTTCATGTAGGGGGACCTCGAGTAGACAGCACGCAGTAACGATGTAGGAAATAAAGAGTGTTTTTTAATACTTCTTTTCCTAAATATGAGTCCCAAATTTGACGAAAATTGATAGAATATTTTTTTGTGAAAATAGTAATACAGTACTAAATAGAATGTAACGAAACAAATTGATTTCTGTTAGGACGGCGACGATTCGCCAAGATAAACATTTTTAGGTCGGTAAGAAAAAAGACAAAAAATATGTAATTACATAAAAATCCGGTCTCTACTCATAAAGTTCCTCGAAAATTCAAAAGTATTCTGAGAAATTCAGTTCGTAGTTCTACATTTTCAGAAACACTCAAACGTTAGTATCTTAAAAATTTTCAACGAAAATGTCCGTATGACCAGGTTTTACATTTCTATAGTATTCTTAGTCATGTTTCGGTTCTATCATTAGGGAACCTAAAAACTGAAGAAAAAAAAATGAGGAAAAGGTGGCAATGGATGGCAGCTGGGAAAGAGTTGAGTAAAACCGAAAATATAACCCAGAGCAAAGAAATAAGGAAACGAACTAGTTCGAGAAAGTCTGTGCCATTCTGCAGCATCACTTGTGTACATTATTTCACAAATCACATTACTGGTGCGATAGTTGGAGCATACGTTCTCATACCCTCTATAACCGAGAATAGAACTGAATTTATCATGAAAAATAGTGTTTCCAAATAATTCCGATTTTTACCCGGTCATCCTTCGAACAAGTCCTGTAAACAGGTGATTTAGTAGCTCAAGAATGATCACTAGCAGCAACAGCGGAGATGGAGCAGAAAGTATAAAGTGAAAAAGGGTAGCGAGCCAATCAGTATTAGTGAACGTGGTAACATCATTCGCAAAGTTGTCTACCTTAGTTCCAGTGCCGCGCCGGATTTGGAATTACCGGACGTCCTTCACTTGAGGTCCGTAAAAGTAGCATAGTAAAGTTTTCAAAAAATTGGAATTAAACTCAAAATTTGTTGCTTTTTTGTTGCTAATTTGTTACGCAAAAGAATTGTCGCTCTTCATTTTACCCTGCTATAAACAATTGGCTAACTGGACATCAAGTTAGCACCGCAATTACTAGAAAACCAAGAAATAAAAAAAACAAACAAAAAAAATATTACATCTGAATTTGTCGCCTTTTTTGATGCAAAGTAGTACCCCAAAAAGAAATCTTATTGCACTTCAGATATCACCTAATACCGGAAATGCGAAATGTGACCTCTTTGCGGCGGGTGACGGAGAAAATACGATAGCATATACGTACCACGGAACAACAACCTACACCATGGTTTGACAACCATGGTGGACTCATCAGAACCATCAGAAAAAAGGACCATCAGAAAAAATAAAAATTATGGCCTCACATAAAAGATGAAGTTTCACAATTATTATAATTGTGAGAATACTGAGAAGATGTGAGATACACAATAATGAGAAGATTTTCAAGTGACGATAACAGTTTTATGAATTATAGAAAGTACGATCGTATACATTTTACTTTCATTTTCTCCAATAAGTCGTACATATTATTGCAGCATTTGCTAAGAAGGGATTCTCACAGCCGTTTCTTTACTGGGGGCGGGCGCCAAGAAATAGGTAACATTGCTCCTAAAGCCTATTCCCATGTTCAAAAATAGTTTTGATACCTGCAGCTTTACACTTGTACATTGCCATTGTTTGGAAAAAACGCGCAAAATTATCATCGCCCCCTTTCCGAGATAGGACTAGAGGGTAGTAAAGAGTAAACATTTATTTATTATTTACGTCAAAAACAGTTAAAAACTGGGAAGGCCACACTTGCGGGACTTAATTTGAAGTTATATTTATGTCCAGAAGCGAAAACAAGGGGCCATCTCAGCATTAGCTCAAGGATCAGGGAAACTAGACGAGAACCTGATCGAGTTGGGGGTCATTGACCCAGAAGCTGAAATACAATAATTGTTACAGGTTCTTTAGAATTATCCAGTCCAAATGGTAAATATTACACTACATGTCACTGTTAAAATTAATATTACTTTCCTTTTGGATGCTCGTTACAGTCTCTAATTGTATAGAAACAGTTGTGCAGTAGAAAAGATTTTACTTGGGAGTTAAATTTATGTATCGAATTTAATCGTTTAATGACATCTGGCAAAGTGTTGTAAAATAACGTTTGTACATGTATGTAAATTTTTAGTTGTGATAGTTTGATACTGGCACAAGGATTGTAAATGCAAACATCATAAATTTAATTTCAACATTTTAATATTCAAAATTTAACCATCGCCCAAAATCCATCTGGTTTGGCAATGCCTAACATCTTCACCGAATGAATAATTTGATTCGACAATGACAGCGCGCTAGTTTACCACTTTTTCAAATTTGTCTGAAAGTACGAACGCATTTTTAAAATTAGCTTAAATTATTTTACTTGGGACAAGAAAATCACAAAGTAAATTCCATCAAGGAGACAAACGCAGTTTTGAGATCAAAAATGGAGTCGTAGGATAAAAGTGCTCGTGCGTAATATCTGCATTTCCTTTCCGGTAGTGGAATGATAACGGAAGGTCTTTGAAGTAAAATAGAAGTAAAAGAATATGTGAGGAGATGGAATATGTGTGATATTTAAACAATTAGTTCAATTTTCTTTTTGAAATCAGTTCCAAATTTGAATCGATATTTTGAGTAATTACGCAAACAATGTTATGACTTTATTGGAAGGAAGAATTGGAAATATGTCAACAATATAACTAGTTTTATACTACAATTATAGATAGTACGAGACCATTTGCTTCTGTTACAGCATCACTAGTTTGATACATGGGGAAAATATATTGAGATGCAAAGTGACGAAAGCATAAACTGAGTTTGGCCTCCTCTGGAGGAGGCCTGGGGCTGGCTGTGCCCCACGCCGACAGAGGGCCCACAACGGGCGGATGACGCAACGGGGCGCAAGGGGAAGGGGGCGAAATGTTTTCCCAAATTTCACTTCACGACGCTCCTCTTCATCCTACTTGCATGATTGAAAGGCGTTGGATCCGGGAAGTCTGTCGCCATCGGGCAATAAGCCCAAATTGTTTTTTTTTCTTTAATTGTTTTTTTTTATCGGAAGTTCGAGCAGCAATTTCAAATTTGAGTTTTTGCTAGTTTTTTTGGAAAACGGGATTGGTAGCGTAAATTCTATTTTAAAAAGGCGTCAAATCTCGTTTACAGATCGAAAATCGTACCATTGTTCAGACGTACCGTTCAGACTTTTTCAGTAAAGTAAATTCCCCTGGGAGTGTTGCGATCTATTGAATTTTCCTACAAGTATTTTTTTTTGTTGGTACATTTAGCCTTAAAAAACTTTAATTTGGAGGGGAACAAACTGGAATATATTTCACCTCACTTGCATTTAAAATTAGCCAATGCCAAAACACAATATAACATAAGAAAATCGACTAATAATGAACCATCAGTGAGTGAGAGACTTCGGCAACTTTACAGGATTGGAGCTCGGTTACTACACTAATCAAGCACTTCGCGTGGTGCACAATTCAGATAACTGCTGGCAGAATGAAGACGCACCTCATGCCCGGCAGAGATGGGCTTACTCTGCGCACTTTCCAAAAGAACATTGGCACGGAATAATATCAATCAAAAGTGGGGATCAACGCCTTGCCCTCTGAGACACGAGTCCTTTGATTACGTCGCGAATCTGTGCTTAGCGCTCGCGTAAGTGCCCAAGCCCCAGGGACATTCTCAAAATGTTCTCAAAAATGGCTCCAATTTTTTTCTTTAAATTTCTTATAAGACTAGAGTAAATATGCACCCTTAAATGTGGCATAGGTCCGATTTTCACGGTTAACTCCCAATTTTCAACAGTTTCAAAAGTTTAAATTTTTTCGGGGTCTTCCTACAAAAAAAATTAACAATAGAATTTTTTTATTCAAATAAAATTGTTGTCCATAATTTGTTCTTTCATTAAGGTCAGGTACTTTTTTTTGAAAATGCTAGTAGTTTTCGCGCAATATTGCAATTAATGCAATTTTAAAAAATTACGAAAACAAGATTTTCTCAAAAACCGCTTCAAATGTTTTCTTTATACTTTTGGTAGGGATTGTGCGAATGCACTCTATAAGCTGACATAGACGCCATAATAGTCTTTTTTTTCAATTATTACAAATATGTGTTTTTTTTACTTGTCTCTCGCGTCGTTAATATTTTCGTTTGCAGCAATTTTCTCACATTATATTTATTAGTACATGTGTTTTAAATAATGTTAATTAAACTTCTCAAAAAAACAGTTTTCTGTCAAAACTAGTTCCAAATTTCGCAATTTTAGAAACGCTCAAACGCTTTTTTCTCAAAAACATCTCCAATTTTTTTCTTCAAACTTTTCTAACGGGTAGTGCTAATTGCACTCTTTAATATGACGTCAAAGTTCATTTCTGGATATTTTTTGTTTTTTCAAAATTTACAAAAATGTATATTTTTTAAAAATATCTCTCTCGCCGTTAATATGCACATTTCCAGCAATTTGTAAACACTGTTGTATTTACGAGTTAATATGCTTGAAATGACTTAATGAATTTTTTGAGCACTCACAACTTTTCTGTCAAAAAGTGCATCAAATTTTTAATATACTGTAGCGCATAAGCGCCATTTTCTTAAAATCCGTTCCAAATTTTTCAATGAAAATTGCCATTTTGGACGAGGTTATACTGTTCTTTAATATTCTTAAAATAATATTTCCGACCTATGATTAGAAAACCGAATATTAAAAAATATATATATATATTTTTTTTGGGTGGCGATAGATGGCAGCAGGCAAGAGTGTGTGGCAAGTCCGAATAGCTAGCCGATACCAAAGGAAATAGAAAATTACTACGGGAAACTCTCTCGTATGCTGTAGCACCATTAGTTTACTATATTTGTGCAAAGTATTGCGAAGAAAATCTGAAATCACAATGCGGTTCCAAAAATTCAGTGACCCGCAACTGCAAATGACAGCCGCAATGGAGATTCGTTACTTGTTGATAATGTATGTGATTAGTAGAACGTAAAATGATTTAAACTTGTGTGTGTAACCAAGAATAAAAATAAATAGTGTATATATATATACACTATTTATTTATTATATATATACACTATATATAGTCTATTCACATTTGTTCGACTATACTATATATGTGAGTGTGAATAAATTTTAAGAAAAAAAGCATTTAAAAAAATGTCTAAAAAGACACGTCACAAAAGACCAAAAAAAGCAAAAGAAAAATTCGTCAGAATGATTTGTTTTGCATAATTCATATTCATATATTAATTACCTTTAGGTATTTTCCTAAACATCCGATGTCTATTAATAAACGTTAACGTTAGTTGTTTTGATTAAGTGCAGAAACTGTACTATAGGATCTTTAAGCCCGGGTAAGCGTACAACAGTCGATTGCACTGTTGATCCATTTCGTACGCACTCGATCTTAGATTTAGATTTATTTAGTCAAAAAAAAAAAACCTCGTAAAAACTGAATGTGTCATATGAGGGAGACGATCATCTGCGCACGTTTTCTTGAGTTCCAGAATTTCTTTCCATCATTTTAACTATAAATATATGAAATATAAGTAAAAGTTTAATACAAAAAAAAATAAATTAAAAAAAAATAAAAAGTGCGAGATTAGCAATATTTGAAAAAAAAACTAGACATTTTCGTTCCCGAGTTATAGGAAACTTATTTTCATCGGTAAACGAATTGCAGGTATACTTTTACTGCATTTGCTAACAAAATAGTAACACGCCCTTACCTCTACTTTTACCACTACAAGCAAAAGGAGAGTTCAACAAAACCTGTGCATAGTGAAGCTACATTTACGTCCAGAAGCAAAACAAGGGACCATTTCAGCATTTGCTCAATGGATCAGGGAAGCTGGACAAAAACCTGATCGAAAGGGGGGGGGGATTTTCAACTTGAAGCGACAGCAGGGCCCGCTAATCCACCGGAATTAGCCGGCGCTTATAACGCACGGTAATTGATTGCTCGGCCATATTATGGTAGTATATGTAATAATTATGGTATGTAATAATTGTGTGTAATAATTATATGATAAAATACTTGTGTATAGAGGTCTGTTAAATGGACAGTTCTAATCGAACAAATGTGAATCAAGAACATGTTACATTATAGATATTTAGGACATACTTTGTCGTCACAGTTTGAAACATCTTCCATTTCGACCTAAAAGTTATGCAAATTTTTATTCGATTTCACCCGCCATTGATCGAGAGACAGGTTTCAACTGCGCACGCTACGCTGTGCGTGAAGTCATTTTATTTAGGAACAAGATTTATCCGCATTTATCCAACGATACGAGGGCCCCAGAATATGCATTTTTCGGTGAAAAAAATCGTATATTTTTGCACAGCAGTACAATACTCGATACAGGGCTAGAAAGGGGAAAAAAAGCAAAGCGAGTTCCCGGTCCTTTACTTCTACGTTTGTTTTTCAGTATGACTAATAGAGATTTTTTATACCACAATCTTAGGCGACAGAAGCGGGAAACGTTTATCACAGGATGTGGGAGGCATATCACTATCATTCGTTGCGCATTAGTCGTAAATAACACCATACTTCCATATAAGAAAATTGTTTTCTTCCAATACTTCTTAAAAAAATGTAATAAATATTCAATCAAAATTTTTTATAAAATCGTCGATGCTATTTAAGCCTTATCTTTTCGTAGCATCGATGTTTTTTGTGTTCTGTGTTTTTACATGGTCGATATTTTTTATGTAAAAAGTCCATCGTAACAAATTTCCTATTACAAATTTTAAATATCCATAAATTGAATATTCTTCAGATCATTGTGACCAAGGGTGAAAATTCAATAAAATCGATTTTCCGTCAATAATGAATTCTGTTTTTTTTTAATTATCGAATCAGACAATCCATGTTTCATTAATAATCCTGATGGTTTTTTACTTTGTCGGTTGAAGTTCAATGAGAATTCATGAACAATATCATTTTCTAATTGAATTCCCTCACGCGAACTTTAATGGTTATTAATCCCCATTTAATTCATCGATGGTTAGGGGACAATGTTTTAATTTTGAGCATCGACGTTCAGAAACACGGATTTATTGTTGGCGATATCGCATCACCATTTGTAACGGCTGCATAAAACATAATAATGCAACTTGTTTCTTAGACTCCAGAGGAACTTGAACATTTTAAGGTTTTTTTGTTTTTTTTTTTTTTTTTTTTTTTTTTTTTTTTTTTTTTTTAGAAAATCGCAATTAAATTACATTCGGTGTATTGTGCTCTTCACCAGGGGCGGTTCTTTATAATGTTCACAGGTTCACTTAACACCCAAAAAATTGAACAAAACAGAAAATTCACTTAGTAACTACAATCTCATTAATAGTACGACTTTTTTCTGCTCTTCTTTTTTTAATTTCCATACCAGTAATTACATTGACGAACTGATGTGGCTATTCATCGGACCATGTCACGCTGTCACAGGTAGTTGCCGCGTGCGGACGTCTTTCGAGGAGCTGCGCGAAGTGAAAGGCAATGGGCCTGGACCTTGCTTTGTACCGAGCGCGCGTTGGGGCATTGGCTGCACGTGCCCGTCCCGGTCGGGTGGCTTCGGCGCAAGGGGCGTTCTTGGGCTTGCGGGAAGGAGGCGGCGTGGCTCTACCTTGTGCAGCTGTTTTGGCCCCTCTCCTTGTGATAGGAGGAGTGGAGCAAAATCCTGGTCCCGATGTACAGGAGGCAGAGGCGACGTGCTCCAAATGTGATAGGAACGAGCGGAGAATTAGACGGGAAGCGGATTTGGCTCAGGCCCACAACCATATTGGAGAACTGACGTTAAGAATCAGAGATTTAGAAGACGTCAGCAAATTAAAGAAGAGCAAAATGTCTGCGTCCCACATGAAAAAGAGAAGAACAACGAGCGGCCAAATATGAGCGAGTCTCTTCAGCCAGGTGCTCCATGTAGTAATGTCAAGGTTCTAGGCGACTCGATGCTGCGGCACAGCGGCGGAGTATTGACAAAAAAGGTGCCGAGGTATCTTTTTCGGAGTAGACATTGCGCGAATTACTTCGGTTGTGAATAAAGCCGAACCAAATGAACAGACAAGTGGTTCTGTAGGTACCAATACGCGGAAACGGCGACCTGTTTACGATACAATTAAACAATATGTCAAACTAGGGCGTGCCATCCAATCTAAATTTAAAAATGCGAGGGTCATTGTTTCCGGAGTTATGCGCACATTGTGTCCACATTAGTAAAAGGCGGAACGTGAATTGTGGATTACTATGGGTTTGCGAGAAATTTGATGGACTGTTCGTTGATCCCAATCACTGGCTCGGGCACGAAGATCTAGGACGGGACGGCCTTCATCTCAACTTCCGAGGTGCATGGAAGCTGGCTGGGATGTCTTCACGACCAAGGAATACGGTCGTATTTACTTTGAAAGTGACGACTGGAGGAAGAGGCAATGACGGCGCCAAGGGCAGTGATGGTTGCGAGAAAGGGAGCGACGCGTTTGGTGACCGCAGCGGGGGAGGAGACCGAGTCAACGCGGGAGACGACCGCGGCGGGGGAGGAGATGGCAGTAACCGCGGCACAGGAACCTAGGGTGGACACACGGGTTCCGACCACTGACTTTCAGGTGAGGAGAGGCTTCGCTAGATTGTTGCAGGTGAACTGTCGTAGTATCATGAATAAGGATACCGAATTTTGGAATTTAATTGAAGCATGTGATCCTGATGTAATAGGAACAGAGTCTTAGGGAAAGCCTGGAAATCTTTACATTTTGTTATGCAGATACTGAAAAAGAGTTCAGTGAGAGCCAAAGAACTAGCATATATGTCATTATTGCGACCCATATTAGAATATGGCGCGGTATGTTGGGATCCATACAGAATTTTGCAGCAAAGGAATTGTACAGAGAAGGGGGAAGAATCTCTTGAACGGGGGAGAGGGTGCGCTAGCGCACTGAAAGGCCCTTCTCTATACAAAGTATTGTATACACCGCACCGGGCCGCGAGGCGCCCGGGGGAAAAGGATGGCGCTGGTTGAGAAGGGAGGCGGAGGATGACAAAATTACAAGAATTTCATTGCAAATACGATTTATTGATATTAGATTTCTAGACTACGTGGATGGGATGATATGACAGATATGATATGACAGATATGAATGATATTAAATGGATGTTCGTTGTTACGTCGATGTTACTTATGACCGTGAAAGTGACGTTGAATGTGGTCTCATTGTCATCGCAATACCTCGTAGTGATCTTCCCTTCATGATTAATTTCACAATAAGTCTTCGTTCTTCCATCGTCGTTTCCGTTGTCAGGGTCCATTTTTAATTCGATTATGCTCTCAGCAAATCAACAAATCTTTTTGTCATATCTTTGTGCCCAAGAAAACATTTCAACGGGCACGTTTCCAACCGAGCTTGTGAAACTGTACGTTCATTTCTGTGCAACGCTTATTTGTAGGTATTTCAGAAAATATTTATTTTAACAACCAATAAAACAATTTTCTGCTTTCAAATAGCACTCGTCCTTCCCGGAAACCTCAAATATCAAAATAACCTATTTTATTTTCAGTCATATTTATATGAGAAGAATTATGGTATCGTAAAAGCTGTACAGAAAATGTGTACGTTCAATTTTGAGAGCCATTGTTTACACGCCACACCATTCGGGGTGTGTGATCAAGTTTAGCAAATTAACATAACTTCTCGCTTTTGCTTGACAGACCACCAATATTATGGAAGAATTACGGTGTAATCGATTCAATACACGGCAGACTCGGAAAGCCCCTCACGTTCAAACACAACTTTTATGTGGCATACGAATCCTCAGCCTTGGTGACTACGTAATTTGGTTTACGTGCACCAAGCTCGTGACTCACGTGACCGAATCACTTGACCGTACAAATCACGACCTTGTAACTCCATAATTCATCTCATGATTGTAAGCCGAGCATCCAAAAGGAAAGTAATATTAATTTTAACAATGACATTTAATGTATTTTATATATTTTGGATTGTATAATTGTAAAAAACCTGTAACAAGTATTGTACTTCAGCTTGTGGGTCAATGACCCCCATCTCGATCTTTTTTCGTCCAGTTGCCTTGATCCTCGAGCAAATGCTGAGATGGCCCCTTGTTTTGCTTCTGGACATAAATGTAACTTCAAATTAACTTCTCCCCATAGCGTCATACACAGTTGTAAACTGTTTTTGACGTAAGTAAATAAACAAACATTTATCGACGCGGTCTTTTCATTGACACCTTTGCTGTGTCGTAAGCAGTGATGCTTTGAGTAAGAGAATGAAATCGCTTTGCGCAATCTGAGAAGATGCGGAATAACACACTGCAATATTTGCCTTTTTTTAGTCAGAATCGAAACTTTACTTTATGAATTTTCCCGAATTCCTGGGCATTTAATACAACTGCAGACACCCAACTGCAAATGGCCAAAGCTGCATAGTTTTCCTTCCGTTTCTGTGCGCTTTGGCAATTAGTAAAATAGACTAGAAGTTCTGAGAAAAACTTGTGTATATATTTCAGTGACAATGCATTTTATGTATTTATCTGTTAATGGACAATTTGTCCAATTGTATATTCACGACTTTACAGTAAAATTGTCTTAAATAAACAGATTTCTCAGATTTTATAAAATGTCACTTACACCCTTCTAGTTTTTAACCATTCATTTAAGAGTATAATTTCATCAGGCGAGTGCCTCTGTGGTCACCAAGCACCCGCGCGCCTAGGATATTCCTATGACCCGCGATGATAAAGAGTCAACTAACATATCTGCACAAGGCGCCCTTCCGATAACCTTCATTTCGTGTAGCGCGCTCCATGTTGGCACAATGGAGTAGAAAACTTTACTGATACTTCAAGGAATTATCAGAAACAATAATTGCCGATGGATGTTTACATCCTTAACCGGCCTTTTTTTTAAACTTAAATTCTAACAAGAGAGTTGATACAATAATAGCACAATATTTAAATTGTTCTAAAAAGTCTGCTCATGAAAAACGTGTACAATTTTTTTTTTGACAAAAAAAGTCTAGTAGTTTTCGCGTAACTTCTGTTTGAAATTATTGAAATATATACAGGTGTCCCAGCAGCAATAAGCCACGAGAAAGATTCTCGGAGAACAGGAATGGATCAAAAGGACATAAAAAATAATTAATATAATTTTAATTAATTTTACTATTGACAATCCAAATGTATTTACTCTATTCTACAATTTGTATTCTCAATATAATGCCGAACAAAAGTAAGTCAGAGCATCAACTGAAGTCACTGCAACTGCAGTGCATCTGACCGGAAAGTCCTAGGGTTCGATTCTCGATTGTGGAAGGATTTTCGACACCAGCTTGTCAGCTAGGTTGAATTCAGCCGCTGACTGGATGACATTCTAGCGGCTGCCTGCTCTGATCGATAGTTTTCCGTGATTTCGCCTTTCAACGTCAGGCAAATGCCGGAGCAGTATCCTAACAAACGGGCCACGGAGCGCGCGAGATCTTTCGTGTCCTTGCCCTTGTCCTTATCTTCAACCCTTGCTTACACTTTCACGTACATACCCCACACTACACAGCATGTCGGGAGACTATTCGGGATCGAGGAATTGTCCCGGCTGTGGCGGTGCCACGCGGGTGGGAGATACCTGGTTGGGGAAAGTTCCTGTAAGCCGACGTAGGTCGGAGTCGGATCTCGCCCTCCAGCAGGGAACCTCCCGCGATAAAGTATCCACTATTAATTAGATCGCTGGTGAGGTAGATACCTTTTTATTATGATAAATAAATAAATAAAGATGTTGTCTGGTATCAATACTTTTTATTCAGCTTATGATCGTTTCGATCGCATAGCGACCATTTTTTAGCTAAAATTTGAAATACACATAATATTAACAGGAGTTTGTAGTTATCGTATGTAAGATGCGTAAGCAAACTGGGTCGTACATACCTTGCAGGATCTGGGCCGAAAACAAAGTTCTGCGAATTTTTGAGTGTGTGTCACAGCCTGTCGGCAGCGGGTGGGGGCGGGAAGGCGGTGGGATGCGGGTGAAGGGTCGTAAAACGCGGGGGTGCCGGGAGGCTTGAGAGGCGGTCGGGCGAGCGAAGGTCAGTGGAGAAGGGAGGGCTGGGGGTGGGTTAGGGGTGTACACTTTGTGCTAATTTTAGCAGAGGTGAAGAGAGTTTCAGGGATTTGTTGGTTAGACATGTCATGTTCTGTTTTTTGAGGACGTTGTGTATGTGTAGGGCTTCTAATTTTATTCTGTTCCAGTACTGTTTTCAATTTCTAGAATTCGGAAATTTGTGTGTTTACCAAATGTGTGTTTGTTTAAATTTAGGTGATCCGCAAAAGTGTGAGACTGTGGTAGTGTTGTTTTTCCATGCTCGTTCGTGTTCTTTGATTTCTCTTTGTGAATTTACGGCCTGTTTGTCCTATGTATATGGCATTGCAATTGTTGCAAGTGAGAGCATAGACTCCGCATAAGGATGTAGGTGGGATTGGGTCTTTAGTGTTGGATAGTGTTTTTATATAATGTATGAGTGTTGTTGAAAGAAGTTTTAAGACCGAATTTATTGAGTGTAGAGGCTATTTTAAGAGAAAGGGGTCCTAAAGTATCCGCTACTCTTACTGGTGTAATGGCCTTAGCAACTGAACTCGGTACCACTAATCTATCAAGCAGTATATGATGTACTTTCTTTCAACCAATCTGCAAACGTTAATTGAAATTACTCAAATCAGGTGATCTCTCTTAAAAATACAATTTAAAAGTAATATGGAAGAAATATTTAAAAAAAATTAAATACGATCATTTTGAAAGAACTTTTATTACGATCATTTGATGTAACCCTGTTCGGGTCGTTGCCGTACAATGCAGACAAAGGAGACTGAGAAATTATTCCGAGAATTTCATTGTGGGACGGCGACATGGAAGAAGACATGAGTTAAGGAGGCTTTATTTATTTCACATGAATGTTACAATAGGGAGTTTTAGCGCTAGGCGTAAGGAGATATTCTTAAACTCTGTTGATCACGTGACTAACGCTTTTATACGGTCGTAATGAACAACGTTAAGAAGAGTTTTAGCAATTGCGACATTGCGTTATGCATTATAACAAAGGAAGCATTTCAAGCGTTGAACCGAGAAATTGCATAATATATCAAAGAGTGTAGGCTAGTGGTAAAACATTTAAAACAAGTTACGAGTCAACAGAACAACATATTATATATATTTTGTGCATGGAGTTTTTAGTTTTTGTGACCCTCCGTGATGAGTACGCAGTCTGAAATTTTGAATCTACTTTTCTTGAAATTATAGGAATTATGAACGTTATGACTTCCAGGTCCGTCACGTGTCTGTTAGTGCATACACCAGGAGCAGCAATGGGTACAAAAAGAGCTGCTGTGCTAAGCTACCTTTCGCCTAAACGCCGCTACCTTTCGCGCGCTAAATCTCCCTATTGTATCTACGTTCAATAGAACGGTACTACATTAAAAAAAATTAAAGTGTGGGGAATATACTATATACTACATATAAGCGTAAGATGGACACTACATATTAGGGAGTTTTAGCGCCACGCGTAAGGTAGCGGCGTTATGCACTAACAGTCACGTGACGGACCTTGAAGTCATAACGTCTTATCTTAGGCCTAAGGTACGACCTTATACCTTCAAAAATAGTGCACGCCTGTGGAAGTCTCTACGGTCACCTTACAAGCGGCAAAATGGCCGTCTAAAAACAGGAAAAGTTGTTTTTATCCAACTCTAATAAACCGATTCTCGTATGTAAGGCAGTTACAATTATTCCTTACGAACTTCACAACGCTGGCAAAAATTAACGGGATATGTTGGAGAGGTGACAGGAAAGAAATTCGCGAAAAAGAAGTTCAAATCATATCTTCGGGATAGGTTATGCCTTATGCTCATAACGAACGCTGTTTTAAGGTATTTCCTATATTTTCAAGAAAAGCAGATTCAAAATCTAAAACTCCATGCACAATGTATTTGCTGTTCTGTTGACTCGTAACGTGTTTTAAATGTCTCCCCACTAGCCTACACTCTTTGATATATTATGCAATTTCTCTGTTCAATGCTTGAAATGCTTCCTTTGTTATAATGCATAACGCAATGTTGCAATTGTTAAAACTCTTCTGAATGTTGTTCATTACGACCGTATGAAGGCGTTAGTCACGTGAACAATAGAGTTTAAGAATATCTCCTTACGCCTGGCGCTAAAAGTCCCTAATGATGAAGTAGTTTCGTATGCATTCCTAAAGCGATATATTGGCCTTTAGTTTTGGATGTTCAATTTATATGAGAAATTATCCTTGCTCGTCTGTATAATGTGCTGCAAATAATGCGAGCAGTTACAAATAACACGAGAAAGTATGTGCTGTTGTAGCACATCTAGTTTATATTTAATTTGTTGGAATTTTATACGAGTGCAGTTTATTTTTGAGCCATGAGTGCTACTTTTTGTAAAACCATTTTATGTGGATTCGTTTAGTAGGATTTTTACTGGTGCAGGTCACTAGTAGTACATTGTGTTTCAAACAGCTTAATAAAGAGATATTTGCACACGGTAAAATACTAGCAGTAAATAATTTGCAATATATGCTCAGTAATATCTAAACCGAAATCGTTCGGGACACAAAAAATGCCAGTTTAGAGAGAGTTTCCGTTTTATACAAGGTTGTCCTTTTATGACGTGATATTGACGTTTCTTCCCTGAAAGTAGTAGACCTAAATTACATGACTTTTATAATTATCAAAATACATTAATATATAATGTGTAATTGGACGAAATCACCAATACATGCTCTTCAGCAGCTTCAAGCTCTCTATCAACAGCTTCTGAGTTGAAAAACGCATGCCTTACTGACTAAATTCGGACAGCCTGCTGACTCTTTCAATGCACAATGCGTCACATCCCAGTACTGACTTTCTGATACCCTCGAATGGTCTTGAGCAATGCGTTTCTGGTCGAGGGGTTATGATTTTCAATTGCGGGGCAGCGAGACGCGCGAGTAGAAGCCATGTCGATGCACCTTCCCACGTTCAGAGGCAACAGTCGACTGGGTTCGACTCCAGCACATTGAAACAAGCACTATTACTTCGATACGTTGCACACAAATAAAATTATTTTATTTCGAAAACTTCACTATCCTGGTATAAATGGCAATAATGAAAAGGCTTCGACACTCATGTGTATTCACAAGAACGCTCGCAAACTGCTAGCCGGCCAGCTGCAGGCGCACTAGGTTCTGCGAGACACTAAGGGACTTCCAGCCAGAACGCCCACCTTTACACAAAGAACTCATCAAATGTACGTTTTGAACCAACAAATCTAATATCGAATGACAACAAATTTTCCAAACATAATAAACAATGCATTGAATATCGTCAATAATTGATTGAACCTGTGTACTTTCAATAACAAGCGAAATTCATAATATTACATTGCAGCGAGTCAGACGACAATATTGGGATTCCCCAGAGACTCCCTCCGTCGCCGCGCAGCGCTAGACAGCTTCACTCGTCTGGTTGCGCCATTAAAATTCCCATGGTCCCTGTGTTAAACTCAAAGCCCAAAGAGTAATTGCAGTAAACCCAGTAATACATTCAAGAGCGTGGTGCAATTCATGACAAGACACCAGAGAGAGCGCAAGTAGGACGCTCTGTGGTTTCAAAATAATTTCATATACGTCGATATTGCTGCAATAGCTTGAGTATTGAATGTCATTAAAAGTAAAATGTATATTATTCCTAATATATTATCTTTTCCCATTATCTGGGGATTGTGCAACCTAACCACGACCCACCACTGACTAACCATCATTGTTCATAAACACGTCGATGACTGTATTAATCTGGTTGCATTAGGTACTGTCGATCTATAAATAACCGAAAATACAAAAATGGATCTTACTTATGGCGATTCCTTCATTTCTTTAACCTCTGGGAAAGAAGAAAATAAAAAGTGTTATAACTAAAATAAAGTTCTTAAGTTGTAGATGAGTAAGTAGGTACTATGAAATCTCAAATATTGACTGTGTTAACTGTAAGCATCTCTTTGTTTCAGTAAAATGGCAGCCGACCAATCAGAAGATGCAAAATGGAAGGAAGCAGCCAAATGTGAACAATTTCAAAACGCCGAAAACTTTAATAAAATGGATATTTGCAATCTTGAAATCTTGAAAACTAGATTAGCAATATGTCTCTTCGGGCTACCTGAGAATTTGGAAGACAAATGTAGCGAATGGGACAATTTGTCATACAAGCTATACAGCAAAAAGAACCAAAACGTGATTGAAAAGTTATCCGAGAGTATATTACATCATCAGAAGAGTTCCAAAAAAGATAAAATTTATTTAAGTTTTGTGGTAGTTTTCGGTAGAAAAAAAAAAGGAACTGAGAAAAATTTTATGGACTGGGTGTTCAAAGTCCCTGGAAAAGATGGGACTAACAAAATATTCATTGATAGAAACGGCAGGGTGTATCAAAATTGGCAAGATTATTTAACAAACAATACTCTTCCCAAAGCAACAATTTGTTACCCTGTCGACGGCAAATATCCAGAAAAGGGCGCTCCACATGTGGATTATGCTGATACACCATCATGTAGTGTTGCCAAGGACGTACTCTTCGGGTTTGATGTAGCAACATCTGTTACAACATTAGTGGGGTGTGGGCTGAGCACAGCAGCTCTTTTTGTACCCATTGCTGCTCCTATTGTATGGACGGCTTTCGCGGTTACTGCCGCTTCAGGTAGGTTATTTACTTTTAATAAACGACGTTAGAATGAATTTTATCCATCTGCTATGTGAGCCATCATGTTTCGATATTTTTTCGACAGAAACGGTTCTTACGTGAATTATAATTTTAATTCACTGGTGCTAATTTTGTCATCTACTGTTAACAAAATTTAAATGTGTCCCCCGTTTCAAAAGAACTTTTTGTAGGCTCACATGGCCAATTACTTTAAATAAAACCCCTTGGAATTGTTTAGTTTTTTCTTCAATTTTTGTGTTTCCAGTCTAATAGGAGAAACGGAATTCTTGCGACTTTCATTGAAAAGTAGTGTATTTTAAGAGGTGATTAAATTTATCGCTTTGAGAATTCTGACTTACGTATTCTTAATATCAAAAATAGGATATTATATACATTAATATTATTTTTAATATAATTTCAATTTCAAATTTATTTTTGTCACTTTGGTATTAAATTTGTATTCCCACCGAAATTCAGAAGTCGTACTTCTACATCGAAATTCTGGACAAATTTTGGAAAATATACCCTAATTTAACGATGGAAATTTCCAATAGTTTTTAGTTTTCTTTATTTTTTTTCTGGAGATAAGTTCTTTGAAAGAACATCTACTTCCATCCAAAACGGCAAAGAAAAGGAGGTACACGTATCCGCAAATACAAAAACACTAAGAGATTTGAGAAGCTGGTTTCCAAAAGGTACCATCTCCACTTTATATTTTTTCAGAGTAGAAAAAATGCATTGTTTTCATTTTCCTTTAACTACATGATTCTCTTATGCTTGATAATTAAGATTCTTTTCGCGAAATTTCTTTAATGTATGTAGTAGAAATCATTTTACATCGATTAAAATCTGTCTTCATGGTCATACAGTTCATTTTGGCTTTCACGAGGATTAAAGTATCTTTCGTTATAAAATGTTTATCTTTGGCAGAAAACTTGTAAGAGTACATGGACTTTTCAAATTTGATCTTCTTTACATTAAGTTCGTAATTAAATAATAATATGAAACTAGTGGTGCTACAAAATGGCACAGACTTTCTAGTACTAGATTGATTTCTAATTTCTTTAGTATGAGCTAGCTTTTCGGACTTACCACGTCCTCTCTAGCACTATCCGTACAAAAAATTTGCACAAAACATTAGGTACCCTTTTCGAGATAATGGCGTTTGAGGTTTCTCAAAATGCATAATTTCGAGTTCATTTTCACAGAAAAGTTTTGAGTCTTCGTGGAATTTTATAAGACATGTACATATAAATGCACTTATTCAAAATGCCGCGTTTCAATATTGTGATCTGATTGTGATTGTAGGAAGAAGCCGAAAGAATTCACACATTTGCAATTTCAGAAATTTCAGATTTCACAGAAAAAAGTAGATCTACGCCAACTTTAGAAGTGTATTTCACTCTATTCCTTCAAGAAATATAAAGAAAAAAGTTTGAATTATTTTAGAGAAAATTTCAAAAATGACCCAGGTTGTTTATATACCCCCAAAATAAATGAATGTTATTGAAAATCGCAGAGCTTCAAGTGAGGTGAGATCGATGATCAACGAAGACAGACGGACGGGACATATTGATAAAACCACTTTCTCGGTATCAGGGGACCCCAAAGCGTGAATTTCCGTTGAAATTTCGAAATCGATTTTCGGTAGAATTACATATCTTGCTCTATACTACGTGTATTATTATTATTATTATTATTATTATTATTATTATTATTATTATTATTATTATTACACTCGCGAATCGGCCATCATGGGGCGAGAAGATATGAGCATAGAAGGAAATCAGCATTTTAATGCCACGGAATTGTTAGCCCTGGGGAATGGGATGAAATTATTATGATAATTAGACATCGGATGTTAAGGCACTAAAAACTTACGTTTTAGGCGCCTTAAAAGGCACAAACTTTTTTAAAAGGCATTAAAAACTCAAAATTGGAGGGGAAGAAACAGGAATATATTTCATTGCACTTGCATCGAAATTAAGCCAATACCATAAAACAATATATCATGAGAGAATAGACTATTAATGAATCATTAGTGAGTGAGAGACTTTGACAACTTTACAGGATTGAGCGAGGTTACTACACTTAGAGGCACTGGTGAAGTACTTCACGCGGAGCACAACTCCGGCAACTGCGGGCAGAAAGAAGACGCCCGGTAGAGATAGGCGTACACTGCGCGCTTCCCAGAATACCATCTAGCACGGAATAATATCAATCAGAAGTGGGGATTATCGCCTTGCCCTCTGAGACACGAGTACTTTGATTACGTCGGCTCAGCACTCACGTACCGCTCACGCAAGTGCCCAGACACCACCGTTTTTTATTTTAATTTATCTGTGAAAAAAAATGCGGAAAAGGAAATCTGAAGCCGCAATGCAAGGTTTTCCGACCCAAAAATACAGTGACAGCTTCAGTCGAGACAAGCAATGGAGATTCGTTACCAGTAGAAAATTTAAGTGATTAGCAGAACTTTATGATTTAAACTTGTTTTAATTTTTTTATTATTATTTTTTTAGATCGCTGTGCAACTTCGTGGTCATATGATCACAATTTGATTTAAAATTTTACATTATAAGAAAATGTACTTTTTTATTACTTTTCATATCATTGTCTATTAACAATTTAAATCATTCAATATTAAATACAATTAATATTACAACCATTGATTAATGTTTAACAGTAAAAGAACTTGTGTTTCTAACCAAAAATAAAAACAAATAATATAAATTTTAATAAAAAAGCATTTTAAAAGAAAAAAATTTTTAAAAGGCATTTATGTCATAAAAGACCAAAAAACGGCAAATAAAAATTCGTTAGAATGTTTAGTTTTCCATAATTCATATACATGTATTAAATGCCTTTAAATATTTTCATTAGAATAAAACAGGCATTTTTATAAACATCCTATGACTAATCATGATGAACGATGATATAGACACACAAACATACAGAGACACAACATAACTATGCCCGATGCGGGACTCGAACCCTCGATTTTCAGGTCCGAGACCGCGAGGTATTTTAGCGATCTCGGCTATCGGATTGGCTTTATTATTATTATTATTATTATTATTATTATTATTATTATTATTATTATTATATTACGTGCCATCATACCTCTTTAACCTTCGGTTAAAACAAGCGTATTAATTAACTAGTTTGGCCAAAACTGCATGTACTTTCTCGCCCGTACTTTCCCACAAAATTAGGCGAAAAATACTCAATAATTGTACATGAATTATTTCACAATCTACCATTAAGGAACAGAAAGAAAATCTCTATATTTAATATTTTAGTTGTAAGAAGACTCCGAAAAAATTTAAAACTTTTGCAATTTTCGAAAAAACAGTTTTCAACGAGCATGCGACCTGTCATCATTCTCTTTAAACATTCTTTATACTATCCAACAGCAAAATTTAATCAAAAACAATTGAGTCTTATTTTTTTTACTTGTAATAGTCCAGGGGCTTCGTGTTAAGTACCCCCAAAATTTAAAAAATCGTTTTAAAATTCAAGGGACCGCGACAACCAGATCTATTGGGAAATATCAATTTGGAGAAAATCGGGGCTGGCGTTCAGATGGACAGATTTTTTTTCCCCCTTCGCCGTTCAATCCGGCAACGTTCGTCGAGGGGATCGAAACGCTCGTGTCCAAGTGACTGAATATTCATGTATATGTAGACCAGTAATTATGGTTGAACATTAGGTTTGTCAATAAATTATTTTTTCTTTTTGTCATATTTGTGGTCCGTTGGGGGGTTAAAAAACGGCTCTCATGATATTGAATTTAACAGAGCTCGATTCACTCAAGGCAATTGTGTCTATCTCGCTCGGGACCTTTTCAAATCAATGGTCCTACAACATTGCAAATAATTGTTCGTGTTTTTAACGGTTACAGTGCTTATATTTATACGAGTATTGCAACTTACACTATTAATTTCAACTATTTGTTGCAAAACTTCCACCCTACTGCTAGAATGATATCACACTATGTCTACTTTCTAAAATCTAATAATTACAAAATTAATCTAACCTACCATTTGTACATCAATCCGTTTATCAAATGTGCATGTATCTTGAGCAATATGTTACAATTTGCATGAAGTTTTAAAGAAATGTCCTAAGAGGCTTCATGTAAAATACTCCCAAAAATTAAAATATCCGATTAAATTAAATTTTGAATGACAAGATTATACGTTTTCTGTGATAATTATATACTATCTTCTTCAGTTAAAAATCAATATGTTTAAATACTTTTTATCTTTTGTGTACCTGGGAATGTTTAAAATATATTAAGAACTCGCTTCAATCTCAATTTAATTGTGAAGTTAATACATTGTGGTGTGTTGCTGCACAGTTCACGAGTACTTTTTAACATTTTTTAAAATTTATCTTTCCAGGAGCCTACGGTGCAGGAAGAAGTATTGAAACCCTTGTTGACAGGGGTAGACATGAAGAAACATTGAACCCGCTCAATTCTAATGCACGGTCCGCATGGCTTGGTGCCGTAAGTATGACCCAACCATATACTTGGTCATAGGGACTGTGTTTATAAATGTATATATTTACAAATCAGGCACTCTGTGTGTGTGTGAGCAATAGTGAGCGCGCATGCGTTCATGCGTGCATATATACAGTCATGAACAAAAGTATTCGCCCTGTAGTTATGCTAACTCAAACACGGATCGGAGAGCAGGTTCTGTTCATGTAAACACGATAGCATGGCACGAGAAGAAATAATAAATGTCGTGTGAGGTGTCGACGCACGTTATGTTCAGAAATAGCGAGTAACTATTCGTAAATCCCACAAACTACACTTGCGTCGCAGGAAATGCCTGGACAAAAGTATTCGTCCGCCTGTCGTTGGCGATAGTTTGCGGACTATTTCCGGGCAGACTTATCAGTGCGTGTGCCACAGTGCGGAAGTGAAGCAGTGATACGAAATGGAGAATGAAGGAAGGGAACGGAAACGTCCGTGGAAGAAAGAAGAATAATATTACGACTTCGCGAAGAAGGAAAAACATTCGCTGACATCGCAAACATTGTGGGAAGAAGTTGTTCCACAGTGAAAAGTATTGCACGGAGATTTCAGGGTCAAACCACGCTGACCAGCAAGTTTAGAAGCGGCCGCCCCCAGAAGTTATCTGCGAGAGAACAGAGAGGTACGTGGTATGGGACATGAAGTAACATCCAAAAACAACGTCGTCTGAAGTCACTACCGCAGTGAACAATAACTTCAATCAACAGATTTTGGCACGGACTGTCCGACGAGTTCTCAATCGTGCGGGATACCATGCGCGGGGACCCCGGAAGAATCCCTACATCAGCAAGCAAAACAGGGCAAAACGGTTTGCGAAAGAATACGTGGAGAAGGATGCCGACTTCTGGGCGGAGGTTTTATTTTCAGATGAATGTTAATTCAACATCCACGGCAATTATGGGAAAATGTGGGTGTGGCGAAAGCCAAATAACGGCACTGGATCTACAATATGTGCGAACCACAGTTAAGCACGGTGGGTGTAGTGTTATGGTTTGGGGCTGTATGTCGGCTGCAGGGGTGGGGGAATTGGTTTTAATAGAGGGAACTATGGACAGATTCAAGTACCTGCAAATACTACGCGACAATCTACAGAAAAGCGCAGACAAGCTAGGCATGGCACGTGACTTTTATTTCCAGCACGACAACTACCCCAAGCATACGGCGGAAGTTGTGCGTCTGTGGCTACTATACAATACGCCACACACTTTGTAAACACCCCCGCAGTCGCCGGACGTCAATCCTATTGAACATTTGTGGAATGAGTTGAAGAAAAGACTGCGCAAGCACCACATCACGAACACACAACAACTGAAAGAAGTCCTGCAGAAAGAATGGCAAAAGCTTGACACGAATGTGACACGCACATTGGTGCAATCCATGCTGAGACTTAAGCTATTGTACGCAGCAAGGGTATGCAAACAAAGTACTGAACAAATGTAATGTTTAATTTTATAACTTTACGGTTACATGGACGAATACTTATGTCCATAAACGAATGTCCCTCGTGTGTTATTTTATGCATTCTCTGAATGTCGGATAATATAATCTAGCTTTTTGTACTATCAGCGAGAGGTATTGATGTATTCTTCTCATTTCTGTTGCAATACCGTGTCCCTGATCCCCTGTTGACTGCAGGGCCCCCGCAAACTCTCCATCCAAACTGGGACAAAGCTCGAGGTTGCTACTATAGAAGCGCTAGTTCGTCCGGATGGCAGCTGCAGGTTTAACGCTGAACAACTTATCCGACATACAAAAATTTGCTATTGTTGATGAAATAACGAACAACTGTCTTTTATAATGTAACTTATCTATCTTCATAATCTTACTTATACGAAACCTCTGAAGAATGCTAAGCCGAAACGTTATAGACCGTTACTTTTTTGCAACATCTAATGGCCTTGCTCTTGCCGACCCGCTGAACTCAGCAACGCAGATCTCACTCAACAACGTCTTAAGTACCGTATGGCCCAGCAGTGTTCGATGCTTATAGCGACCTCATGTAAAGAGAAGTGATGCAGTGCAGAGCGCGCCACTGTAATCGTTCCCACCACGTTATTATGGAGTTATAGGTCCACCTCATGCGTTTACTGTGATACAGCCTAACTTTCTAACACCATTGCTCTGGACATTTCCACTTACTTGTCTTCTTAGGCACTGGATAGTATCACATCAGCTAGAGCGATGACAATCTACGGGCAACGCAAGTCTCAAAAACCCCACAACACCCATACTGCGTCGGCGAAGCAGAATAGATCACCGTGACACAGGCGCGCAGAATAATTTAGCACAGAAACAGCGCTCTTTGTTATATGCGGCCTGCGCGCGACGTGCGGCGTCTTCCAACTTACGGAAAACGCTGAAGGGTTCGCCGTGACGTCACGCCATCCCTTTAAATAGCGGAGCAGCTGACCGCTCAGCCCCTTTGATGTACAGTTTAAGTGTTTAAAGGGCAATTTGACCTTGTGTTATATTTATGTGTTATTTGCTATCTGGTCTTTGTATTTCGTTCAGTGCTGTTACATGTCATATTCTGGAGAGAATATACGCACTGTTTTACCTGATTCTGTGTCTTGGCGTAACTCTCTCATACCCCCTGAGATTTCAAAGCTCGATTACAGCATTTGGTCTGACGCCTGCCACGCCTGACGAAGCAACCGTTAGAATATACAGTGGCTCACATTAATATTCGGACAGCCACAAACACTGAAGGCGTTTCTTGTTTCATTGTAATTTTTCGCACGTGCGCGGAAGTTACATGTGAGGAAATGCAATGGAACTGTGACTTTATTAATAGGAAACAGAATAATACAAAGGAAACGTTTCTGATGCACAACATACGTTTCATTAACACGGATTTGTGTGTGAATATGCAAAAATACGAAGTCACATTAATATTAGGACACGTAATGCAAAATGTCCTCTTGCCCCCTCGTCACTCTTCTAGTTAGCGCCATAAGTGCACCATCCTCTCCCCAAAACAAACAATTATGCTGTCAGTCGCTCGTTGTAAATATTTCCACCGGGAAACACCTCTTGTCATGAGGCGCAAGGGAAATAATTCGACGTTTGAGCAGAGGCAACTTCTGGTTTTCCACCACGCAATGGGACGCTCCTGCGGGGAGATCATAAATCTTTTACTCATGCGCAAGAGCACGGTGCATGATAGCATTAAAAGATTTGAGAAAGAAGACAGAATTGAACCTAAACCGCGTTAAGGACAACGTAAGAAGATCTGCGAAAGAGAGCAGCGTGAAATTTTGAGGAAAGTAGGAGAAAATCCAAAGGTGAGTGCCGTCCAGCTGGCAGCACAACTGTGTGTATCCTAAGGAGGCATCTGTGCACCTCGAAACAGTGCGCAGAGTAATTAGGAATGCTGGCTATCACGGCGGAGCGGCCAGGAAGAAACCCTTAACGGTGCCTGGAATAGAGCTAAACGACTTTAGTTTGCAATGGAATACGTGACGAAATCCGTGGAGTGGTGGCGTGAGGTAATTTTTGTAAATGAGAAAAAGATTAATATTTTTTGGCAGTGACGATAGGAAAATTATATGGCGATAACCAAATACAGAATTGCATTCTAAAAACGTAGTGTCAAATGTGAAACACGGAGGTGGACATATATTGGTGTGGGGCTACATATCAGCTGCTCACGTGGGGGAGATTGTGTTTATTAAAGACACAATGGACAAATATCAGTATCTCAACATGCTGAAAGAGAATTCACAAAAATCTGCTGACACACTAGGCATCAGGAACTCGTTTAAATTTTATCAAGACAACGACCCGAAACACACATAATATTTAGTGAGCGAATGATTGTTTTACAATTGTTAATTAGTACTGGAAACGCCGCCTCAGCCTACTGATTTCAATCCCATCGAGGATTTATGGCGTGAATTGGAATGTACAGTCAGGTGAATCTCAATTACGTCAAAGTCCCATCCGCAAGCGAGAATCCAGGAAGAACAGGCGCAAATTGGACAGCAGTACCTGAAGAGGATTCTTGGTTCAATGCCAAAGCGATTGCAGCAAGTCATAGACTACAATGGTTATGGTACAAAGTATTAATTTCCTTTTCGTTTATTTATTAATTTATATTATATTTCAATTCGCGTGTCCGAATATTACTGTGGCTAATGAATCCAGACAATTTTATTTTGTTTTCTTTTTTATCGAAAGCGTCAACTACATTCTGCATTTTTGTTCTGTTTATACTGTTATCCGTTAATAAAGAAACAATTCAGTTTCACTTTCTTGCATATATTTTTTTCCTACATTCGTCATAATATCGCAGAATTTACCATTTCTGGAGTATATCTGGGTGTTCGAATATTAAAGTGAGCCACTGTGTATACGCACATATACAGTGCCTGATTTGTAAAATTTTAGATTCCGGAACGAGCTCAAAATTGATGATTAATTTAATAGAAATAGTTGAATATGTATATTATAATCTAATATTCCCGAGGTACCGGAATGCAGTTCCGTCGCCAGAAGTGAAGCTCAATATACAGACACAGTATATTTCAGCCTTCTCATGTTTGGTTTCATCACTAAATCAAAAATAGGCTTTAAGAAACACCTTATGTTTTTTTGTTTGTTTTGTTTTCAGACTGTGCCGTTCTTTGGAATAGCTGCAGGAACAGCAACTGCAATAGCTGCCACTGCTCGATTTGCAAATTTGGGAGTGCAAATTTCTCAAGCAGGGAGAGTGGCAATTAATGTCACCAATGGTGTCAATTGTGTAGCTCATGGCGTATGTTTTGCTAATGATGTATATAATATTATTGAAACATCAATCAATGGCGATCAAGTTTCTCTGATTCAGATATTTCAATGTGTTGCCTCACTTCTTTTATTTACAAATGCTGTAGTAAGCACTTATCAAGCAAGACTAATTTTGCAGTCTTTAAGTTCCAAAGAGACTGCTGGAGGAATAGAAAATCTGTATGCTAAGATTTCACAGTCAAAAATGACAGAAAATGGCGTTTTAGTGCGTCCTACAAACATCCTGACACATGGTACTGTTTCAGGTTTTATTTCTATAGCAATTCCTTGGGGTGGAATGATGCTGAAAATTCCTTCTGATATGTGTCAATCTATAGAAAAAATATTCCAGTTTTTGTTAGCTAATCGAAATGCAGAGTTTACAATAATTGTTAGTGGTCTATTACCATTACTAAAAGCATTGTGGGAAAAGTTACAGCAGCAGTCTAAGAAACATGCGTATGAACGTGAATGGTTATCAGACTTGTCTGGCTTATGCAATACATCTAAAACTGCTTTTAAAAGAACAGAAACAGTGAAAGAAGAAACTGAAAAAATTACTATTGTAAACATGAATTTTAGTGGAGAAAGAGAACAATTTCAAGAAATAATTCAAGAAATGCTTGAAAAGGAAGATATATCAGAATTAGAAGTGTTACAGTATTCTCAACTTCTCTTTCAGAGGCTTAAAGAAGAAACAGAAGAAAAAGAAAAAGAGTTTCAAACTATGTTAAAAAAAAGTAAAATGGATGAGAAAGAATTGGAAAAAATATTTGGAGTAACAGGTGAAAGGGCTCAACATTTTGCAAATGTGATAATGAAATCTTATAGAGATTTAAAGATAATAGCACTAAAACAGGATTGCCGGAGACTGATCGAGAAAAAAGGAATACAGATACCCTTGTATTCTTCTTGTGGGTCTTCCGTCAGTATACTTTATTTTCATAGTATTCAGAAGCATGGTTCGAGAGAAGAAAAGTACCTTAAAATTCTTGAGAAAGCAGGTATTAAAACTACATCCAAAATACAATTCCCTTCTGAGAATTCCTATTTTATTGAATTGAAAGATCCCACGTCAGAATACAAAATGGCTGGGGTTGTGAATTTTGAAAAAAGGGATTTTGATATGATGGGTATTATAATACTGGTGAAAAAATCTTAAAACACCCTTTAGATGAGATCTTTCATATGGAATCTTAAAGGTACTGATTTTACTGTAGCTACAACTAATTCAAATCAAATACGTATATTCTGTTTTTAATATTTTAGTACTTTATATTTCTAGTAGACTTATTGTATTTACGAATTTCATCATATAATTTAAAAAAATATCAAATCTTTATATCCTGAAACATAGCTGTCACAATGTAGTTCTGAATATAGTTAGAAAGTATACTAATTGTAGTGTATTTTATTAATTGCTTAAGATGAAATTGCAAGCTCATAGAAATGACAGTACCTTCACATATGTTTTAACAAAATGAGAACTTGAAATTAGTGAAGCTTAATTTAAATGGATTCACACAAGCAGAAGTACAGAAAAAACTTTATACCTTACATTTTTTTGTTTATCACAACTTGTAATTGGAATTCGGACTCTAATCTCAATAAGTTCAAATATACAAATGTGATTCTGCTTTTAGTCTCAAGTGCAAGAATTTGAGGTTCTGTTGAATTGGTAATTAATATTTGTTGTGCATACAAGTGTTTGCCACGACTTACTAATATTAATTATTCATGATTGTTTATAGAAAAAAGTAGATTTTTTGAAGAATGAATAAAGATGAGATGCATAATGGTTGCTTTTCAATTTCAAGTATTAGCCTAATATTTACTGTTTTTACAAATTTTATTGTTACTCTCAGTGAAATAAGAAAAGAAGACAGTGTTTTATTTTATATATTTGTAAGCAAGTCTCTTTCTTGTGATAATAAGGGAACAGAATTTATTGTAATAAAATGCAAAATAAATACATATCTGTGGCTTGGTGCAAGAACAAATGTGACATTTGCCCTTCTTGCAGCAAGCTACAGATATGTATTTTTACCAAAATATGTAAGAGAAAATAGAAAATATATTAAAAATTTGAAAAGATTGAATTCTTATTTCAGATTCACCATTTAATATTATTATTGTTGCTTTAGCCACAATATCTTTGAGCGTGCTTTTGTAGATCAGCTGAAAAACAAAAGCACTGGTACGATGATATTAGGTTTCAGGCTGGACTCAGGATTCAAAGGATCGGCGAAGTGATTGATTTGTAAATGGAGGTAAGCTAATGCTAAACTTAACATAAAAATTACAGATGTCATTCTGACACGAGGCGGGTACAGAGAAGTATGGTTAGTGAATGACGGGCAACAACTTCCCTTAGGGGTTTTTTTTTTTTTTTTGTTTTTTTTTTTTTTTTTTTTTTTTTTTTTTGAGTCTGAATATTTTTTTACGTCCGGTTTACATGAAATTACGTGCGCGCGGTCTTCGTGGAAATAAGGCCTTGGAGTGGAATGATATCGGTAAGACAATTGTTTATAATAAAATTACAAAAAATTGATTGAGGTGGAGCATTGTCTCCATGCCCCCATCCCCGCTTCAAAGAATTCAACGGAAATGAGACCTGCATCATTCTTTTGAGGGTACCTTATTCTATCTATAGTTAAAAAAATGAAACAACTTGGATCGGTTTTTGAGAGAAAAATTAAAATTGTATGTATTTCGCGCAAAATTACACGAAAACTACTCATATTTTCGAAAATATTGAACGTTGCCTTATTTCAAGATGCCTATAAAAATTGATTTCATTACGAAAAAATGAGTTACAGCAAGATTCCCTTAAAATTTCACTTCGGAAATTTTCTAGAAATCTGAGATTTCAATGAACATGAGACTTGCACCATTCTCTTTAATCCTTTACGCTAAAGCTTAATCAAAAAAATTGTGTCAGTTTTGAAAACAATTTCAAAACGTTCTTGAGGCATCATGTAAAGTACCCTCAAAAATCAAAATATCCAGTTGAAACTCCCAAAACCTCATGTTCCTTCAGATCGATCGGAGAATATCAATATTGGAGATAATCGGCTGAACGGTTTAGGCGCTATGTTCACCAGAGACGAACGGACAGACATTTTGGTGTCAATCGATTTTTTGGTATCAAGGACCCGCAAAACATTGATTCTGGCTACACTACATCTTAGAGGAAGTAATTTACTGTATATAGGAACAGGATTTAACCACTTTTTCGTTATTAGGGCCTTGCAACAAAAGTATTTCAGCAGAAAATTCGCCGTCCTTCGGCGCACGATTACATAAGACATCCATAAAAACAATAGCGTTGAACACTGGGTTGCTTGAACATCGTGACTTCGCTTGACGATAGTTATCGTCTCTAAAACAACAAGAAGTGCGTAAAAGTAGTCATATAGTGGACACAAATCCTGTCAAATTTTGTGGTGCATTCGAGTTTGAGTTGCGAGGGCACGACGAAAGCGAACAATCGGAAAGCCCTGTTATGGGTAAAAGTAAACAAGGTAAGGGACTGTCCATAAATTACGTAACGCAAATTTGGAGTATTTAGAATACCTCCCTCTCTCCTCTATAACGCGCCCACAAAGTGCAATTCAACCCCCCTAAATAATTAAGTAATGCTTGCAACTCGTCCTGTAAACGCAAAAAGTGAAAATCAATTATAGTTCAGCCAAAAAATATATTCATAATATTTGTTTGCATTAAAATGTATGATAATTAGTTTGAATTAGTTGTCGATGCTGAGTGCATCTTACAAAACGATTGGGGGCAGATATTGCGTGACTGAAGGACGTACAGGCGAGAAAATTTATGTTCGTTAGTTTTGCACACGCCGTTGTGGATGCCGCATGGGCCGTACTGCCAAATTAATTGTACTCTACAAAACACTACTGATCAGTTTTAAATAGTTCTACGTAATCTTACAGATTCAATACAAAGTTGATGAAAAAATATTTATATTTCTTGTAACTTCTAATAAATATAAATTATTTGTTTTAAAACTAATTAGATGATAAGCTTAAACTAGTGCTACAGAATTGCACAGACTTTCACGAATTAGTTTTCTTTTCCTTTGGTGTCGGCTAGCTATTCGGACTTTCCACGTACTCTTACTCTTGCCAGCTTGCCTATCACCTCCTCAATTTCTCGTTTTCCTAGTACAACGGAAATATTATTTCTCACCCTAAATCGCAATTATCTTCGAAAAATAAGAAGCCGTTTTTATGAAAAAGGCGTTTTAGCGCTACTCTAAGTTCGAAATGTGAAGCTCTTTTTTCACAGAATTTTTGATTTTAAAAAAACTCGAGATGAAGTCATTTCAAACACTAACAAATACAGGATTGTTTACAAATTTGTGGAAATGTGCATATTAACAGCGTGAGAGATCTTCCAAAAAAAATCACAAAGGTCATTTTTGAAAAAAATACCCAAAATGAACTTAATGCCATATTAAACATGCAATTAGCACTATCCGTTCGAAAAGTTTGAAGAAAAAAATTGGAGCAGTTTTTCAGAAAATGGAGTTTGAGCGTTTCTGAAAATGTGGAATTTTGAGCTAGTTTTCACAGAAAAATGTTGAGTTTTCTAGAAACTTTATGACATTATTTAAAGCATGACTTATAAATAAAATAATTACTGCTTGCACTTGTATATAAATCTTCACTGAAGCTATCAAAGTACCAGGTATACAAAAAACTAACCGGCTAAATTCAGAAATTTCTTCACGCGTTCCTACACAAGACACCCGCTGATTTAATATTAATTTGTTGAAATTAATTACTCTGGCCAGTTTTTAATATCGGTCAACGTCTTGCACCTACATCGCATTTCACCCACAAAATCGTCTTTCTCATTTTTATTTTTCCTGCGCTTTTAACGTTTTTTTTCGGTGGAGGGTCCCCCGCTTGATCTGAAACTGCGGTTACATCAATAACATATTCAACAGTTTGAATTACGCATCTGAATTTGTTTTGAAAAAAAAGTCATTTTTCTTTGCTGTTAGTGCATTTTAAGAGTATTTTATTGATTTTTGGCGATGTTTTAGGTCATCAAAAACCGCCCTCTAATAACTAAGGGGCGGATTTTTATGACCTAAAACATCGCCAAAAATGATCAATTAAATGCTTTAAAAAATGCCCTAAAAACAAAGAAAAATGTAATCAAAATCACTTCAGATGAACAACTCAAGCTGTTGGATATGTTATTGATGTAATCGAAGCTTCTTACTGTTCAAGTGAACTCAGCCTGCGAACTCTGGGTTTGGACTGTTCTTTAAAAGAAAATCTCTGCCTTTACTTATCGCGAAATCGGCCGATCCCACAATGGCGCCGATAAACGTTACAGGAACCTTATATTACATAGTATTCAAAATGGCTGACATAATATGTGAGCGAAGAAATCGAATAGGCTACTCAGGAATTCTGTGATGAACATTTTTTGCACCTCGTAAATATTGTTTGAAGCAAGTATTATTAAAATTATATAAAAATCGACAAAATCAGCGAAAGTGCAGTAAACATTACGTAATAGGTAAAAAATTACTTATTCAAAATCAACGAAAAATTAAAAAGTGACATTTCGTTTCATCATAACATGAATTTCTATACTAATCGGCATTGTTCTAAAGTGAAAAGAAAAAAATGCCATTTCATTAAAAACCGCCTTATAATTACTATATTTCTCCATACTAGGGATACTATATAAATGCCCGACTGTGAGTCGAGTGTGTTCAGTACATTAAGATACCTTTTTTATTCAAAATGTTTTGGTCGTATGTGTTATAATATAGATTATGTAATATGTCATAATGAAAAAGTGAATAAAATCCAGTTTATAAATTTAGGGAAAAAAACTAACACGTGGTGAAGCCAGAATCTCTGTTTTCCGAGTCCTTGAAAGCGAAAAGTCGAATGACGGCAAAACGTCTGTGTCTGTGAACAACGCTAACGGTTAAACCGTTCTGACGATTTTCTCCAAAATTGATCTTCCCCAATTGATCTGGCTGACGTCACGGCCCCTGGAATTGGAAACAAGCTCTATCGTCTTTTATTACTTTTTTGTTAGTGTGAAGGACGTTTAAGAGAACGGTGCAAGTCTCATGTTCGTTGAAAACCCTAATTTTTCGAAAATTGCAAAAGTTGAAAAGTTCTTCGGAGTTTTCCTACAACTAAAATATTAAAGATGGAGATTTTTCGCTTAATAAAATCTGTTCCTTAAAGATAGATTTTGAAATAAGGTCATGGATAATTTTTCCAAAATTTGAATAAATTTCGTCTAATTTTGCGTAAAAATATGGGGCAAGAAATACGTGCTGTCTTAGCGCCATCAGTTAATCAAAAGGTTTTTGGAACGGAAAGAAGGATTTTTTCGTATCATTCTTTATTTTTAATAATTGTGAACGTTAATCTATCTGGAAGCACCGCTTCCATAAGCGATCCGACAACGCTGACGGTAGCCAGGTTCTTTAACCCCAATCCCCAACACGCTGAGCGCTCGCACCAGGAGTGGTGGCTCATGGCATTAAATGATTGATTGATTGAATTTGCCTTATTTTACGTGGCGAGACTCGGGCCATCAAGCCCGCTCTTCCGTCTGACCACGC